>CM061048.1:19691831-20021667 GCA_030762985.1 Adelphocoris suturalis | reverse complement strand
CATCTCCACTTTTCTTTATCAACATCATGCCGCGTTGGAAGTTAGTTCCTAAGCTTCTTTGCCCGATGTACCCAGCGCCTCAAGGCCAACCCCAGAAACAAAAACCCTGCTACCTGAAGCTGTGAATATTTTTCATGATTTTTTCTTAAAGTAATTTCTGCTGCAGCACCAGCTTCCACAGTATGCTAGGCAGATTAGTTGGAGCCAACGTGTCGATACATGTAACGTCCCCAATAATTCTGGCCCTCTGTACCAAAGAGCTAGGGTCACTCCATCTGGGCATCTTCCGTCGTTCCTACTCACCCCACACGGTTCCAATGCAGAAAGTACACACCAGCTGTTGCTAGAGAGCATTGTATAATTTTATTCAAGTCATTGTCCCTGGCCCAATGTCCTGAACAACTTGACCCATAGACGACCATATTCATCGACCACACATCTACAGCCACAGGTATGCTTTTGGTAAAAATCACATTCCAAGCGAAGAGCTGCAAATGTATGGAAAATTTTGATCACTCAATAGTGTTCCTGTGTTCTTATAAACAATAGCGTGTAACCAGGTTCCTGATTCGGTCTCTTTTGGAGAGCATGGGTGGGGGCACTGTCCCTCTCTGAAGTGAAGATCATATTTTCCCTTATTAACCTATTGCAGACGCAGGCAGTCAAGGTGAATCAAGCGTTACGGTCGTCTGGCAGTCGCTATTTGCTTACTAGGACGAGCTAATTCTGTGATGATGAGTTAGCCTAGACGTCATGGTATTTACATCGATATTGGAATTTTTGAACACTCTTACAAATATCGTCTGTGTTCCAAATTGAGTCAAAATTTTGAAATTTCCCTGAATGATTTGTAATCTTGATGAATGGCTGGACCCTATGATCAAGTTAATTTTTTCGTAACTCTTCTAAAACAAAAATAATGTAGCAAACTCGAGAAAATAAATATTTAGATAAAATAAGACTTATTTATTATATTGCAAGAACCTATGTGTTAGTCACAAACACAAAGGTTCTCGCAATACTTGAATGTATGATTGAATAAAACAGTTGGAAAAGAAAAAATTATGATCACAACCAATATTCCAAGCTGGAAATCCATTCCACGAGTTACAAAACCGTGGACCATGTACAGCTTATCCCGAACATTCTCTAAATAGTTCAACAAAATTGGTTGAAAATTAGAGATTAAATACGTTACAAGGATTAGTTACTGATGATACCTACTGTAATGTTGAAATTTATATGGGATGATCAAATCGAATTCCTCCAACTCTCCACCAAATTTGGCCAAGATCGGACGACTTGTGCGTAAGAAAATTATGATGGACGGAATTTATGTTTGCGCATGCGATGAATAAAGTATTGATTCAGGAACAATTAAAATTATAGTGGACCATCTACGAACTAGTCGTTCATAATTTTATAGTTCGAAAATGGCATACACTTTGAGTGAAAACTGTAGAAATTCAAAGATTCAAACAAGGATTTCACATTCGCTCATGCACTGCAGCCAATAATGACACAATAGGATGAAACTGACGAGGAATGATTACAAAGTATACTCCCTATTCAATATTTGAGCGAGATCAGACAACCAGAGCCTGAGAAAATGGTGTTTGATGAAATTTACGTTATTGGAATACGTTTGCGCATGCGCAGAGTGAAGTATTGGTTTGGGAACAATGAAACCAATACTGGACCGTCTACAGCTTAACACTTGCACATTCCCTGAAAATTTTATAAAAATCGGATGAAAACTGTTATGTGGAATTGAGTTTGATGCAAGAAATTTTGGAAACACACACACACATATAGAACGGAGCAAAGGTTACTAAGAATGGTATAACACTCAAAAGGCTAATGGAAACATTGATTTTGGAGATATTTTTTCATTTCCTGAAAATGGGAATTATGATTCCGCTACCTATAGGTTGACACGGAAGCAATGAATGAATTTTCGTGTAATAATTGACATTATGTTTAAAATTATCGTAAGTGAAACAAATTAATTCACTTGCAGTTGTTGGAATGCTTGGTCAGGTTAGGCTGGAGGTTTTTCAAGTTGATTGTGGTTGATTATATGTGTGTTTTATGCCACGAAGGCAGCATTTTCTAGGGGTAGTAAGGGGGAGTATCCATGTAAACATCACATTTTGTTGTGTTAATTTTAGAATAGTCAATTTCTCAACCTTGATCGAAGATGTATTCAGAAACTACACTTCCGATCTATATGGAATACGGACTTTAGCGAGGGAGCATCGTCTAGTGACCAGGCGGAAGGGATGGCGTGCAAGGAGCAACAGCTGGTACGCGGTGCGCTTTCCATCCATCATTGAAATTAATTTAGCCGGCAATCTGCCACATAGACGAGGAATGTAAACCCTTCTGCAATGTTCCCAGAAACCAATGTAACTTGCCGTGATGTGTGTTAGGAATCTGTTTATTTACAGTGAATAATAAAACCTTATAAATTCATCAACGTTTACAATTACGCTGCCTCATTAAGTAGGTCTTCTATACGTCATGAATAGAGTTTGAAATCGTGCATAATCGCATATGTATTTTTTATTTGACATGTCTTTGTCTATTGACATTATAGTCTTATCAGTGCTTTTGTCTGCATATTGGTCCATTTTATAACAGATTAATTTACAATAACAATGAATACGATCGTACGATCGGAACAATAGAAAGAAACTAAATGGGACATCAACGTGGTTCCCACTATCCGAAAACTGTGAAAACCGAACGCAAAACACCGCGGGAAGGTCGAGTATGGGAGGAAAGACATCGGTGCACCTATCGACCACTGTAGTAAGACTGGAACGAGCTGGGTTTGCTACGAGCTTGGTTTTACAAGCCAATTATTTTATATTACCTATTATTATTATATATATAATATTGATCTATTGTTTGAAAATCATTGATATGAAGGAACACTTACGAAGCAATCGGAGAATACGACAAACCCAAGAACGAGAAGTACTATCAGCTTCATATTTCATTCAAATATGAACCGACACTGGATAATGTTCAATAGAAATTCACCTTGCAACAATAAATACCACATCCCCTTTATGACTGAGTTACATCACATTTAATTCCAATTCTTTGACTATGAGAAAGTGATAAAAATTTTTTACGGCTTTCATTTTTCATATAGTTTCGAACAAGGTGAATTGATTATCGCTGAATATTTGAAGACTATTTGAGTAGTAAAAGTTCCTTGTACCTAGGTTCCGCTCCGCTGAGCTGTTCGACACAAAGTACAAAAAATAATGGTAATTATACGCTTCAAATTATTTCTAATTTAATATTTTCTGTATTATATAATGCTTATGCATGGATCTCTGTCAACCCTTGACCAACTATTTTACCTCCTTTCACACGTAACCTGAATGCAATTGTAAAGTCCCACATGGTTTTTATTGCAATTTATGGAGTTTTTTCTTGTGCTACTACCGGGTGCGCCATGGAGTCCTTTAATGCTCTAATCTTCCCCATCTTAAACTGTGGACAATGAAACGAAAAATATATTTCATGACTTTTTAGAACAATAGAACATATTGTCGCCCTTATGCCCTTATGTGAAATTTTGTAGTTTTGAGAAATCAAGCTTGAATAATAACCGAACGGTTATTATTAAAGCCCACTTCACCAAGTAATCATTTCCTTGATTACGGAGTGGTTTACTTGGCAATTTTAAGTTTTTACTTTCGAGCTTTTGGCATCGGTTGATTACAAGAGAGGATTCACATTCTTGGATTCTCGCAACTAGTTAAAGACAATAATTATTATACAATCTATCAACTATTTCAGCATGTTCTGCGGGTTCGGCAAAATAAATAATGGTATCTTATTACGACAAAATGCTCGTTTTTTTTGCTAGGCAGATGGTACCTAGGTACAATCATAATGTAAGGGGAAAGGTAGAGGAGAATAATTAATTAAATTAAACCAGATAAAAGGTATTTTTATACTCACAAAATCTAGGAACTAGATGGATTTACGAAAAGGAAGTGAAACGATGTAAAATTGAAACTTTTGAAACTAGTAAGAGGAAAAATAATAATTTCACTCGTTTTTCGAAGTCATCTCATCTTCATCTGGCTCTGCAAGACAGCCACGAAGAGTTTTGTAGAATCGATGGTATTCTTTAGGGATTGTCAGGTCCCTGCACATTTTTTGGGGATCATTATATTTAGGATGAGAAATTGGAAGTTCTCGGCTGTAGGCTGTAGTTAAATTTTGGTTTCAAGGTCGACCTTTCTTTCTGCAACTCGTTTCCTTAAAGCACTTATTAAAATTATTTTTTAAAAAAATCTTTTCCTGGCAGTTTTTTCTATATTGAAACCAGCACACGTTTCTAAACGGAATACTGCCACTAACTATTGTGGCCGAGAGTTTTTTGAAGTAGCAGAAGTCACTATGCATCACAGTTTTAACTGTGAAAGGCCTAGGATTTTATCTAGCAGATCTAATTTATTATTTGTGCCCATCATTCAGGTACATAAACAGGGTGTTGCTTCAAAAGTTCCAGGCACATTGCAGCAAAAATTGAATGCTTCTGTTGTCCTCCACAACAGTCTGACATCATTCTTAGTTCCGTAATGTCAGGTTTTGACATCACGTAATCGAATATACATTAAGCAATTTCGTTGGCGCCTCTATCCCCATTGACTTCCGGCCATAAATAACAGGTAGCATCCTGATTTTCCAAGTCGTAAACGGTTAAATTATAAAATGCCAGTTTGCGTAAATAAAATATTTGGTCTGCTGGTCCCTTAGGAATAAGTTAACATCGTAACTGTTTATTTTTCGAGGAAATAGACAACTTTTTTCTACTAACTTCCATCCTCTTGTTGATTTCTCCTACGAGTTAAGAAAAAAATAGATCAAGTACTAGGTACCCAAGCAATACGTTCAAAAAAATGTTTTCATGGAGTTTGGTCATTTGTTATTTGGGTAGGTACCTAATCATTTTCGTCACCTTAGGAAACAACCTTAGGAAATAATAGTGATAAGTGTCACTTTCAATCTATTTATCCGTTTTTTGTTTTTTGTTTTTTTAACAAACTAATGGTAAAGTTTTTTTTTGTTGTAAAATCCATTATCTGTTCACTTTCATGTTGATGAGGGACGAGGTGTGTTGAAACCGTCTGTATGATCAAAACTGAAGACTGAAAACTAATAATGGAGGGAGAGCCAATGTGAAAACGCCATACTGGGAGGTGATGCGAAACTCACGAATGTGGCACATTCGTGTAATTGGCATGTTAGCAACGAATCATGTTTATCACATTCGTGGATGTGGATTTCATTTTCTAATGGTCAGGTGATTGTTAGAGTATTATAGACTTTTCCACTATATAGTACCCATCATATTTACACAGATAGCACCAGTAACTAAAAAATGCGAAATTTTCACATTCGTGATTTTGGCATAAGGACAAAGATACGAGTATATCCAGCGGTAGGTAGCGAATTAACGGGAACCAATAGAAGGGGTGTTAGTGAATTAACGGAAAAGGTCCTTGCCTGTAATAATTACAGGTTTAATAATTATTATTAAACAATGTCTATTATACATCATTGTCTCAACACAACTCTTGGCATACTACATACAACCTCTCTTTCTGACAATTTTTATACTACTGACCTCCGCCTTTGTAGCAAATTTAGGAAGTTTTGGACCCATTGTACGTAGGCCTATGCGTGATGGTAACTAGGAGTTGATTCAACCTCAATGAAATCTATTCTCATATGTTGAACGAAGCGATACTAAATTAGATTGGAAGGAATGTTTCAGGAAATTCTCAATTGTGTTTTCAATTCATCTGGTGAAGAAGAATGTTAAAATATAGAAATCAGTTAGGGACTAATAAATCCCTGACTTTGTCATCAATTTGGGTTTGAATTTAGTTTAGTCCGTTAAAAATGATTCACCACAGACATATGAAACCAAAATCAGTTAATGTAGATGTTTTCGGAAGTTTTGATTTTGGAGGACCACATGTTTTGTTACTTCAAGCTTTAATGTCGTTATTATTGGGAGTAGGAACGTAAGAGAAGATAATTCATTGAAAAGTGCTGCAATGGGTTCAAATTACAGTAACTGTTCCCTACCACAAACATCGGTATACCAATGTGAATTGGATATAGTGACTTGACTCAGCTGGTCAATGCAGATTGGATATTAATAAACAAACTTGGTTTACTCAGATGTAGATCCCACGTCGGACTGTCAACATTTGCCGTGCCAATAGGTAGGTACTAGTGTGAACTGCAAGATCCATTCTGATGCTAGTTGCTATTAAAATATCGCTGTTACCTGACGGTTTGTCTTCTCAATGACGGTATACTCGTATCATCCCACTAATAACCAACAAGATCTGTGTATTCTTAAAGGTTTGTTTGAATAAAATCGTTCTACGCCTCGGTTTCGATATTAATTGTATTTATCTTCATCAGGCCATTGATATGGTGATAACCGTATATTAACAGGATTCCAGTCTTTGGATTATCATTTATTCTTCAAAAACGTAATTAAATAGAGTTTCCTAAAACTAACCACCTCCCCCTAACTTTTTAACACAGAATGTGTTTTAGCCATGGACTAACTAGCCGAAAATGGAACGCGGGATGGTAACGAAATGTGTGACGGATGATTTTCACGTACAACCGAGTCGTTGCTAGGGAAATGATACTTCGTCGTTTTTCATCCCACAAAATTCGTTGACCATTCGTTCGAAAGCTCTCGATTTATCCAACAATATTATGTTAACTACTGCGAAGTGCGTGTCCAACAAACTGAGTTATGAGCATGGTTATATAAATAATTGTTTACACACAGGTGATCATTCTCAATAATTGATATTGTGAACATGATTGCAACCGCTTGTTAATTTCTGATAATTTCATTGAGCTTGTGTTTCGATGATTTGATTCATACCAGGTGATCTGAGTATTACGAAAACGGTTTGATTTGTGAAGCGGAGGTTAAATAATTTGAATAGGTAATTTCTATACTTTACACTCTAGGAAGCTGTAATTTCGTTTGTAGCCTCTTTAGGACATTTACTTGACGATGCTCAGGGTCCGGATCAGATGTGTGGCTCTTAAAGCTAATTTCTATGCTTTACACTCTAGGAAGCTGTAATTTCGTATGTAGCCTCTTTAGGACATTTACTTGACGATGCTCAGGGTCCGGATCAGATGTGTGGCTCTTAAAGCTAATTTCTATGCTTTACACTCTAGGAAGCTGTAATTTCGTATGTAGCCTCTTTAGGACATTTACTTGACGATGTCCAGGGTCCGGATCAGATGAGTGGCTTTTAAAGCTAATTTCTATACTTTACACTCTAGGAAGCCGTAATTTCGTATGTAGCCTCTTTAGGACATTTACTTGATAAATCGCTCTTGATTTATCACGAATTTATTTCGTATTTTTTTTCGTAGTTTCATACTATAACTATATAAATTGATGTTATAAATGAATAGTAAACAATGACGCTTGTTTGGTTGTCACTTGGTTGCGCGACAACGCAAACACATTCTGTGTTTCAATAATTTCGTCCGAAGTATGTAAATAGAGGTAACTGGGGGTCCAGGGGGCTTGCCCCCTGGCGAGGCGCGGAGCGCCGAGTTTTCAACAATTTTTGATCGGATGGTAGCCTGAACTTCATATAACGTCGATTTCTCATCCTCTATTGGACTAATTTCATTCAAACCCAGGGGGTAGTTTGGTATATGATACCAGTACTATCAATTACTTCTGTGAAATAAAATAAAAACGAATTAAATCTCTGCAGTTAATAGTTTTAATGGATGCAAAAACGTGTTCCATGTTCTGTCAAGATTTAGTGTCTGAGGAATAATTTATTATTATTATTTATTATTTATTTTTAATCAAGATGAGCATTCTATTTCATAACCATAACAAAGAAATGGAGCCTGCTCCGGAGCAGCCTGAGTTGACGTGAGTTTGACAGTAGGTTCCTAATAAATGACTTTGAATCAACAGGAACCGGACCAGTGAAAGTTGACGGATGACGTGAGAGTGACCTCCGGCATCGGACATCTGAGCCACAGCAGATGCCTACTTAGTTTCCAAGGTGAAGATCAATCTCGGGCAATCTGTGAACCAAATAAATTGAACCTCATCAAAATTTATTTTTATACTCATGCAAATAGAGTATATAAAAGGAGTTATATAATTGTCATGATCATTTCAATAGAAGAAAATATTTACATTAGTCTATGTATATAATGTTCCAGTCATGCAGCATGATCGTATGAGCGAGTAAATTATCGTATAGTACACTGTTGAATTGTTATGAAATTTGAGCTGTTTGAGTGTAAGAAAATTGTCAACTATTAATTTTATGGTAAAAAACGTATTCTAAATAATAATTTCTATTCAAACAGGGGTTTTGCATTCTTTAGCTTTTTCAGGAGTTTTTATCCAATTTCTGTTAATTTGAAGTTCATTTTTCAGCATAATTTTGTTCACAAAATTTTTAATGTTCTATTTTATAATTAATAAACTTTAATTGAGCAATATTCAACCAAAAAATATGAATTTAACAATTTTTAGCCGTTTTTAGTGATTTTTTGAGTACATTTTATGAAATTTGACCAGTTTAGTGTGCTCAAAAAGTTCTGGCCAACGAACTCATCCTTTCGTTTGGAAAGCTTGATTTTTTGGCGCAAGGACGGATTAAATTTTATCTCAATCCTAAGGAGAGTTATCGTCCGGATTGACACATAAATATATAAATATTATAATGAACTTCAGCGTTCATTATAACTCTTAACATGTGGTGTATGGTAACCAAACGAGTTTATGAGCTGTTATGAAGAGAAATACAGAGTTTGGAATTTGAGTTTAAAAAAGTGGTGTTTTCACTATTAAATTAGTAGAAAACGAAAGTAGTAGAAAGTTTTTCAATGACCACACGATCCGGATGGCCTTTACGGCCTCCTACTCCTACAGCTCCCGAAGAAGAATGGGCTAGAATAACAGTAATGATGTTGCGGCCAAACATAATCAAGAGGGGGATAATATAAAGACGAGGTTTGCATAGCACACTACACTACACCATTACACAACAATATTAACACAAATAACAATTCTTTCCCTGTTATGCTGTGGTACGATTCGGATTAGTAGAAAATTACTTCAGAACAGCTGCTTCTTACACAAATATCAAAACAATATGGCCATTTGGTCAAAAATAATCTCAGGTGACACTAGTTTTATGTAGGTATGACCTTGTTTTACCTACATCTATAGCCGAGCAATTCCTGAGTAATATACGAGAATAAAAATGAGTACAGTTGTTACAACCAGGAACGAATGAAACTTGGAAGGACAAGCCTTGACAAGGAAGAGACTCATTTGTGATGGCACTTATCATTCCAAAAGCAGAAAAGCTTGATAATATATCAAAGTTTCAGTCATGCTGTATAATGCATGTTGTATAGTAATAATGTAAATGTTGTGACAACTTGTAAATTTACATTGTATGGTTCCTTGGAGCTGAACCAATAAAGATCAGTGGCGTAGTTTGAGGAGGGGCAGGGTGGGCAGAGCCCCTCCATGAATTACAGAGGACGTAGAAGTTCGGGAAATGCGGATACAATCAAAACTAATAATTTTACGCTTCTAACTTCAGTACCTAACACCTTCGATTGGAGAGTGTAATTAATAAAACACAATTACTACTATTATTTTTACTACCTACTATTATTTTAGATGCAATTCCTCCCGACCGTCCGAATAGGCGATTAAAAAGAAAACGTCACACAGACCTGCTCACCACAACTCAACAACAATAAACAGAAGCAACCAATTATAATAAACAATACCTCTCGGATCAGTTAGAAGAACTTATATATCATTGTTATAATGCATTGTTATTATTTACCTTATAGTGGGAGAAAGTCACTGGACTTCTACTCCCTTACATGTTACATGTCATATTTATTTATTAACCGTACTTATTAACTAAACTGTCATACATTTTTATGTAATAAAGTTATTATGAATTTGAAAAAAAAAAAAAAACCTACTATTATTATACGGATCCGGTTACCTTGCAACTTTAGACGCACTTAAAGACAAATAAATTCTTATTAGGTTCGTTTGTATGTATAAGGGCGAAATTGCGTGGATATCTTACAGCCCCTCGGAGAGGAGTAAAATCACCTAGCCAACGAAACGGAAATGTGGATACTGCAAACTGAAATCAAGTTGTTCCCCACTACCTCCTGGGGCTAGCCCATATGCCATTTTTCCCTAGAAAAATATCCATTGTTCAGTATCCACGAAATTCTCTCACGAACTTTCCCTACTCTTCACTGCCTACTTGATCAAGCTTGGTTGTTTCCCGTATTCTTTTATTAATTTGTTATTGTTGGTATATCGTTCGTATTATACCATTTACGAATTAAATCTCAGTTAAAATACTCTTAAAGACAAAAAAGAAGTTTTCTGTGGTGATTCAATTAATTTAATAGAAAAGAATAAAACAATCTATAGTAGCAGTAGGAATTTCTATTCTAACCTATCATATTCCTGGTTAAGGCCGTATCACACTTGCATTTTTTCCGCATTTTTTTCGCATTTTTTTCGCATTTTAAACGCTGAAACGTGAAGAAGGCAAAGTGCGTTTTTTCAAGGTCAGCAGTGAATGTTGAAGAGGAATAACTGCAAAAACAGTGCATTCTGGCGGACTGCAATTTTATTAAGCCTGTCAGGTTAGGGCTTGAAATATTGAAGTAACGTTTGACGTGCCTAGTGTTTTGAAACAGTGTCTTGACAACTCTTGTTCTTCCAAAGTTATACTATGAAGACGCACAATAATAATAAAAATAACGTAATAATAAAAAAAAAACTGTTCCCGCTAGGGACGTGGTCAAGAACGAAAAATGATGATTCGATTTTAAATTATATTTATATAAGAAGACAGGTATGTAATTTGAACTCAACAGAGAAGCAAGAGCGCACGGCAATAATCCTCAAACAAAAAACTTCACTTCTACAGTTCATTCACCTGATTCGGCATTTGTTTAGTGCAGTCTCTTTAGTGACCCGAGGGGTGCTGTTACCTACTTAACGTCATGCGAGGTGAGGCATTGGCGCGCGACCAAACAAATCGTAATAAAAATAGAAGTTCTGAAATAAGAATAATAAGAAAAGAAGTTCGGCACTAAGAAAATAAGAAAACTTCGGCAAGGAACTAGGAACAAAATTTTTGGCACAGGAGAACTGGAACTGGAATGAAAACGGGAAGGTACAACGCGGTTTCCCAGTGAAACGTTACCTCCCCAAGGGTTATGTTTAGCATTTTTCTTGCGTCAAGGTAAAAATTAGAACGTGTTCTAATTTTCCCAAGTGAGTTTAAAAACGCTCCGCCAGGATGCGCAATGGTCGAAAAAGCTGACCTTGGAAAAAAGCACTTCTTCTTCTTCACGTTTGGGCATTAAAAACGCAGAAAAAATGCGGAAAAAATGCCAGTGTGATACGGCCTTTAGAGTTTGTTTTGTTTACATTTTTTACCATGTTTAATGTTTTAGGGCTGGGGGTCATTCTGTGAATTCCGACACGACACGCAAATGTGCAACGTTTTTTTCTGATGATTTCCGCTTACAACCGAGTCGTTGCTAGGGAAATGGTACTTCGTCGTTTTTCATCCCACAAAATTCGTTGACCATTCGTTCGAAAGCTCTCGATTTATCCAACCATATTATGTTAACTACTGCGAAGTGCGTGGCCAACAAGCTGAGTTATGAGCATGGTTATTTGAATAATTGTTTACACACAGGTGATCATTCTCAATTATTGATATTGTGAACATGATTGCAACCGCTTGTAAATTTCTGATGATTTCATTGAGTGAACATTAAACATGATTTAATGTTTTTCCCTCTCAAGGGAGATTGTTGTTTTTCGTTCTCGGTTTCATGCCCCGTTTTTTATTCCGCGTAACTTATATAATACAATTTATTGTGTGATATTGTCCAGATCAACAAGTAGATAACAATTTATTGTGGATAAAGCTGTAAGTGAGAAACGACCACATTCATAAATATATGATTTTGCAGGCAGTAAGTCTAGCATAATAGTATATATACCTAAACCTAGTGGTCCTCAGTTCATCCATAGGTATTGGTATTTGTCGTAGTTTTCAACTTTTTGATTATTAGTTGATTGGTTAGTATTTTTTCTAGATAGCCATTGAATATCTACTTATATGAACGTTTGAAAGTTTATAGACATGAATAATATATGTACTTAAACTACAAAATAAAATGAAGTCCTTGACTGTTGCCCATCTATGAGAAATGACTAATATTAGGGCTGCCATATCTTTTCGACGTAAGTAGGGACAGTGTAAGGTAAAAGTCGGGGCATATCGGGACAGCCTAAAGTAGAAAATCGGGACAAGATATACTTCAAGTCACTGACAAAATACAACGACTAAGTTTTATTTTTGAAAAAAAATACAATAGGTATCGAAAAGTTTGAGAAACATCATTATTGAAAAAAAACAAAAAAAACCGAAATATCAAATAGGCAGGTAAGTACTGAAAAACGAAATATCACATAGGTACTGAAAAACGAAATATCACATAGGTACCTACTGAAAAACGAAATATCACATAGGTACTGAAAAGCGAAATATATCACACAAAAATCAGTCTGCGTATTTTTCTTTGCCGCCAACTGAGCGAAGGACATCTTTCTGCATTTTTATGTAGTTAAAAAACTCCGAGCAGGTGATGTCAAGGTTGGACTTAATGGTGGGGCAGGGGGGTGGTGTTTCTGGGAGAAGAGAGACTATTTCAAATAGTCAAAGGTGTCCGGCTACCTACCTGCAATGAAGGACATCTGTACCATGCAGGGTTTATCAAGTTTTCATCCTGGGCATACAAAATACTTCGGAAATTCTGCTACTTTGAAAATCGGGACGAAGTCGGGACTGCAAAAAATATAATCGGGACGCTTCAAAAATCATGACGGGACGCCCGGGACACCTCGAAAATCGGGACATGTCCCGATAAATCGGGACGGATGGCAGCCCTAACTTAGATACGCTACTGATAAAGATTGATCTGATTTGACAAATGGCATCAGTGAAAGTTGATCAGTGACGTGAGAGTGACCTCAGGACAGTCTGTGGTCATTTCTGATGAGGTAGACGTGAACCGAGTCCGTGCACACAGAACGGCAGAAGGACGGGACTGACGATTGGATAGGTGACGAAGTCCGTGGAGAGGGGTGGTTGAATTCTAAGCGACGTAGAAGCTCTGATGGGGGGAGGCCGGCTCGCTTCAGTTGCCAACGTTCCCTCGAGCCGCGTGGTCCTTTACGTCAGTTTCGCTTTACACAGTCGGCGTCGTCAGCTGTGACCCTCCCGACGATCTTTCATCGACGATTCAAAAGGTGAGTCCCGATCTTGACAGTTCCAATTTCCACACAGAACCAACCATAACGATCAAATTGACATCTTTTTCAACAAGAGCATAACTACAACGGAATTCACCTACCGAGTACAGACCTGACCTCGTGGCCAAACACAAACATCTCCATGTTGACAACATAAATACACATATATGTTACATTTTGCTCCATCTAAATCAGTTCTAATCATCAACTAAATAACAGTTTGCAGAGTACTGTTAAACATATCTATGTCTACTATCATCGTTTTCATACTCTTTTTCTACCATTCTTCAACAATTTTATCTACATTTCTGATATCTTATAGATCTTAATATTTGATATTCATCTGTAATTAGGCAGATAGTTATATCTATATCTACATGGATGATCTGCATTGATAAAATTAAAACTAAACTAAAAAGTTCCAGTGATCCAACATGATCGTATAAGCGAATTTTCTTAAATAATCTTATTATATTACAATATGATAACACATAGTGTAACACATAGAATAGGTACATTGTTTAGAAGATTGTTCTACTGTTTTGAAATTCGAGCATTTTGAGTGCATAGAAATAGTTAACTACTAATTTTTTTGGAAGGAAAACTCGTTCAAAATAATATTCTGCAGTTCAAAGAAGGTTCGGAAATTTTAGCTTTTAGGGAGTTTTACAGATTTTTCAGCAAATATTGATGAATTTTGAGTAAAATTTTCTGCATAATTTTGTGCGTGAATTTTATAATGTTCTAGTTCGTTGTTGATCAACTTATTTTGGCTAGAATTTTGGTAAAAATTATAAATTTGACAGTTTTTAGCCGTTTTTAGTGATTTGTTTAGTACATTTTTTGAAATGTGACCTATTTAATGTGCTCAATAAATGCTGGCCAACAAACTAGTCCTTTCGTTTGGAATGCTTGATTTTTTTGACGCAAGAACGGAATTTTTATCTCAATCCTAACAAGAGTTATCGTCTGGAAGGACGCGTATGTATTTTTAAAACATACCTATACTATATGAAAAAATGTTGAACTCCAGGATTCGTTTCATAATGTCGCAAAACGGATTTCGATGAAGACTATTTTCAAAAATATTGATTTTAAAATTTTCTGAGCCATTGCAGTAGCTCCATTTTCTACGAAAATTCGCTACATGTTGAACCCACTTATCAGGTAGATCCTACCTACCCAGAGCATCTAAATTTAGCGTCCATATTTGGTTCACCTTTGTACTGACTGTACCTACAAACTAGTGACCTATGTATACGTGCTTTGTATACCTAGAAATATAAATCATCAACATAAACAAGCTTTGTAATGTTTTTAGCTGAGTGCGTATTCATATTACCTACTAAAACATGTTTCCATACACAGTCCCAACTTTGCTTGCAGCAAATGTACAGCCACAGTTTTCATTCCTATGTTCAACACTTTTAGATAACTAGTTTTACCCCTAAAAAAGCATAAAATTTCTTAGTTAACTTGTGAAACTTGGTTGTAACGGTGTTGGAGAGAGCTGTAAGTGTTACCATTCCATTCAGCGGTAAAAATACGTAGAAATCGACCCCAAATCGTAGGTTTGTTCCCTGAGGGTCATTTTTCAAGAAAACACTGGATTTCATAGAAAAAACCACAATTTCCTCCACTACTTAGCAAAGTAAAATCGACTATACGGTTGGAAAGAGTATCAAATGAAGCAGTGTTTGTGAGTACTGAGGGTCTCAAAGATCTTTTGAGAGAGTAGCTGAATTAAGAACTTTTTTCTCTTGTTAACTCCTAATTTCAAAAAGGATTGACAATTTCTTTTATTAAATGAGTAAATTGCGTTGAATGAATATGAAAATCGTATATTTTCGAAGACAAATTAACGCTGATTCCGAAAAAGCTGTCAAAACTTTGGAAATGTTGATTGAAGGTGGAGAAATGTTCGTTTTTATTTCAAAAACGTGTTTATTTATGTTTTCTATTTATTTTTTCAGAAAAAACCTTTAAAAGATCAGAACTTGGTGATTACTTTTGGTTCCATGTCTGTCTGTCTGACTCTGGTAAGTCCTTGTCACGCCTGAAACTATACCAATTTTCAGTCCAATTCCGATGAAATTTTCAGAAATTGATCGGGTTAGTTCCTAGACGGTGCCCTATAATTTCCAATGCCGTAGAATCAATAGCAGCCTGTGCGCATGAGCAAACTTTAATTTATTATATCGTCGATCGCCGGTATGTAAATGTTTAATATGTTTTAGAAGAATGCTCTATAAATAATATCGTGATTGGTGGAGTAATACCTAACCATTGCGCATGCGCGAAACTAATATGACTGGCATAGGCAAAATCCGAATTTAATGGAGCGGTTTTGATGTAATTTTTAGGGATTGTTCAAGATAGCTTCTTGACCGTCCCCTATAACTTTCATATCCGTCACATTAATAGTGGTGTGTGCGCATGCGCAAACTTTAATATATTAAGCGCAAAACGGAAATTGATCGACAGACGGAATTGTTAGGTAATGGATCGATTTTTATGAAATTTTCCAGGATTGTGCAGTTTAGCTCTCAGACGTTTTCCTCTAAATTTCATTGCCCTTGGGTATAGTAGTCTATGCGCATGCGCAAACATTAATACCTTATAACGTTGACTTATTAATCATTTCGACTCGAACTTTGTTCTTAAACTAATTTTATGCGTCCATGTTACAACATGTGGGAAAGATATACTGCCCACCCAATTCGGCAGAATTGTTTTTCCCATCACGGATACCCTGTATATTAACTAAATTTTTAAATTCAACTATAGATGATAATACTCTACTATTTATACTCGATAGACTCGATCATGTCGGGTAAGCTATCTTGTTCGGGGCAGATCTTGTTCTACAACTTGCTAAAACTCATTTCGCAAAAGCTTTCATATTGTGCAATTTCGTTACTATAGTTACAGCTTGTTATGTCCTAAAGCGCAATTGTCTGAGGCGGATGTGGCAACGCCGGGCCGAGCCTGCAACGCCAAGGCCGGAGACCGACAAATCCGCCGCGAGCGCCCGCAAAAATATGGAGGTCAATGAATTTTTCACCGTCCTCTTCCGATGTCACAAGTCACAATTGAGTTTCTGTACATCTCGTATTTATTTTCTCGTATACGATAATGGCCTTTCCGAAACGAGAATAGGTTTTCGTAACGTGGAAACGCTTTTCAGAACGGAAGAGTCAGCTTTACTCGTGCTCCGCTTTTTCGGAATCGTAATTACGAGACGACAACTTGACCTATCTCTAGGATAACACTCTAGAATAACTTATCAACGAACTAAATCACTCGCGACGAAGTTGTAGAAACTCATTTCAAAACGGAAGTTAATGAAAACTCGGCGCTCCGCGCCTCGCCAGGGGGCAAGCCCCCTGGACCCCCGGTTACCTCTATTTACATACTTCGGACGAAATTATTGAAACACAGAATGTGTTTGCGTTGTCGCGCAACCAAGTGACAACCAAACAAGCGTCATTGTTTACTATTCATTTATAACATCAATTTATATAGGTAGTTATAGTATGAAACTACAAAAAAAAAAAAAAAAAAAAAAAAAAAAAACGAAATAAATTCGTGATAAATCAAGAGCTTTCCAACGAATGGTGAACGATTTCTGTGCGATTAAAATGGCGGAAATTCCATTTCCCTACCAACGGCTCGGTTGTACGTGAAAATCATCCGTCACACATTTCGTTCCCATCCCGCGTTCCATTTTCGGCTAGTTAGTCCATGGCTAAAACACATTCTGTGTTAAAACGTTGTCTATTTCCATGATAAATAGTTATATTGTCAAATCGATTTCGAAGGTTAGGCCATCAATAGTAACTAACAATAACGATACCCTAACCGTCTAAATTGATTCAAAATTTAAGAGTATTTGTTCTACAGTAATTTTCTACCCGTTTAAGCGATAAGACCGAAATACCAACTGCACATGCGCGAATTGACGCGTCAACGCGTAGAACTACACGAGTACGGAAAAAAAGCCTACCTAGATGTAGGCGGGAAAAATGCTTTCGTTGGAATCCTGTCCTACGCGTAGGACAGGTGACAAAGGTGACAACAGTTTTAAGAATAGGTTAGCTATTCGGTCTCCCTCTGCCTGTCGTCTAATAATGTTTCCCATCCACAATTTCCTACCTAGTCTAAAAAAGTAAGAACCTGTGATAAATATAATTGTATTATGAAATCAAATTCCATTGATTATGTGAACAAAGTACCTACTTCGTCCAACAGCCAGATAATATATTCTGTTCACCCACTTCGGAGTAAATGCAGTCGTTGATACTTTTCCACATCTGCAGTTGCTTGCTCTCGACGCTGCTCTACGCGTTAACGGGAAAAAATCGTACGGGAAGAACAAAAACTCTATTTTCTCATATACGAAAATGGCCTTTCCGAAACGAGAATAGGTTTTCGTAACGTGGAAACCCTTTTCGGAACGGGAAGAGTCAGCTTTACTCGAGCTCAGCTTTTTCGGAATCGTAATTACTAGACGAAAACTTGACCTTTCTCTAGGATAACACTCTAGAACGGCTTAGCAACTATCATGCAGTTGGCATAAACACACACACTCACCCGACAAAATCGCCTGACTTTCCCGTGCCGTCTTTTGTTGTTAGTTTTACCTTTGTATTATTTGTCTTTCTTTCGTGTTTTTCCCCGCACCAATCAGCGGCATTTTGCCCTTGCTTTCGACGTTTTATCGAGGATTTCAGCTTTTTCATTCTCAAGATTTCGTTTATTTTACACGTTTTTAAGATTCGTGTTCTTCACGGCTGAATCTTTTTTATATATGATGTAGAGATAAATGGTCGTAGTTTCTTACTTCATGTTATATTTTGGAAATCGTCTACAGTGACAATTGAGTTTTGAGCATTGATTCACTACAAGAGTCACATTAACGTCACTATAAGAGTTCTCTTTCTCTTGGGCTTACGAAAATGCTACGAGAAATCGATGCGAAAAGGTTAGCATTAATCGTGCCCGCTCTAACAGCTTGTTTTCGTGTTTACGAGAAATACCATTCCGAGAAATACAAAAATCTCCAATGAACCGCACACGGCTGAATCATACATTGACTGGCATATCGTCATATATATGTCTACCTCAAAAATCGTATTTAACTCAGTACTATCCACTAAAAAATATTTACATCATAAAGTAAACCAAAAATCATCTGATTTCGCATGTAGAGCAAAAATAATTAATTGTATTGTCAAATGAGAAAAATTTCAAAATCTTGAAATTTTCATTTTGTAATGTGAACAAAAATATGACTTTTGGTGTCTTTGGTCCTTACCAGAACTTCAGTGCTGCCTATGAGACTAAAATAGTTTAAAACCGTTTTCCACGGTTTCCCACCGTTTGGGTGGGCAGTATAGCCTCCTCACATGTTGTAACAAGGACGCGTATATTATTTATTTATTTACAAGCACGGCTTTCGCCAATTACATAGGGAATAGAGTACAAATTATGTTGAAAAAAAAAAAAATAATAAAATAACTTCAAACTTGGAAAGAAATGGAAAGATACAGAATGGTAAAAAAATTGATGTAAATGCATCATTTGTATGCATCAAATACAATTCATAACTAAGTCACAAAACAACTGACACTGACACAAAACATACGTCACTGCAAATGGAGGTGAAAGTTTAGGTTCCTCTTGAGATGCGGAAGACCATCGTAGAAAAAGTCCAAATCTACAGTCTGGAGGAGGGCATTAGTTACACGAGGTATCCGATTCATAGGCCTTTGCAGTAGATAATTGAGGAGCTAACATGGAAAAGCAGTTAAGTCCAAAAATCGAAAGAAAATTTTTTTTCGTCGAAGTGCAAGTAAACAGTCCCGCCAACGACGTGGGAAAAAGTCTTTGGTCCTCCCGTCCTTTCTAGATCGCACCGTGAATAAATGTGTGACCTTTGAATGGAGAAGAGATTATGTCCAACAAATCTGATAAGAGTTCAGAGGGAGATCCTATGAAATTTGATTTTGGACTTAACTGCTTTTCCATGTCATCTCCTCAATTGTAGGCCGCAAATGGCACATAAAACAATGAGTTAGAACGGGTGGCGTAGCTTATTATTATTGTTATTAGTTGAAGAATAAAGTATGAGTCGAAATGACTGATAAATCGTCGTTATAAGGAAATAATGTTTGCGCATGCGCACCGACTACTATTAATCCAACGGCAATGCAATTTATGAGTGATCGTCCAGGAGCTAAACCGCACAATCCTTGAAAATGTCATAAAAATCGGTCCTTTAGTCTCGGAGTTTTGTCTGTCGATCAATTTTAGTTTTGCGGTTGCGCTATACTATTATTCCATCATCCGCGATATAATTGTTAGGGAATATTCCTGGAACATACCTATACTCATCTACTCCCCGAATTTGAACGAAATCGGACCTTTCGATGATAAGAAATCGACGTTGAAATAAATTAACGTTTGTGCAGACACTATTTATGACCACTATTTATGTGACGAATATGAAAGTTAGAGGGGACCGTCAAGAAGCTATCCCGCACAATCCCTGAAAATTTCATCAAAATCGTTTAATTAGACTCCGAGTTTTGCCTGTGTCAATCGATATTAGTTTCGTGCATGCGCAATAGTTATTACTCTACCATTCGCGATATAATTTATAGGGCATTTTTGTAAAACATACACCCAATTACCTATCGAGTTTGAACGAATTCGGACCAACTGATGATGAGAAATTACCTAACGTTATCAGAAATTCAGTTTTGGGCATGCGCACTGGCTACTGTTGATTCGACGGTATTGAAAATAATAGGGGATCGTATAGAGGCTAACCCGCACAATCCCTGAAAGTTTCATCAGAATCAGACTAAAACTTGGTATAGTTTAGGGCGTGACGAGGATTTACCACAGACACGGAACCAAAATTAATCAGGATACTCTGAATCGAAAAATGCAAGTGAAAATTTTGATTTTGGGGGACAAAAAAATTTTTGACTTCAATCATGAACACAAAGCTTCTCTATCTTCGGTAGTGAAGAAGCCAAATCATGGTAATGTCAAATGACGTAAATTTCAAAATTTCAAATTTTAAATTTATTAATATGAACAAAAATATGACTTGTGGTGTCTTTGGTCCTTACAAGAACCATGACACGGAATTAGTTTCTGGGGGAAAGAAAAGAAAAAAGTCTGCCAAGTTTGGTGTGGCACATTGCTTCCTCGTATCCTCAACATGAAAGTATAGATCAATGAAATGTTTTAAATTATCTTATAATACCATAGCTGGTTCTTATTATTGAGTGAAATGGTAAATGCTGGTGTAATATGTTTCCAAACGACTAGAGCGTGAGATGGAATTTATGTTCGCATATGCGCTGAGTGTAATATTTATTTCTATACCTAATAGTATTCATATTCATCCATTCTCGAGTTTGAAGTACCTGTTAAGTCTGCATAAATCCGTGAAGCCAGGATTGCTATCAAAAGCCTTTTTGGGAAGTAGGCAATACCAATCTACCTATGAAGACTTAGGACTTACGAAAACTAACCATAGGTGCCGAAGCTGACTACTTCATATTTTTATCTCATCAGACTCATTGTTCATTCAAAATAGTGGAGTTATAAATATTTCACGTTTATTGAACTTGTCGCCCATAAATTTGCTTGTCTGATTTCTGAATATGCAATTTAAACATCTTTCAAGCCCTTTAACTAAATATACGTCAAAACCAAACCTACGTCGCTTACTCCCGTATTGGGTCCAATTAAACTTTCCTTTGCCTTTCGGGATGTTAGAAAAGTGCAAAGGAATATAACCCAAATAATTCGAACTGTTCATAATATCGTTTCACCGAAAGACCGTAAGCCTGCTCTTCATTACCCGATCGGATGATCTAGAGAGCAATCTTGGAGTCGACCTCGTGACTTTTTAATCGCGTTCATAACATTTCCAGAGTCGCTCCAAACTTGGAAAGAGCCTGGGAAATTGCGGTCTTGAATAAGTAATTTTCCCCGCTGCAACTTCGATAAGTGACCTCCCAAATTATTTACTTGTCGGGAAGATTGAAGTGAATTATTTTCCGTCCCTGGGGCGTACTCCAATGAGAGTACCGGTTTACTTAATGATAATGAGTGAACGTTATCTTTGGTTACGTTTTGAGATACGTTCATTTCAAAGATATTACAGAGTTTCAGTGGCAAATGGGAAAAACGTTTCGTTTAGGATGTATCCCCCAATTTATTGGGGATGCGATTTCGCTCTAACGTCAACGCATTAGCAATACGTCTTTCGCATCTCTCATCAACCTAGAAGTAACGTTAACATTCGCGTGAACTTTCATAACAATAATTGTATTGACTATGTAAAATTGTAGGTTTAGTTCCGAATGTGTCTCCACTTTCAAACCAATGTACATCTATCATTACCCTATCAAAAAATGAGCTTGACGACTGTTACGGAAACCCTAGAATCTCCCCTTTCCCAAGGATTCATATTAATTCAACTTTCTCCTTTGCATACGTGGGAAATAGGGAATTGAAAAAAGTGGGGACACATACAGAACTATTGACTAGTTAACCCATTCAGAACCGATTTCTTTCTAATGGGCCACAAAATTTAAAAATAGGCACATGACTTACTACTAGTCCAAGGGTGACGAGGTTCAAATTTGGTCCACCCCATCAAGAGTTATGCAGTGTCCCCTATAGGTAGTGGACCTTGATTCTTGGTTGAGCTGCGTTTGACAACCACCAACCTCAGAAAAATTCCTGCAAGTCTCGGGAAGGTTCTGTGGTGGTGGTTTTCAACCTTCTACCTAATCAGGGTCATTGGGACACCATGACAGACACAGGGAATAAAGAAGATTCGAGAAGGATTGATGTACTTGGGTGCTGGAGCCCTAGAAAGTTCATGTCCACTATAGAGTGTGTTGGTTCTAAAGGGGTTAGAAAGTTACGTATGCGTCCCCATGCTATTTCTGAGTCAGTAAGGTGAGCAATGAACCCTTGAACTCTTTTGTTGTTGCTCCCTGACTAAGCAAAGTTTATGTTGATGCAGTCCTGCCCTCCTCCAACTCAATAATTGGCGGTAACAACAATAAACTATATGCATGACTGATGACACAGATGTACAGACTTTGATCGAAAGTTAGGGGGTTTAGATGCAATGATATTTTAGTATTCAATAACTGTGGAAGTTATTGGGCTCGTCCCCGTTAATCAATTAGTCGGACATCGGACAATTAGTCGGGCTTTGTGTTGGACTTGACCCTGTTCGATTTCAGAAAAGTCAGGGGGATTGCCAATGCGTATGGTTTGGTGGTCTGCAGCTATGTATATCTACGTAAATATATGTATTTTTGAGATGTGAGTAAATTTAAAAAATATCCTAAATCAATTATTTTGGTAGAATAACCTTTACTTATATGTAGAGATACTAGCTGATCCCTGCCACGCTTTGTTGTGCCACATTGTGGTTGAATCGCTACTCCATTCGGTTACAGAGCTCTTTCTGTTGATTACAGTGATTCACCATTTGTAATTATTACATACCTCCCCCCTCACCACTCTGCGTACCTCACCCAAAGGGGTCCGTTCAAAAGCTCAGCTTCTTGAGTTGAATAAGAACAAAATTAGCTACAGCGCTCACTCAGCTAATTAGAGTAGTCTCCCAAGTTGTAATTATTTGGGGTATTCATGGTCGGAGAGTTTACGACGTCGTAACGTGTTGAATGTGCTAAAATTCGAAAACAACCGTCGTAAAAATCCAGACTTTACGACGATACGATACGTTAAAGATAGCAAACTCTGGGGTCTGCTTAATGTTGAATCGAGACCATGCTAATTGTCTTATCAATGCAAAAAGCGGACATGGTCATGTTTTGCTAAAAAAGAAGCTAGGTCAAATACGATTTATTTTATTTTATTATTATTATTTTATTTTTTTTTTTTTTTGTCTGTTGCATGAAGTTGTTGTAGTTTGTTTTGTTTTCAAATCGATTAGTTTCCGTTGCCTTGTTACTTCAGTGACCATGGAAAAAACGCAGAAAGTGAAAGCTATATAGGCAACTCGCACACAAAGATATATTTGGTTAATTCAAAAATTAAAATGAATCCCTATATTTTAAAATATAACCTGCAAGTAACATGCTTTCCGTGTTGTTGTTGTTCTCTTTTTACGTGCCTCTCAAAGTTAACATGGGATCCTACTATAACATGGGATATAAAGAAAAGCTCTTCAGTTTGGAGGTTTTATTGTATAGAACGACGATTTCCTTCATCCATTTCCAACAATTGTCAATTCATGACCATTTTATGACTCTAGGACCATTTACCTAAACATCGAAGAAGGATTTACTGAGCATTTACTACATCTTGTGAATTTTATGTGAAACCTTCATATTTGATATTCCAGTGTGGTAAACAACGTAAAATATATGCAATTGTTATATGCAATTCAGGCAGAATATTATCCATTGTGTTCAAAACCACTCGTTCACCGTTAAAGGTTTCACTAAATATCTAGCGTATTTCAGGTAAAACAGGCCTTTGGCGTCATTCTAACTTCAGTCGTTGTTATAACGACGACTTCTCTCGTAACCATTTATGACCCTGAGACTGTTTACATTATTCCCAAAAATATTGAAGGAAGATTTACTGTGAGTTTACAAAATCCTGTCCGATGAAAAGGCGGCACGAGACCTTCCCGCTCACTGGTGCACTATGACCACCACCTGCTAACATCGCACAGGTTTGCGAAACGGGCTGATCTGACGCGAGATGCGGTGCATTATGTACATTATGTTATACTGCACAAGAAAAATGTGAAACATATTGTACATCGATGGCTCACACTTTCTGTTCCCAGATTTCACAAAGAAAACACAAAAAAATCAAAAGTGATCCCCCCATCAAAATGGTAGACCAAACTATACATAGCACACTTCAAAGAAACACTCAGAACATTATACCTTCAACTCAACAACAACCAGTCCAATATTATTAAATGCCACGTATGCCTATAAACACGTAAAAATTGGATTTCGAACACTTAATATACGAACAGACCACTATTCTTCAAACTAAACGATTTCTCATCAAAAGAACAACGATCAGACTTGGTCTACCCGATCCCTTGTGGTAGTGGTGGTCCCTTCCCTTTAAATATACTACCTACCTACATTTATTTACATATCTGCTGGTTTCAGCTTCTTGTTACATATTTAGATATATAACTCACTGCTTTTGATTCTCCCCAAGTACTGGAAACGTTGGAAAGAACGTACCTACTTAAGGACACTTAAATTCAAATGTTAACTACAAATTATACCTACTGAGTTTGGTTGTAAGTAGGTACTGAAGTTTCCTAAACCCAATTTCATCCCCTGTCGTTTCATCTATTTGATACTGAAATGCCTAACTACTACTTACTTTTTATGGCTGACTAATTTAATTATGTAGCAGTAAAAAATGAAGGGTACACTGATTTGGTCCACTCTGAAAGGAAAAATAATACTGTGGATTCGAACATGAAGATTTCATAGTTGACCGTATGGGAGTTTTAGGGTCTTTACTGTCATATCCCCGCATTTACCAACTATTTTCTATATAATGGGGATTGATCGAATTGATTTTTCAATGGATGATCCCCAATCATTTTTAGGTCCACTTTGGTAAAATAGATCAGAATGCTGTGTATAGTTTGGTGATCTGGATGCCCGCAATCTCGCATCTAAAAAATACATAGGTAACATCAAGTAATCAATCCCTTAGCAAAAATTCAGATTAGTTGGACATGTAGGTAAGAATGATGTGTATAGTTTGGTGGTCTGGATGCTCGCAAGCTCGCATCTCAAAAATACATAACATCATGTAATCAATCCCTTAGTAAAAATACAGATTAGTCGGACATACAGGTCAGAATGAATGAATAGTAGAGAATTAACGGAAATATGCGGGGGTATAACAGAAGAGGCCCGAGTTTTAGCCTAGAATGCAATACTAGAGTAATATTGTATTCAATTGATAAAGTATTAGCTAAGTCATAGTTCGTTCAAAAAACTACCGGGAAATCTACCGAGTTTCCAAAATTTTGGTACCGGGACCTACCGTTTTTTTTTAACCAGATCTACCAAAATACAGTGTTGGGCTGGCAGCAACACGGGATTCATGTTCTGCGTAGAAGAATTATTCAATACAGGAACAATAAACCTCTATGTAATAATTTGCAGCGTTTTTACTCTGTGCCGTGGTTGTTCTCCAAAGTTAAATACTGCATTAGAATCTTTTCCAGTGATAGTCTCCCAATTAGAACGCCGTCGGTATTGAATCTATATCTATAAAAGAGGATGTATGTATGTATGTATGTATGTATGTATGTATGTTGCCTATAGACTCCGAAACCGCTCGACAGATTGTAATGAAACTTTCAGGTATTATTAGGCATGATTCAAGGATTGTTCCTGTAAAGTTTGGTGCAAATCCGTTCAAAGGGCTCTGACCCAGAGGGCATAAAAGGGTGCAGTGTCAGGTTTTAGAAATTTATTTAACTACCCAAGCCAAGACCGAAGGCAGAGTGAGGCCGAGGGTGAGGCCAAAGGATGAGGAGGAGGATGAGGGAGGATGATGAGGAGGAGGATGAGGGAGGAGGAGGAGAAGGAGGGAGGAGGATGAGGGAGGAGGAGGAGGGAGGAGGAGGAGGGGGAGGGAGGAGGAGGAGGATGAGGGAGGGGAGGAGGGAGGAGGAGGATGAGAGGGGGGGAGGAGGAGGGAGGAGGAGGAGGAGAAGGGAGGAGGAGGATACTATTGAACGTCTGCATAAAATGACAACGAATCCAGGGTCATTGTAGACACCAAAGGCAGAAACCAAAGGCTAAGCTTCCGTCCATCAAATCACCTCTTAATAACAGTTTAAAATTACGATCAATAAACAAATTTAATTTGGGCGCAGCAACGCTCGCGGGGGGAACGCTAGTTCCCAATAAACCGCCTCGCGAGCTCACCGGTGGAGCTCCCTATGGTTTTCCAATTAGCGGGTTTCGACGGTGTCTCAATCAGTTGACAGAGCTGAAGTATGACATCAACACCGCCAATAGAAATCGAGGAGCGTCAAACAGGAACGCACTAGGGCATTGTGGCTTCCCAAGAACTAATTAGTGCTTTGGGGGAAAATAGCGGTAACATCGGATGTCAGTTGGGCTGTGAAGAGGTCGTGGTTGCGAAGCTCTAGATAAATCCATTTACGTCGACTGCTGGTAGTGGATTGTCGGATATTATTTTTATGATAATGATTATATTTTTATTTTTTATTTTATTTATTTAATGTATTTGAACAAGTATGTTCCTTTCATTCGAGTATGCTTTATTAACGAAGTGTTTTCAATACCCAGTTGACAAATACCCAGAGTACAAAATTTAGAAATTGATCGTGGAGTCCAGTTACATGATTTACTCAAAATTAATGATAATCTATTCAGTATTACAGCGTCAGTAGAAATTTCAAATATTTTATAAATTACAAATGTATATGAATTAATATAACGATGAATGAATTTATATGACTATGAAAGATTTATATAATGAATATAACATTCATTATTAATTAATCTTAGTCTGGTGGGGGGTACCGGAAACTTGATAAATTTTGTATCAGTACCAAGTAAATTCGACATAAAAAGGCTATATTTCTTCTTAAGTGAAGTTTGCTAACTGAGAAATTTATGTTTGTTTGACTGACTCGCTTATTTATACTGGCACTGCCTATGTTAACTTCTTGAATGTTTTTGCAATTATTTATGAAATTCATTGTGTGTTTTATTTTATTGTTATTTCCAATATTTATAAGGTAAAGAGAATAAGCTGAATTTAATGTATATGTATGTATATTTCCACTAGAAAAGAAACAATTTTTCAACATGGAACATGTTTTTGCCATCATAATCCGGCCAAAATGAGACAAAATTATCGTTATGTGCGTCACGTTCCTATTTTCTGATGATTATCTCTTACAACCAAATCGTTGCTTCGGCACTGTATCTCAGGCATTTATCATCGTGCAAAAATCGTTCAAGAGTTAGAAAGCTCTCGATTTACCCAACCGTATTATGTCAATCACTGCGCTGTGTGTAGCCAACAATCTGAGTATGAGCGTGGTTGTCTGAATAATTATTGTTTACTTACAGGTGATCATTCTCAGTTAATTTTATAAACATGATTGCAAACACTATTAAACTGGAAAGAAACTTGGGACTTGTGATTAGATAGGTAGACTTTCTGGGACATTAAGAGACGACTGAAATGATGGGCTCATTCCTAATCAGCTGAGTGACCTGAATTCTCTCCTATTCTTTCAAGAAACATGTTCCATAAGATTTAGTGCTTTTCCTATTACATTAACTTGAATTTCGTAGGTGACAAACTAAGTCTCATAGTCGGGCCGATTTCGGGCCTGATTTTTAGCCAAATTTAGGCAGTATTGGAATTGGCATACTAATTCGAGGTGGGAGTATAAGATTAATGACATTTACCGTAGAATCCTGCCAGTAATAAAATCGGAGGTTCTCATATGAAATATCAAAATTTGTACCAGTCTGTGCAGTTCTGGTCAGATATGGCCAATCCGCAATAGTCTAAATTCACAAAGAATCGTAAATATAGTGGGATAAGTATTTTTAAATTAGGCAATTACAATGGCAACAAAATGATTTTAAAAAAATGGAGTTTTGGGAACTTTTCACAATCCAACTTCGTTTTTTGACATCCTGAATCTATAAATCCATTTTACAATATCTTGAAAAATGTTTATCCTTTCAAAATATATGTCTTAGGATTGATTTATATTTAGATTAGGTTTGTGTAGTATTAAAAGGATGTGGGAAGGAAAGATGAGTTTTGGGAACTCCAATTTTGTGAATATGTGTTTAAATCCGCACACATTTATAACCATAATATCTACATTTTTATCTTTATAAACATCACATAAATCATCCATCATACACCACCTTGTTAAAATTCGCCTTTTCTTAAACCATAAAACACCTTTACACCCCATCACCATTGTCATATTGTTCTTCTTCCACAATTTCTTTATATTCTTCTCACTATACTATTTTACTGACATGTCCCGTATTAATTATCTCTTCTTTTCAGTTCTACATACATATTACATAAAATTTCATATTGCTCACTCCTTATATTAACCCAATTTTGACGAAACACTCATGAATGACTGTTGAACCTATGTTATGCGGGTCTAAATTTTAGTGTAGTCACTCTGGAAGGGGCCATTCCAATTATCCAAATTCATGTAATCGATATTCGAGGAATTTACGTGCCACACCCAACTTTCATTATTTCCTACCTCTGTGGGGAAATATTTTATCTTGCTCCTACCGAGAAATTGGGAGTGAGTTCCTATTTTATAAATAAAATCGTTCACCATTAATTAATTGCGTCATCCCATTGATTACAGACTAAGGGACTAGTCGTTTGCAACGTAATCGGACCCATGTCATGAAATCGCCAACTCAGCTTCCTCCGTAGGTCCGTTGTAAATACTTTTGCGGGCACCGCTGTCCTCCAATAATATTTGCATTAGCCGTTCTCGAAGCGTTGATTTTAAACCCGCGTTAGCGAATTTTGCGGGGTCGAACGTTGATTCGCTTTTAATTCGATTTAGCCCCCGACCGCTAACCCACTTCAAGCCCCTGCTATAACCGAGCAAAAAGTATGAAAAAAGGGGAATTTGCCGAAATAACAGACGCTCGTAACCTCGTCTCCTCAACATCGACTATAAGGTTAACATTTTTCGGGGGAAACTCCTCAACTCCGCACTGATTCGATCGGAAAGCCTTTGAGCGCGCGGCTTCCTTTAAAACTCCGTGGATTTAATTAAATTTTATCGAATACCGTTCAAGAGGCTTAACTGCGCCTTTGAACCAGCTTAAGTAGAGGAAGCTCAATTGAATTCCTCCCTACTTCCCTTTGTCGATTGGAGCATGAAGGCTGAACTAGTTGATTTCGCTACACATTTAGCCAAGATTGGAGGAGCTTTGAGATCCCTTCTGGTCGAATACAGCCGCAAGTCTTACCCGTTATAGCCGGAGGTAACAGTCGGAGCTCGCTCAACGCTCGACTAATTCGTTGTTGAATAGCAGTTGATGTGAATACGTCTTAGGCTTATCAACAACTTACTAGTATTGCACCACCATCAACAACTATGTTGCACCTTCTAAGCAATGGCTGCAGAGTTGCAGTCCCTACCTTACTGACAATTGTCTTCATCTATTCCTGATAGGATCTGGGATGAGACCGCATTTGTGGACCTCATTCGTCAGGTTCCTATCTATGTGCTAGTATTGGTCGACATCCATAATGCTATAAGGCACGGAACCACTGCTGAGCCACGTTCAGGGAGTTGGATATCCTCCTCCTATATGATGTCTGGCCAACATGCTTAATGCCTGCCTGTGTTGCAATGCCTGCAATCGCTTGCAATAAGTAGTTGAGTTGACTCGGTGGGTGTTTCAATGAATTCGGGTTGAAAGACCAGTCCAGTCGTTTGGCGTAGATGTATATTGAGAGCTACATTGTAATCCTTACAGCTACAGTTGGTTCAAAAGTGAAAATTTTGAGCGACGTTTAGGTGCCGATGATGGTCACCCTTGTCAAGCTCAGCGAGTGAACGTGTTTACCTGAGTAGAACACAGACACAATATGGTATCACATACTTGAAGACACTAAAACTAGAGATAGAGAACAGGCTCCCTCAAAGAGGTGAGCACTGTGTGGAAGAAAAAAAAAAAAAAAAAAAAAAAAAAAAACCTATGTGGTAATATCAAGTTAGGAATGAGTGAAAAGTAGGTTTGAAAATAAGATCTATGGTTGGAGGTAACTACGAGTACCTACTTGATTTGTTAGGTGGGTACATAAATAAACTGCGCATTCGAGTCATTTTAAAGAATCACATTGATATTTGTTGTACTGGTCTGTGATACTGGTGTGTACTGGTCTTCGAGGGGGCAGATTTTTTTTTTCCTTCCGCACAGTGCTCACCTCTTCGAGGGAGCCTGTTCTCTAGTTTTAGTGTCCTCAATTATGTGATACCATATTGTGTCTGTGTTCTACTCAGGTAAACACGTTCACTCGCTGACCTTGACGAGGGTGAACATCATCGGCACCGAAACGTCGCTCAAAATGTTCACTTTTGAACCAACTGTAGCTGTAAGGACTACAATGTAGCTCTCAATATACATCTACGCCAAACGACTGGACTGGTCTTTCAACCTGAATTCATCGCTTGCAATATGATCTCCCTCTATAGGGAGCTACATTGGCTTGAAATCCATTGCCTGACCTTCATCACTCAAACCATTTCCCTATCAAAATTGATACGGAAAGTCGTTACTTTCTCTCCTCTGCCACGCAGGTTATTGAATGATGCAAACTGGGCTCTTATTAGGAACTGATGATGCGTGTCAACCTCTCAATGGAAATCCAAAAACAGACCCCAGTAAAGGAAGCGCCTCCTTCGCACATACTTACTGCCGAAGCTAAACTATGGGCTAGTCTTGTAGCCTTACTGCGGGGAGCCTGCTTGAATTAAATCGTGAAGATCACAAACACTCAGACACACACATCTATACAGGGTGTCTACACCGAGTTTAGGCAAAAAACAAGGGGTCGATTCTAAAAATAATTTCTGATCGAAAGTTCCTGCTATAGATTTTTTTAAACGCTTGGTTTTCGAGTTATCTAATTTTAAAGATTTTTCGTGTATTGTTCCTTATGATATTGGAACGGACATAACTCCCTTAGAACCACTGTAAACTCAAAACTAAGAACACCGTTGGAAGGAGCGTTAAATTTCCTATAACCCTGTCAAAAACAAAAATAATGTTTTTTTTTAATTGGTCAAATAAAAGGGCCAAAGTAGAAAATTAGAAGAAAACAAATTTTCAAATCGACGTTTTTTCTTCCCATCTTCTGCTTTCATTACCTATATGAGGGTTTTTCGGCAGGCGCTCTTCGGAAAAAATTCCCTAGAATTGACAGCTTTTGAACGGTTTAGTCAATTTTACGTTTTCTTTGCTAATTGGGGGAGACATGTACTTAGGTTTGTATGTTGAAAAACGTGTTTTTTCCATGAAGTTGGAGAGTTTTGTGAAAAATGACCCTCTAAGATTTGAGTTTGGGGCCGGTTTCTACGTATCTTTTCCCGCTGAATCGAATGGTAACATTTGTAGACCTCCCCAACGCCGTTGTAACAGAGCTTTACACTATAACTAACTAGTTTCACCCTCAATATCTCATAACATTTGTGAATCTCCCCAACGCCGTTGTAGCAGAGCTTTACACTAACTAACTAGTTTCACCCTCAAAATCTCATAACATTTGTAAACCTCCCCAACGCCGTTGTAACAGAGCTTTACACTAACTAACTAGTTTCACCCTCAATATCTCATAACATTGAGCATAACAAATGAACTGAAAATTCGTGAGCGCATGATGCTCTTGCTATCTAAAGATAGGGTCGGAAGCAAAATATTTTCTGAGGTGCTGCTGTGTTCACTTCTTTTGCAAATTGAAAAGTACCTACACCGCTTGCGTGGAATAGAGCCGCGAATTTTGCCTTCAGAATTGGAGGTCTTCGGAAAAAACTTCCTAGAATGACAGCTTTGAACGGTTTAGTCAATTTTACGTTTTCTTTGCTAATTGGGGGAGACAAGTCATCACACTTAGGTTTGTGTGATGATTTTTTTTTTTAAATGAAATCCAAGAGTTTTGAGAAAAATTTGAGTTTACGGCCGGTTTCTACGTATTTTTTCGCGCTGAATCGAATGGTAACACTTGCAGATCTCCCCAACTCCGTTATACTTAAACTTACTAGTTTCTCCCTCAAAAACTCATAAAATTGAGCATAACAAATGAACTCAATTCGTGAACATCTTGCTATCTAAAGATAGGGTCGGAAACAAAACATTTTCTTAGGTGCTGCTGTGTTCACTTCTTTTGCAAATTGGAAAGTACCTACACCGCTTGCGAGGAATAGAGCCGCGAAATTCGCCTTCAGAATTGGAGGTCTTCGGAAAAAACTTCCTAGAATGACAGCTTTGAACGTTTTAGACTATTTTACGTTTTCTTTGCTAATTGGGGGAGACAAGTACTTAGGTTTGTGTGTTGATTGTTTTTATTTTATTTTATTTTTTTTAATGAAATCCAAGAGGAAAAATTACACTATAAAAAAAATTTGAGTTTACGGCCGGTTTCTACGTATTTTTACGCGCTGAATCGAATGGTAACACTTGCAGATCTCCCCAACTCCGTTATACTTAAACTAACTAGTTTCACCCTCAAAAACTCATAAAATTGAGCATAACAAATGAACTAAAAAATTGTGAATGCATAATGCTCTTGCTATCTAAAGATAGGGACGGAAGCAAAACATTTTCTTAGGTGCTACTGTGTTTACTCCTTTTGGAAATTGAAAAGTACCTACACCGCTTGCGTGGAATAGAGCCGCGAATTTTGCCTTCAGAGCTGGAGGTAATAGCCAAGGCTTCGCTCAGCCCTCGACTAATTCGTTGTTGAATAGCAGCTGATGGTGACTGTGGTGGTGGTCGGGGGCACCTCGTAGGCTCATCAACTCTGTCGGATTTGGGAGTCAATTTATTGCTTTTCGCTCAGCTCGCCTGTCCGCAATTACATGCACCTCCCGCTCGGTTTTAATTACAGCTCTTCCCCCCCTCCATCTCCCCTACCGCCCAGTTTGGGTCTACGAGCCTTCCCCTCACCGCCACTCTGTCTCTCACGCTGATGTTGGGCGCCATGACCCATTTAGTTGCATCTTCCACCACCTTCGCCCGGTCAACTTCTACGCTCATCATGACGGAGTCGTTCCTCTTCTGTTTTCATTATTTATAGCCCAAGGCTACGTTAACGAAGGTGCCGTCACTTGAGCATAGGTAGGGCCTACAGTTAGCCTCCATTAGAAAAAGAAGGGGCTTACATTAACACTCAAGTACACTAAAACTGTTTTCTGTTACAGACTCACTGGGTGTTCGTTACTTCTGCCCTCACTTTAGTAATCGATTATGCAGCTAAAATTGGGAGTTTTCTTAAAAATTCACTGTTACTCTGAATTCGTCAAACTCTCCATTTCAGCGTACATACACGACAAACTGAAGGATTAGAAAATTTACAGTTTCCTAAGAATTTGAAAAATATGGAAGGGGTAATGGCGATTTTTACTATATTCATCTGATTTCCGTTACAGTTTTTATCGTTTGTTCGATCCAGATTTTAGTCCAGCAATGCAATCTTTGAAGTTTCAAATTTACAGTCGATGAAGAGATTGAATTGGGGAAGGGGGGAGGAGGGTATTTTTGGGTGATCATGATATATATATTATATTTTCTTATTTTAATTCTCACCAAAATTATATAGGTACATACGATCCATTCATAGGGACGTTCTTGTAAATGCATGCATTACTTACCATTACGTTTCTATCCAATTTTTCATGAGTTTAATCATTGGTATGGGAATATTTTTGCAGTGAGTGTGGGAAAAGACACGCCTTGCATTTGAAATGGAGGCTTCACTTCATTAAATTGTCCATCCACCCTCACTTGTTTATGTGTAATTTTGGTGTTACAATGTAAACATCACTCAATAAATCTTTCACTTCTTTCCGTGACACTCCGTGAAATTAAATGAACAATCATATAAATATAATCAAATAACAAATATTTGGAGATAGTGTACAAAAAAATAACCTGGTACTAATCCCTTCCTAAAAGGTTATGGGCCCCGCAAGCTTCCACTGCTATGTACTCAGCTTCAGCTGTTGACAACGCTACCGTTCGTTGTTTTCTAGACTTCCACGACATTGGAGCAAACAAAGAACGTAACACAACAAAGAAAGTAACACGACATGACGCGATATTGGATTATTTTAGAAATCCGAGACTAAAGCCCGATTTGAAACTGCCAACAATAACTATATCATTCTGGCCACAATTTGAAATATGTACGAGTCCGAGGGTACAAGCCGCTTTTGCAAGATCCTGACGTGTAATTTGAATTTAGTGTTTCCCCGACTTTCGAGTGAAATCGTTAAGAATGAATGTGACAAGAATCGAGTGCCTGAACAAAGAGAATTATGATACTTGGAAGCTGCAAATGGATGCTATTCTCGCGAAGAATGATGTGGTAGGATATGTAGACGGAAGTATTCCTTGCCCAACTTCGGAATCAGAGAAGGCAGCATGGAACCAAGCAGACAAGAAAGCGAAGGCTGATTTAGTTCTTTCAATATCACCCTCGGAATTGAAGCAGGTGAAGGACTGCAAGACTTCCAGGGAAATGTGGCTGAAACTTGAGTCAATATATCAGTCAAAGGGGCCTGCTAGGAAAGCAACCTTGCTGAAGCAGCTTATGCTCCACAGAATGGGAGAGGAAGATGACGTGCGAGAGCATCTTGGGAAATTTTTCGATGCTGTAGACAAGCTTCATGACATGGGTGTAGAAATCAATCAGGATCTTCTCACTATCATGTTGTTGTACAGCTTACCGGAAAGCTTCGAAAATTTCAGGTGTGCGATTGAAGCTCGTGACGATCTTCCAACTCCTGAAGCTCTTAAAATCAAGATTACAGAGCAAAGTGACTCTCGTAAGGATAAGCATGGTGTTTCTGAAGCATCGGGTCTATTGGCAAAGAAGAGGATGTGGAATAAGAATGCTCGAAATCAACGTCCTTCTGAAAGAGAAACCTCGTTTCCGTTTAAATGCAACCTTTGTAGGAAAAAAGGGCACAAAGCGTCCGACTGTAGTCAGAAGAAAATGACACAAACAGTCCAAAAGACGGAAGAAAGTTTGCTCACTACATGTGAAGCGGCCATGAACATCTCAGGCATTGCAAAGTGGTGTCTAGATAGTGGTTGTAGCTCACATATGTGCAGTGGCAAAGAGCGATTCATGTCACTAGTACCTACAGAATGCAGTAAAGTGAACCTCGCAAACCAATCATCGGTTGGTGTTTTAGGCAAAGGAACGGTTCAGATGAGCGTACCTGTTGGGAATTCAACACAAATCTTGAAGTTGAATAACACCCTCCACGTTCCGGACTTACGCTCAAATTTGATTTCCGTGGGAAAAATTACTGACAATGGACATTCAGTAACGTTTAACAAAACGTCAGCAGAAGTACAAAATAGAGCAGGGAATATAATAATGGTAGCCAAAAGGGTAAATGGGTTGTACTATGTTGAGGAGAAAGCTCTGGAAAATGCAAGAGCTGCTGAACCCAGTACTCGATCAAAAATTGAACTGTGGCACCAACGTTATGGGCATTTGAATGAGGCAGATTTAAAGGTCGTTCACGCCCAGAAACGGGTATTAGGTATGGATTTAAATCGAAATGAATCGCTGGCAAGTTGTACAGTTTGTGCTCAAGGAAAAATGTCACAAAAACCCTTTCCGAAAAAATCAAATCGCTCGTCGGAACTCTTGGACACTATTCATAGTGACCTATGTGGGCCTATGAGAGTCCAGTCAAAAGGCGGTGCGAAGTACTTCCTAACCCTCATAGACGATTATTCTCGATGGTGTGAGGTTAGATTCATCTCAAAAAAATCTGAAGTCCTCACTGAATTCAAGAAGTTCAAAAATTTGGTAGAAAATCAGAGGGGGAAGAAGATAAAATGTATCCAATCAGATAATGGGAAGGAATATTGCAATCGAGAGTTCGATTCATACTTGGAAAAATGTGGCATAACAAGGAGATTGACCGTCTGTCATACTCCTGAACAGAATGGCGTGGCGGAGCGAAAAAATAGGACTTTGGTAGAAACAGCGCGATGTATGTTGATACAAGCCAAGTTACCCCCATCTTTTTGGGCTGAAGCAGTTTTTGCTGCAAATCATATAAGAAACAGGTGTCCTTCAAGCAGCATCGGTGGAGAAATTCCGTTTAAGCTGTGGACGGGGAAAGTTCCTACCGTTTCTTATTTCCGAACATTTGGGTGTAGAGCGTATTTTCTAAATAAAGATCCAAATAAAGACAAATTCCAGCCACGAGCGAAGCCATGTACGTTCATTGGTTACTCTGAACAAACCAAGGGTTATCGTGTTTGGTCACCAGAAGACAGAAAAGTAATCGTTTCAAGAGATGTGAAGTTCCTTGAAGGAGTAGCAGATGGAAATGGATTTGAGGATTTCATCTCTGAAAACACTCAACGGTCTGTGAATGACAAAACCAATAACTCGGATAACAAGCATGTAACAGTTTGGATCCCTACTCAAGAGAAATTGAATAGAGGAAACTTGAACAATGAACTGGAAAATGAAACTGATACCGAAAATTCGAATGATGATTATACAGATGCGAATAATGACATTGAATCATCTACAGAAGAAGTAGAGAGTGTAATTAACGAAAATATCACGTCAACTACACAAACAGTTCGTGGGAGAGGTAGACCTCATATTGTGCGTTCAGGAAGCAGAGGAAGCCCGAGGAAAGTTTACTGTGAAGTGGAGGTGCACCCACAACAACCTCTCGAAGTAAACGATTTTTCTCAGGGTCCTGAAAATTATGCAGCAGTTGCTGATATTTCGTTGAAAGAAGCGCTATCTCAACCAAACAGCCAAGAATGGAGAGAAGCAATTAAATCTGAAATTGCATCCATTATTGAAAACAAAACGTTAACTATCGTTGACCGTCAGAATGACCAGAACGTTATCGGCTGTCGAATCATTTTAAAAGAAAAACTAAAAGCTGATGGAACAGTGGAACGTAAAAAAGCTCGGCTGGTCGCACAAGGTTTTAATCAACGTCAAGGAGAAGATTATAATGAAATTTATGCTCCAGTGGTGCGAATGAGTTCGATCAGGATGATTATGGCTTTGGCGGTCGAATACGATATGGAGATACATCAACTTGATGTAGTTACTGCGTTTCTAAACGGCGATCTTGATGAACAAATATTCATGAAAATACCTGAGGAATTTGTTCCAACGCTAGAAGATATTGTAGCGGATAGGGCAACCTCGATTGAAATCAAGAACGAAGCGAGAAAAATGTTGCAGGAAGTCAAAAATGGAAATAAAGTTTGTCGTCTTCAAAAAGCGCTGTACGGGTTGAAGCAAGCTGGGAGACAATGGTATCTCAAATTGACCGAAAAAGTGAAGAAATTAGGACTGAAACCTCTACACTCGGAACCATGTGTTTACCATGCTCGGAGAGGAAAGGACTTCTTGATACTTGCAATATATGTTGATGACCTATGGATTGCATCAACTAACCCAAAGTGGACAGAAGACACGAAGAAAACATTAATGAGCTACTTCAAGATGAAATACCTAGGGAAGATCAGCTTTGGACTAGGGATTGAGTTTGCCCAACACCTCGACGAGGGGAAGATCTCCATGACGCAACGCAAATACACGTTGGATTTATTAAAACGTTTCGGTATGGAAAACTCAAAACCTGTTGAAACCCCTCTAGAACCTGGGTTAAAACTTCAAAAACCTGCAGTTGTGAATCAAGAAGATCTAAAAAAATACCCATACCAACGGTTGATAGGCTCATTGATGTATTTGTCAGTCAGTACTCGTCCTGACATCACCTATGCTGTTAATTATTTGAGCCAGTTCAATAATTGCTATGCACAAGAACATTGGATGGCAGCAAAAAGAGTACTGCGGTATTTGAAGGGAACAGCCGATTACGGCATCACCTTCAAGAAGACGGGACAACCACTCCAAGGATACGCAGATGCGGATTGGGGAAATTGCCTCGACGATCGACGATCCTACTCAGGGTACACGTTCGTTTTTGGGGGAGCAGCGATCTCGTGGGAGGCAAGAAAACAACGGACTGTGGCTCTTTCAAGTGTTGAGGCGGAATATCTAGCTCTTGGGGAGGCTACAAAAGAAGCGATATTTCTCCGTCAGTTTTTGAGTGCGTTGGGATTGAAAAGATATCAAGAACCAACCGTTATTTACAATGACAACCAAGGCTCTCAACAACTCGCGAAGAATACGGCTCACCATTCACGTACCAAACATATAGACATTCGGCATCATTTTATAAGAGATTGTGTTAATGAAAAAATTGTCGAATTCAAATATATGGGTACTGCGGATATGCCAGCAGATATGTTTACAAAACCACTAGCATCATGTAAACACAAGCAATTTACTAATTTCAGTGGAGTCAATTGAAGAAGAAGAAGTAACAACTGGAGGGGAAGTGTGGAAATTCAAGTTGAAGCTTCTTCATATACTTCAATATTGATTGATTTACCAGATGCTTGGTATTTTTCATATTTTTATTAGAATTGAAAAATACACTTGATATTCGGAATTCGATCTAACTGTGTAGTCTCTGCTTTTTACAATCTAATTTATTATAAACCTATAATAAATTAGATTGTAAAAAGCAGAGACTACACAGTTAGATCGAATTCCGAATATCAAATGTTCATTCTGGCCACAATTTGAATATGTACGAGTCCGAGGTTACAAGCCGCTTTTGCAAGATCCTGACGCAATGGAAAAGGCATAAAATAACGCATTATTTTAAGAATCTTCGTATGCACCCAGAAAGTAGTATCAGTGTCATCGGGAGTTGGGATCCAGGTGGGGACAAGTACGAACTCACGACAACGTTGTTTACTTTATACAATTATATTTTCAGTTGTGTATCAAACCACAAGCCTGTGTACCACGCATTATACATTTTAAGAATTATATTATGTGTCTAATAAAGAAATTCGGAAAAAAACAAACCATCAAATGGTCTGTCAGCTACCAACTCCCTACAAAAAACGTAACTTTTTAATTTCGCGTAGAAATAGACAGCGTACTTCACTAACTTCCGTTTTCTTCATTTTCTTCCGTCGGGATCTCAGAGAATGCGCTGTCGTCGCTCCGTTGGTGAACGACGGGCGTCGTACGCCTTTTCTCGTGTTTTTGAGAAGCTGAGTTTGGCGTTGGATGGGTGATCCAGGTCCCTGGAAACCAATCTTCTACTGGAACATTGCACATTACGTTCCGGGAGTGGTACCTCTTACGGTACTGTCACACTCTCCTCAGTAGAGCGAGCGTGGTTAGGATTATGGACGGCTAACGCCTAGTAATCCAATCCACTATTTTTGGGGCGTTAATGTTCCAGAAGAAACATCGCCCGGGGTTCCAGAAGAAATTCCCATTATCACCCTTTGGTATATAAATAATTTCATTGGTCTTTTACTTATAATTTCTCTTTTTTTCCCCTTCTTATAATTTCAATTTCATACCTACGGTATACCTGGCCTTTGCCATTTTATTATTATTCTTTATACCCGGGCTTGGTTCCCAATTATTCAAGGGCATTGTTCCCAATTATTCAAGGGCATTGTTCCCAATTATTCAAGGGCATTGTTCCCAATTATTCAAGGGCATTGTTCCCAATTATTCAAGGGCATTGTTCCCAATTATTCAATTTCCAGGGCTAATACCCAATTTAAGTCCCCAATGTTGGGCATATTAATTTATATCTATTTTATTTTCCTTAAGGTATAAGTCTCCATAGTTGAGCCACCGTTTATTCCCGATTGTTCCAATCTTTGATTGGGGGTTAATTACCTAATGAATACTTCTTATGAAGATTCATTGACAATCCATCCTGTTTTAATTTCTCTTTTCCCATCCTCAATCGCCAATGCAGCTATTTATTAATGAGCATCAGTTCTCAGCCAGTAACTATTCCACCTAGTTAACATACTTGATCTTCAATCAAGTATGTCTTTAAGAGGGGGAGTGTGACAGAGTTCCCGTCGGGATCTCAGAGAATGCGCTGTCTTCGCTCCGTTGGTGAACAACGGGCGTCGCACGCCTCTTCTCGTGTTTTTGAGAAGCTAAGTTTGGCGTAGGATGGGTGATCCAGGTCCCTGGAAACCAATCTACTCCGAACATAGCTCATTAATGCTATTAGTAGGAGTGGTATCTCTCTGACGGGATACTGTCACTCTCCTCTACCTTTTTATCGAGGATTTAGGCCCCCGTTGCACCCCTGGGGGGAGGGGTACCTAAGTCCCTGATACCTTGCGATTACGTACCTACAATGTTTCTGTAATTTCTCTGCTAGAAACCAAACTCTTCACAACTATGCCCTCCTGCCCCCTAGAACCCCCCGATTATTAATGTTTTGAGCTTATTGTCAAAATGCAAAAAAACAAAACATGGAACATGCTATATTCAGCTCAGCTGATCTGGGAGGCTCTAGACTTAATGATTCGTTTCAAGACGTCCCAAGGGGCCTCCATTCCAAATTTTTGCTTCATAAGTTGTATAGCAAAGAAACTACATCCTACTTTCGTCTCCCCTTTTCGTCTCGCCTTCCGCGTAACGATTTTGGATAGTTAGTAGAGTATGACAATATCATGTTCCATGCTAAAAATTTCGAAGTCCGTATTCATCACCTCTTCCCGAGATATGATAAGAGTCTTGAATTACTCCCCTCAATTCACCTGCACATATGTTTGTTTTACATTTCTAAATGCGAATAAATTTCAACTATAAAGTTTTGACACCAACCGCACCCTCCTACTGTACGACCAGTTTTGTGTAGGGGGTTCATAAAGTTTCGATAACCTTCTCCGCCGTCATACCCACAAGTTTGTTGTGAATTTTACAGTAGCCAGTCGTGCCTAGGTTCACCGTCAAAAATGTCAAAAGTGAATTTAAAAAAAAAAAAAAAAAAAAAAAACAAGACGCCATCTGTTCCTGGAGCAGATTATTAATGGGAACGAAAATCTAGCCGCAAGTAATAATTCATATCGGCGAGTTTTAATTAAACTTCAGAAAGTTGCAAGTGAGCGGGTGGGGGGAAAGAGGTGAACAATGGTGACAATTTATGATGGCGGGTGCTGCCGAACAATTAATGGAAAATCAAGCCTCACAAATTGTTTTAAATATTCCGAAACTTTCGTTCACTGATGAATTTTTCTGTATTGTTTCACACCAATCCCTTGGAGAATTTTTTGCAGGAACCTCGCCCGAATCGTTAATTATTTCGCCGAATCGCCGAAATGGAATTATGTAAATCAACTTTCATGTTTGGCTATTTCCGGGTTGATTTGTTCGTTCGAAAATTTCAATATTGATCGTTAACATGTGATATAGCCTGAATAATGTTCAAAAACCGAAACTGGAGAGACTAAAAGAACAAATTTGATGTTATGATTAGAATAATGCAGATGATTTGCAGATGATGGATTGTTGTGGTATGTGTTAACACATTTTACGCTTAATTTCTTATCAGTTTGGCTTCAGTATGCAAGATCACAAAAACATTTTAGCTCATGAACCGTACTGTTTTCCTGAACGTTAATTTTATGTTCAACAGAACGTAGTTATTACAGTCCTGTATCAAGTTGAATGATTGTCTTGCTCTGGAGTACGTTCGAAAAATGATGAACTTTCCGTCAACGTGTGGTGGTATGGCCAGGGAATGGTTACTAAGAAGTATGCCATTACATTAAACTGGTGTGAGCAAGAACTATTATCACGACACTGGTCGTACCAAATGAATTGCTAATTAAATGAAAGTTCCTTCGAGCAGCAATGGTTTGGAATTTTCCAATCCCATCAATAGTTGATCAGTGCTCACGAATGGAGTCACATGATGGCGTATTTTCTTGTAAGGAGAGATCCACGGAAAATAGACGCTTCCTGCGTTGAATAGGAGACAAAATGGCTTTGGAGCTCACTCAGCTGATCGATGACCTCTTAGTTGTCTTCAGCATTCTCTTTTCAGCCCCCCTCTCAAATTTTAGCTATCTGCGTTGAATACGAGACAAAATGGCTCTGGAATTAGCTTTGCTGATCAAAGACCGCTCGCCATGTTACAGATTACATCCATACCAAGTTTCATCAAAATCGGACGTTGGAATGTGGCCTTTACAACGATTTTAAGAGTACATACGTACATAAAAATACTTACGAGTACATAAACGGGCAAAGTATACATAGTAGGTCGTTTTTCCTTTCTAGGACGTCCCTCTTTCCTGTCTTATAGGCAAGGTATCGTTAGTGAGAGGGACGCCTATCGGAATCGAACTAGGGGGGTAGGGGACAACCCAACCATGAGAAAAGAAAACCCACAGATAAATCCGTTTCAGACCATTCTAAGACAGAATCCGTGAGGATCCGTTTCCCCATAGGTCTGTGTGGGGTGTGTGTGTGATACGAATTTTGTCGACGCTGCCCACACCACAATCTCAACCGATTTTTGAAATTCTTTCTTTGTTCGATACTAATTTTAGTATAGTTGTGCAAAACACCTCGGAAATTTTGAATTTAAAGATTGAAGCGGGGAAATGGATGGGGTGACGTTGATAAAACGTGTTTTTTTACTCTACTAAGGTTACAATTGTCAACCGATTTTCGTGTTTCTCTTTTTTTTTTATCCCAATTTCAGTCTAGTTGTGCTACAACCCTTGTAAATTTCGGATTCGCTGTCGAGATGGGGGGTGGAGGGGATAATCACCGATTTGGTCAAGCGCTGCTCAAGTTACAAATCTCTACCGATTTCCATGATTCTCATTTTGTTCCATTATGAATTCGATATGGTTTTTGAAAGTTTCTCAGGATTTTCAGGTTCCATCAAGAGAGGGGGTGAATGGAGGGGGTAATATTGATAAATCATGATGTTTCCACTATTCTCGTCCGATTTTCGTTTTTCTTTTCTTGTTCAACTTTGAATTTGATCGAGTAATGGAAAATGTAACAGGATTTTTAAATTTCGTGATGGTAGGGGGTGTGTGGAGAGGTCAGTAACGATAATTCGTGATATTTTTATTAAATTCATCAGACTTGACGTGACTGTTTTTATTGTTTGTTTGATCAAAATCGTAGTACAGTTATGCAACCTTGGAAATTTCAAATTCACCGTCAGTGAAGGGCTCAAATGGTGTGAGGGGGGGGGGGGTTGGGAGATTCCAAGAAATCATGATACTTTTGTTTGTTTTTTTCTTATTTTAATTCTCAATAAAAATATATACAATCCATTAATAGGGACGTCCCTGTAATGCGTGCATTACTTACCAATATGTTTTGAAAGGAAATGCACTAAAACCTCTGCAAATTATTACGCTAAGGTTTATTATTTCCGTTATTTGTTATTTGTGCTTCTACTCAAAATGCCCGTCTATAATTATTAAACGGAGTCCATTATACGAGGCAAATGATGAACAGTCAGCCATTGAGGCTGACGTAAGAGTACACAGCTTGAGAGATAAGGAGTGACCAGAACTTTCTAACAATCTTATTATAAATGCAGACGCCTCTTCTTGTGTTCCTTTCCCACGTGAGATTATCCGACCGTGTCACGCGATATGCAAGATTAAATGATGATAAACACTGTGCCGTGGCATAAGGTTTTTGAGGTTCATTCACGCCGTTTAAGTGGTCTTAAGTAGAAGCTTCCTAAGGAGTTTGAGTTGTTTCAGAAGAATACGACCCTCACACGAGCTAAGAAATGGAGGAGGCCAGTGTTCCAGGGAAGGATTAGTACAAGTGAGGTAGCCTGACGGCATTTCTATGATCCATGGTTTCAAAAGCAGGGTACAAAAGTTCCTATTTCATGTGCCTGCGGGATATTTGAAAAGTGGAAGGCTTCCCTTTATTCTTGTTAACCAATCCTGATCCATCTGTTGCGGTGCGAAGCAGGAAACTCAGGAAGCAAATGACGAAGGAAGCTAGCAACGTTTGTGCGAGTTAGTCTTCAACGGCATACCTGTTTTCCTATGCATCCTCATCTTGATATGATGAATCACCCAGAATTCTTGATGGAGCGGATTGAATAAAGTGCTCTGGAGGGGTATGGTCTCATAATGCGAATGTTGGAGGACCAAAAATGGCCATGGACCGGTCCCCAATGGGCCGGCGACAAAGAGGACATCCTAGAGTCACATGAAGGGGAAGACTGATCCGCTTCCTGCTAGACTAAATATCGATGATGCACGAGTGTAGGGTAGGATTTCAGGCCCTTAATGAAGAGGCACGTCCTAAAAGTAAAGTAAGTATGCAGGAAACATAGAGAGAGAATGAGGAGCTTGTTTTGCAAGGGTGTCTTCAATTGCAGACATGTCTTGGTAAGCGACTGTGTTTTCCTATGCGTCCTACTCTTCCAGATACAGGTCAAGAAGGTAACTATGGCATACAGGGTGAAATCGGGCAGTTCATGCTTCTCAATTTCCTCTTCAGAACAGGGGTCTGCTCTGCCAATGCAAATTAGATAGAGTTGGCCATTCCATGGTAGATATGGAAGAGCACATATTTTCGGATTGCCCTGAAAAAGCAGCATTGCGGATGGTGCACACGATAGAATTTCATGGATTCACGACCCCTCACTGGATTTTTTTGAGCACGCAAATTTGCATAACTACTAAAATTTCGCAATGCTTGGACTCTGGTAAACTTCAAGTTTAGTACATTGCATTTCATTATTTTTCAACGTTGATTCATATTGCGCTATCCGATTCTTAATTTGGTTATTTTGCGTGAAAAAATCATCTTTTAAAGCATGTATTTTTACTTGATACCCATAATTTTCCACTCCCTTTCCCTCTTTCTTTCTCAACGGTGCTGGGGACCGGATATGGCGGAGCTAAGAGAAAATGAAAACGAACACTTTCTTTAAAAACTGTCTAAAATCATCGGATGTAGGGGGGGGGGGGGGAATTAGGGCTGCAGGGCTTTTGCTCAAAATTCCCATTTCGAAGTCCTTTTTTTCCTGTTTTTCCTCCAAATTCGCGCGCATATTTGAAGAATCAAATAAAAATTCAAAATAGCCCCACAAATAAGGATTTTAGGAGGGTGGGGAGGGGGAGTCAACTCTTGGGATACCCTGTGTAAATTGATCTATGATTAACTTCTTCTACCCTACTTTCAAGCCTGATCAGGTCCCCTACGATTTGGGGTTTTTTTATATCTTTCAAGCTTTCTTAACTAATGAGGAGGAAGACAAATGAGTTGGTCGTCGTTCGAATAATTACATTCTTTTGTCCCTTCGCTCAATAAATATTTCGTGGTTTCTGCGTACCAGTACAGCGATAGTAGCGTCTTGACGGGACTCCCGGAAGAGAAATTACTGTTCAAAAAAAGCAGGATGCCGATAAATTTCAATATCCCCCTAACTCTCCGTCCTCGATAATAAGGGAAATATTGGTTCTCTTCGATACGAGATGAACGACGAGACGTCCACGGAAAAATAAACTAAAAAAAGACTCGCTAGGAAAGGGTCTCGGGTTTGGAGATTAAAGTCTAGTCTGGATTATTAGGGACGCCTCGATGCGCCTGGCGTATCCCCCTTATAACATCGATAAAGGGGGGAAGAAATGCCGGTTTTGTTGCGACTATAAATTGAATTGGGTCTTTTGTTACATTATTTCTTTAAAGGGAGAAAAAAAGAAGGTTTTTACATGTTAAAAGAAGGCTTATTCTCGCTGTTTTCTTGAGTGTACGAGTAATAACGATAAGCGAAGATTATTCGGGCGATCGTATTTAAGTTCTTTCAAATGCAACGAATTCAGAACGTGGTTTATTATGCACTTTTTTTCTGATATTTTTATTCAAATTTGATTTGTTTGTCCATATACAGTGTATTCCATGAAAAAGTGACACGCCCCTTCGTTTCCGCTGAATTCAGTGTAAAACATTGGGACCAATGCCATTTTCCATAATTTTTTACATAGATCTCAGGAAAAATACTTTTGCAAGCGCCACTTTCGCCAGAATGGCGCCGACGACATAGCTTTGTTTTTTCTAATTGGAAACTCCATTTTTTATTGCAGATTCAAATTGTACGTGATATTTCATCAAAAAATTACCCATCGCTCGATTTTTTTAACTGCGCGTAAACGGGCGAAATTCCGCTTCAAAAGTGCAAAAATTGTGAAATGAAACTTCCTACTCATAATGATGTTCATTTATTGATATTTGCAACACCAACTTATTTGGGGGAAAACACCGAAAAAACGTAATTTTAGCACGCTTTGTACTGTGTAGAAATGAGTAAGATAAGTACAATTCTGGTCGATTTTTCGGTGTTTTACCATATTGGTGATGCGAATATCAATAAATGAACATCACTACAAGGTTTAGCAAGAAAAAATACCCCGAAATCATGTATTCCATGTGGCAATTGAATATCTTAAAAAATTCAGTATTTCACAATTTTCGCACTTGATGAGCAGAATTGCGGACTTTAAGAGCTAAATTTCGCCCGTTTGCGCGCACTTGAAAAATCGAGTGATGGGTCATTTATTCATGAAATTTCATGTAAAATTTGAATCTGCAATAAAAAATGGGGGTTCCTCTTTGAAAAAACAAAGATTATGTCATTTGCTGGCGGAAGTGGCGCGCGCGCAATATTTTTCCTGAGAACTACGTAAAAAATTATGAAAAATGGCTTTGGTCCCAAATTTTTACGCTGAATTCAAGGAAATAAAGGGGGGTGTAAACTTTCCAAGAGACACCCTGTATTATATTCTACAACTTATTTCCAACAAATTTTTTCTCCTAAAGATTTCGTTTTCAACAGATTTTTTTTATGCTTTTAATTTTGACATAAAAATAGTCGTAACACTCTTTGTGGTCACTGTAAAATAAAAAATAACCTCATAATTGAAAAAAGCCTTACATTTCCTCTCAGAATTTGACCCTTTCAAGAGTTTGAAGCTCATTCAAAGGGGTCTCCCATTTTCGAAATCACTGCACTTTTCATATAGCTATATGAACCTTCCTGTTTTTTCCCCCGTTTCTGTAAAAGAGAGAGTTTCAAAACCTCAGCTTTCCAAGGGGAAAAAACAACGTTTTATTGCTAGAAGAAATAAGTTCCAGTCATACAGCATGATCGTATGAGCGAATTTTCGTATTTAAGTTATCTTAAAATATTTACGATAGATTGTTTTGAAATGTGAGTGCGTCATAAATACTACAATACAATAATAAAAACTCGTTGTAAATAATATTCTGCCTTTCAAAACAAAATTTTTGGATTTTTTTTTTTAAATTTGTTATTGCTTTTTTTACAGCAAAAATGAACTTTATGTACATTTTCCAACATAAAGTTTTCTGTTGTCATTGCTGATAAACTTTTTTAAACTTAATTTCTGCCATAAAATATAAATTTAATGATTTTTAGCTGTTTTTAGCGAATTTGTTAGCACATTTTTTGAAATTTAACCGATTTAATATGCTAAAAAAAAAAGTGGCCAACGAACTCATCCTTTCGTTTGGAAAGCTTGATTTTGTGGCGCAAGAACGGAATTTTTTCTCAATCTTATCAATCTTAAGGAGAGTTATCGTCTGGAATGGCGCAAATATATATATATATATATATATATATATATATATATATATATATTTCTATATATATATATATATATTATATACTCGTATTTATGTGAAAAAGTATTAACTCTAGGATTCGTTTCAGAATGCCTCAAAACGGAATTCAATGAGGAAATTTTTCATGAATTTGATTTTAAAATTTTGTGTGCCATTTCAATAGCTTCATTTCTCACAGAAATTCACTAAAACGTCTATTTACTGGTCTGGACATACATTCATGTCGACCCGAAGCACTTTCACGGTAACCGAATAAACCATGCTGATGCTGGAGTCACAGGAACAATATCAGGAAGGACCTGCTCTTGTGTAAACCGGATTTTCTTACACCGTTCTGTCCTCACAAAATGGCCTTTCTTCGAAGATATGCCGTTTCTCGACCCCACAACTATTGTACTGAATGTGTGGAAAGGAAAAAACGAAAATAAAATGTTGACTTTAGTCCACCTAGATTTGCTAAAGTTACCACTGTGCGGATTTTCGTAATTCGATTTTTAGATTCTACTCAAATTGAAATGTGAACCAACGATTTTGAGCGAGGAGGGGAAGGGGGGGAGGAATTCGTTTCTTGATCGATTACATAGATTTATTATTATTGGAAATAATAAACCAATAGTTTGGGAAACATTTTCGCATCCATGGGTAACGCTCAATATGAGTATCAAAGATATTTTAAATTAAAAGCACATTGTGCCTTCAACGACGCATTTTAGGGATTATAATAATTTATAAATTTTTTGTGAACCATATTGAGTGGGTTGGCGTATTGCATTGAAAGAAAGAATAAAGGCTGTAAGTTTATGAGAAAGTTCGTGTAGAAATATGAAGTTTCAATCGATTTTTACCAGTAAAACACGACGTATGCACGATGATATGGTGTTAGGAGAATAGAATAAAAGTGTTGTCAATGAAGATCAGCTGAAGGATCTTCACAAAGGACACCGGAGTTCGGTTCCCTCGCTCAGAATGCGAATCGCGTACGAATCCGTCACGTTGTGCCGACTTTGCGGGAAAAAACTTTTTCACCCCGTCGGAATAAACGACCACGACGTCTCTCGGGCTGTATATACGAGCGATATACACGTCCTCGACACGCGCACACGCGCCACTCCCAATAGTCTTCCAGCGTTACCCCCAAACCCTAAGCCGAGTGGTGTTTTAGGGAATATGTAGTGGCCTTCAGTCGAAGCCTTCGGAAAGGGAGGATAGCTTTCCGGAGGAATGGGAGAGAATTGCCTCGGGCGAGGGGCTTCGTGGGAGAATAGCTTATAGCTTCGGGAGAATGAGGACTGCTGAAGCTATACGTGGAACAAGGAGAGTTTTAGGGCACCACCTGCTCCTACCATCCCCTCTCCATCCAAACCTACTTTATTCCTTTCTGTTAAAAAAGAAAAACCTCTTTGATGTTGCTTACTTCCCTTCCGCCATTTCAGCCAATCGATTCTTATACGACGACATAAATTTTATTCAACAAGCGCATGTCACGGTAAATTAACCCCGTGTAGATACCTCCCTCCCCCCTTACCAATACATACGAACTCGTACGCCTCCATACGCACAAACACGCTCCCACATCTAATCCCGCAAATTCCCAATTCCAACTGCCGATGTGTCTTCACCTCAAACAAGGTCCCTTTTCCAGTCACTACCAGTGGAATTTCATTTCCTACTTACCTGTGGCTTATTCACGATTTCCATTTTGGGCGCACAGTAGATTAATAGAAGGGGAAATTCGGACAAAAATCTAAAAACATGGAGGAAATGCTTTCTTTTTTGTATTTAATTATTCAAGCCGCGAGTCAACCAGAAGGATCATTAGCTCAGATTGGTGGGGTGTCTAAGGGGACACTGAAATAGATTAGGGTGTCTAAGGGGACACTGAAATAGGTACGGATATAAGGGGGGTCATATTGTCATACGTCACTAAACGGGTTGCCATCGTGGACTCCACTGGCAGATCGGAGGAGAAAATCAACAAACAATGATTCAGACATGGTTTTGGATGTATTCCTGTAATTTATTTTCTACCAAAGTTCAAGAATAGTGGAGAATTTTCCCTTAATTCTACTCCGAACTCCAACTTCAGCATACGCACCCACATCCGATCTCGCGAATTCCCAATTCTAACTACCGATTTGTATTCTCCTCAAACAAGTCCCCTTTTCTCGTCACTGCCAGTGGAATTTCATTTCCTTCTTACCTGTGGCTTATTCACGATTTCCAGTTTGGGCGCACAGTAGATTAATAGAAGGGGAAATTTGGATAAAAATCTAAAAACATGGAGGAAGTGTCTTCTTTTTTGTTTGTATTTAATTATTCAAGCCGCAAATCAACCAGAAGGATCATTAGCTTAGATTATTGGGGTGTCCAAGAGGACACTAAAATAGGCACGGATATAAGGGGAGCCATGTTGACATACGTCACTAAACGGGTTGCCATCGTGGGCTCCACTGGCAGATCGGAGGAGAAAATCAACAAACAATGATTCAGACATGGTTTTGGATGTATTCCTGTAATTTATTTTCTACCAAAGTTCAAGAATAGTGGAGAATTTTCCCTTAATTCTACTCCGAACTCCAACTTCAGCATACGCACCCACATCCGATCTCGCGAATTCCCAATTCTAACTGCCGGTTTGTCTTTACCTCAAACAAGGCCCCTTTTCCAGTTACTGCTTGTTTGTATTTGAGACCAGAGCTGTGATTAAGTACCAAAGTCACTCCCAGAGTAATAACCAAGGGAGTTAAAGGTGAAGGACCACTAAGATATCTTAGAATAGAATAGTACGTAAATAGCTTTGAAATTATAGAGGGCAAAGTAGTGAAAATACAGAGTTAGAAGAAGAAGGAGATATGAAGAAAAAATATAAGAAATAGAAAGAGTAAACTGTATTTAAAGTTCATTGATTGTCCATGCCCCTACATACCCTAATCTATGGCCATAGAGGAATAAATTGTGCAGATCTGACCTTAAAATCCACTTGTACTCCAAAAGGTTCCAGAAGGAGGCTTGCGGAGATTCCAGGCTATCACGGAGTAAAGTTGTAGGTTGCCGGTTCAAAACAAAGAGGCTCCTTCCAATTGCCGATTCAGCACTCATCCATAAATAGGAAAAACTGTAGACACCCAACAGGGTGTTTTAACTACACAATTCTCAGTTAAGAAAATAAACCTGTGCTGAAGAAAGAAGTAGATATTCAACAGGTGTTGTAATGTGAAAACGATCGATCGAAAAAGCGCATGGAAGAAGGTAGTAATAGGTAATGGCGAAATCTACGTCCAGAGGGCAGTGTGCCAGGACCCTGGTATCATCTGCAAAAATAGTCCGTAGGCCTCAGATGTCCAGGTGTGGCAAAGAGCTGCGACGACGAGATGACATCCCAAAGAAGTGGAAGACTAAGCATGATGATTGTTTCTAAAGACAAATTTAATACAGTAAACCCATAGCCTAATTGAAAATAGCAATCCCTAGAAGAAGAAAATAAATACAGAAAGTAGAAGATGAAGCGTGTATGAAAGTTTAAGGGGGTTGGCAATACTTATTCATGAACGCTTGATAGCGCATCCCTCTTATCAGTGATAAGCATTACAGTTTTAAACAATAATCGGCGAATTCAACAAATACATTTTCAACTAGAAACAAATGTGCAGTGAAGTTTTCAATAACACTTGAGAAATAGTAGAATAAATAAAGTCAACAACAAACAACATGAAACAACGAATTATAACCATCAACAGATAACAACATCGAGTAAGTAAACAATTCAAGTGGCGTATTTTTTATTGTAGTGGCGGAAATTTAGAAACTCAAACACTACTTACCAGTGAAGTTTCATTTCCTCTTTACCAGTGGTTTATTCACAATTTCTACTCAAATGCAATAATACTTGATGACAAATAATTTGGGCGCACAGTTGAATTGAATTAAATTGAAATTGAAGGGGAAAATTGGACAAAAATCTAAAAACTTGGAGGAAATATTTTTTGTTTGTATTCAATGATTCAAACCGCAAGTCAACCATAAGGACCGTTAACTTAGATTACTAGGGTGTCTAAAGGCCGTATCACACTAGCATTTTTTCTGCGTTTTTAATGCCTAAACGTGAAGAAGAAGAAGTGCTTTTTTCCAAGGTCAGCTTTTTCGACCATTGCGCATCCTGGCGGAGCGTTTTTAAACTCACTTGGGAAAATTAGAACACGGTGTAATTTTTACCTTGACACAAGAAAAATGCTAAACATAACATAGGAGGTAACGTTTCACTGGGAAACCGCGTTGTACCTTCCCGTTTTCATTCCAGTTCCAGTTCTCCTGTGCCCAAAATATTGTTCCTAGTTCCTTGCCGAAGTTTTCTTATTTTCTTAGTGCCGAACTTCTTTTCTTATTATTCTTATTTCAGTGCCGAACTTCTATTTTTATTACGTTTTTGTTTGGTCGCGCGCCAATGCCTCACCTCGCATGACGTTAAGTAGGTAGGTAACAGCACCCCTCCGGTCACTAAAGAGACTGCACTAAACAAATGCCGAATCAGGTAAATGAACTGTAGAAGTGAAGTTTTTTGTTTGAGGATTATTGCCGTGCGCTCTTGCTTCTCTGTTGAGTTCAAATTACATACCTGTCTTCTTATATAAATATAATTTAAAATCGAATAATCATTTTTCGTTCTTGACCACGTCCCTAGCGGGAACAGTTTTTTTTTTTTATTATTACGTTATTACGTTATTTTTATTATTATTGTGCGTCTTCATAGTATAATAACTTTGGAAGAACAAGAGTTGTCAAGACACTGTTTGAAAACACTAGGCACGTCAAACGTTACTTCAATAGAGAGTTCCTAGTGCTTTACGGTCACTGTAGATACGGCCCGTATTGTACGATAAGGTGGATTTTTCACAATACGGTTCCGTATTCGACCGGATAGATACGGTGGCTGAACGATCCGTTCCAGACGTATTTCAGTCAACCGTATTCTAATGTGACCTGCCATTTGGGTAACAGTGTTTCTTCTGTAATTAGGCAATTCGTGTGTTTTCGTTGACTGATATTTTATTCTAGGTTATACTCCTGTTCCAATTAAACTGTGATGTATTTTGAATGGTGCCAAAAATATGCTATATTGTAGTTGGTGTTCCAGTTGTTAGCTAACCTGATATTGAATCATATGACTGACTGGACCTACCTAGTAAGTAGGTTGAAAATTGTATGCCTACTCGTTTTAGGAACGTGATGTTGTTAAAAAGTAGTAATCTTAACCAAAGACTGTGATATATTTTGTGAATAAAAGTTTAAAGAAAAGATAAATTTGTTGAAACGTATACCTCACGCACTTTTTCGTTTCCTTACTTAATTCGAAGGGTGAAGGGAAAGTTCTGCAATCAACTTGAAAATAAGTTTCTGAAACTCATGCTAGGGTGATGTTTTGTTCAACCTGAACCCATTATTCATTTCATACAAATAGTGTTGTATGTAGGTACTTACGTATTTATATAACTCGTGTACACGATTGTGATCTTACAGTACGACATTTAAAAATTCCAGTTTCGGGGTTGGGTTCCCATACGGAAGAGGTACTGTTGATAAATAAGCTTATAATAATCCTTCGGTTTGCGAAAAAACATCGTTTTCAGCACTTTTTCGTTTTGCCTTTTCTTTAAATGACTTAAGGGATTTTGATGATATTCACAGGAATCACTCTTCTCTGGTTAGAAACGATATCCAATACCGCCTCGTACCTTATTAATTAGCAAAGACCCTTAAACAACAAAAGGAAGGTGAAAAACTTAATTTTTTTGTATTGTCATTAACCAGTACCCCTCATGTCCAAACAATTAAGCTAAGAACTGCTATGGTATGACAAATCGACTGAAAACGTTGAAAAATATTTGAAACTTCTACCTAAATTTGAATAGATTCTAACAGATCAGTGATATGTTTTATTGATTTGGATGCATCTCCCAAGATAAATATCCTAAATCAATCTTTTTATTAACATGTAAGTGACCTGGATGAACACATCAGAGTAAGTGCACCAATGAAGTGGAAAAAAATTGCTTATGGCCCAAGATTAGAACCTAGTACCTACCTTCACTTCAAAGTTTTGTATCATTGCCATGCGCAACACCACTTGTGGCTAGAAATACACTACATTTCACACTTATAGGTTTCAGCCTGATGGCGTAGGTACCAAATGACCACTAGGTCAGTTTGACTTTTGAAAATAGTGTTCAAATCGAACTGAAAAAAATCACGAATGCTCTCTATATCCGATCCGGGATTCAATGCCAATCTAAAAAGTAGCACCCTTATTAATTAAGAAAATAAATAATTAAATTCCCATAGATTCCCACAATTTTCACTACAATGTCCTGGATTTCCTTCAGTTTGTTTGGTTGGTCAATACGAGAATATTGGATTAATGAATGCGAGAATACGGGAATATTTGAAAATAAAATAAAATCCCAAAAACATAATAGATTTGCCGTCTTCTTCATCGTCCTCTCCTGATAATGTAGGAAAATCAAATATAATCCAAGTTCAAAAATGGAAAGACCATTCCACTAAAGCTCGATTTTGGGGAGGTCGCTTTGATACAGGTCGATGACGATTTGACTATATTTTGTTAATTTTCTAAAATAAAGAAATTACAATAACTCAAAAGGAAAAAAAGGTTCTAGATAAAAAACTTTCTAGAAGAAACCAGTCGGACCGAACTATCTGTTACAATGTTATGCGGTAAGATTTGATTAGGAAAATTGAAAACAAAATGTAGGGAAACGTAAATACATTTTTATTTACAGATATTTAGGTAGGGTAGAAATGCCATGTTTGTTGACGATAGGAAACAAAGTTCGCATTACTGCGTTAAATATTCTTGCAGAGTGATAGAAATAGTTAATAGAAAAATAATCACTTGACTGGCTACCATATAAACGTATGACAGTTTGTAAGTAACACTGCTACTGTATACATCCCCCCAAGATCTTGTAGCTGCAACTTCTGATTTTTCGAAGAAAAAGACCTTGAAGAAGAAATTCTTCAAGAAAAGATTCTGTATTGCTCACGGAGTTGGCGAGGCGGATTCCTCGAAGTCTCCTGTTCAAGAAAGCCCTCAAAAGCCACGAAAAGGTCAACAGCAGATAACACACCATTCACGTATAACTCCGCGAAATCTTCGAGGTCGTTCATTGTTGGTTCTTATAAGAACCTTTGAAATAGAAAATAAAGAGAACTGGGTAAAAATTGAACGAAAAAAAGCACGAGAAATAAAGGAAATGAGTGAGCTCGAGAAATTGAAATAGCGATGGATTTAGCGTTACAACTAAATCCGGTGAGGATTTGATGTGACTTTAAGGTGCGGTGAATTTTTCTTAACTGTGGTTAGCATCCAGTCACTCGCCCTAACCGTTCTCGTTACGGTTCGCCGTATTGAGACCGCCGGATCTACTAGGAACTCTCTAATATTTCAAGCCCTAACCTGACAGGCTTAATAAAATTGCATTCCGCCGGAATGCGCTGTTTTTGCAGTTATTCCTCTTCAACATTCACTGCTGACCTTGAAAAAAAACGCACTTTGCCTTCTTCACGTTTCAGCGTTTAAAATGCGAAAAAAATGCAAGTGTGATACGGCCTTAAGAGCCAACACTGCGGTTTGCAAGGTTCTATGGGGAGACATGTTGACATCCGTCACCAAACGGGTTGCTATCGTGGACTCCACTGGTAGATCGGAGGAAGAAATCAACAAAAACACGGTTCAGACATGGTTTTGGATTTATTTCTGATATTCTCTAACAAAGTTCAAGAATAGTGGATAATATTCACTTAATTCTACTGCGAACTCCAACGTCACCATACGCACCCACATCAAATCCCGCGAATTCCAATTGCAAAAGAATAAATCATGAGTTTAACTAAGTTCTGCTTAGTAACTGGTGAGCCATTAAAAATAACCTGATGATTCGTCACGATACTAATCATAACCTATTTTTGTTTCACGTAATAGAAACCGTATGTATGGACGGTCCAAAAATTCGCTACTCTGTGCTTGGCCTGCTCAGTTATTTATTGGCTGAAGTTCCCGGTTGTCTTCATTTGATGAAGGCCTGTATACTAGGTAGCATGATTGAACACAGCGTTGCCTTATACTGACAGTTGTTCAGCGTGGGCGAGCAATCATTTTGTGCTAATTGGAAGACAGGCCGTCAGGTATTGGATGAAAACTGCCTTCAACTCATTTTCATTTTCCAGCCCGGAAATATTTTCCCAAGAAAAAAAAAAAAATTACCGTTTTCCCATAAAAAAAAAAAAAAAATCAGCCAATCAATCCCGCTCCTCTTTACTTAACTTCAATTTCCCCTTGGGCCTCGTTTCAAGAAAATTATTCACTCGACGTCTCAGGCCGGAGGTGTCAGAATATTGATTAACAGTATCGGTGTCCGCCTGAATTTTCCTATCCAATTCGCGCCGGCCATTTCATTTCGATTTTCCGGCTTCCTCCGAAATGAAATTCGTTATCGACCCAATTTTCTTTTTCATTTATCATTCTCCTCTTCACTGAATGGAGTTGATGGCGGAAAAAATGAATTATTCACCAGTTACTCAAAGGGAAACAGGCCTTTCATGTAGGTACTCGTAGTCCTCCTCTCCCGTTGGTTCTTGCTACCACTACCTCGTTTACAGTGAAATTCGAAGATGATCTACGGAACACCAGAAATATTCCACATCGGTTAAGTCATTACCAATTTTATGCGAAAATAACAAAACATCATTAATTATACATTCAACTTGAATTACTATTCGGAACCATCTTAATAAGCAAAATTACTTTGTGGAAAAGTGTCTTTCAATAATACTGCTTTTTAGATTCCAATAATGTCTCCATTTTAACTAAAGTTGAACCATTTTTGTATGCAAGGAAAATTCTTCAATGTTTTAGTTTACGGTATTCATACTGTGCTCCAGTTCTTCGGATTTTTTGCATCCAACTCAAACTTTGCGTTTGAAGCATTATGATCATTTTCTGAAGATAACTAAGGTTTGAGTTACGTAATCAAAATTTTCAGTCGCATTTTGCATTTCAGACTGCACTTAATTGTAGTTGACATTTTTCTCGGAGTGATGAAAAAGCCCTATAAGTAGGTCAACTTCATGTTCCGTTCTTTCAGGTTCTACTCAGTTCGTCGCCTTGATTTTTTTGGAGACCTTGAGAAGGACTGCTCCCTGTTGTTTTACTCTGTGTTCACATGGATTGTAACATACGTGTGTCAAATCAAACCTTTGCATCCTCATCACTATGTACTATTCTCGGCAACTAGAATGTTTTCAGTGAAAAAAAAAAAAATAATAATAATAATAAATAAATAAATGTTTAGATCATTGGCATTTGCATGTCATTGGATTTCGCTCTGAGTCCCACGACCCGAAGATATTTTCCGACTAATATTTCTTTGGTCTGCTCTTGGGTTCAACGTAATTGCCTTTCTTCTAGTCCAGGAGCCAAGGCCACATAGCTTTTAATTTCATGAGAAGGTTTGAAATCAGATTTGGAAAATTTAGGCCGTTCTGAATGAGAAAATCTTTGTCTGCCATCTTGAAATTGGTGGTGGAGAACAAAATGGTGGCATAATAAATATGGCTTAATTTGCCCGTTTAAAGTTTTTATTCCTAAACCGTACATTCTACATAAATTTTTATACGTAGCAAAGATATAGAACATAAAAAACCAAAGCAATTAGACCCAAAAACTATGAATTATCTCCCGAAATAAGGTAATTAAGGACAATTGAAAATCGGGCTAATTTTAGAAGCGTACTCTCCTCCCCCCGTCTAGAAATTGGTCATTAAAAAACCCCTAGCGACCTCAATATTAGTCTGATTTAGGTCTGCCAAACCTCACTCGATTCATGGTTCAATACTTTCCAAAGTTCATTTTGGCAAGTTTTTGCTCAGACCGTTTCTCATTAAAGTACAAAGTAAAAAGTCCAGTCATGCAGCATGACCCCATGAGCAAATTTTTGAAGAGTAAACTCATCAGTTGTGATTACTTTTTTTTTTTTTTTTTTTTTTTTTTTTTTTAAACAAGCACCTACTACCTACGTTTTAAACAGCATGGTTCTAGGATTGGTTATACAGGGATACTTCCATAAGAGTAGTTCAATCTGAATTTGGACAATGTTTCATGCAAATATTACCGATTTTTACAACTAACGAACGGCATTATTTCGATTTTAGACTGATTTTTCAACTTTGAAATTTTTGAAAACTTGATACATATTCTTATAGGAAATTTTACGCTAATTCCGAATATACCACATGTAAGTTTGCTGAAAAAATTATTTCGCACAACAAATCGCAAAAAACAGGTTATTTTGACATTTTTGACTACATTTTTGAAAATTTCAACCCGATGATGTAATCTCATCATGCTGGCGAACGAACATGATCATTCGTTTTGTGTCCTTAACATTTCAAAATTTGTTTGAAGTTTCTAGCACAATTCAACGGACAGTTATCGTCTGGAATGACACATACATACATATATACATACATACATACATACATACATACATACATACATACATAAAAAAATGCGTTAAACTTCAGAATATGATTCAGAATAGCCTGAAACGGATTTCTGCATAAATTTTTTTCAAAAATTCACATTCTACAAATTTTGAGGCGATAGCAATAGCTTAATTTTCTTCAAAAATTATCTAAAAGTTCCAGTCATGCAGCAGGATCCTATGAGCGAATTTTCGTAAATTATCGTATTGGATGATGTTGAATTGTTTTGAAATTTGAGTGCGAGAAAATTTTAAACTAATAATTCGATGGCAAAAAACTTATTCTAAATAATAATTTCCTATTCAAATAGAGGTTTTGAATTTTCATCTATTTTGCAGTTTTTATCGGGTTTTTAGCATTTTCCGCTAACCTGTCCCTCGTTTCCCGTCAATACAACTCTCAAGTCAAGAAACCCCCCCCCAACCACCACACTCATTTACGTTATTTCTGTCAAGGTTAAATACTTTTAGTTTAATATTCAAGCCTGCCATCTTCTGACACTACTGAAAGGTGGAGTTGTGTTAGTCGTATTTGGATCTCCAGGCCTTTTGTTGATTCCTTTGCAGACTTAAGCATCCATACGACAATAGCGCTCCTTCAAGAACCACAAAATCATTCTCACCCTGCACGTTTTTCATTCATTGTATTTTTCGCTCACCGAGGCACTGCCTGCGTGAAATATTACGTAAGGATGCCGAGTCTGGTAAATGCTTTCTGAAAACATCGCTTGGGGACTGGTTACGTAGCCATACCTCGTCTGACGCCTTCAACGTAACCACACGGAAAATAGGCAAATTTACTGGATTTTCGCTTCATCGAATGGAATAAGTGGTTTCTTCCATTTTTCCCTCGTGGTGTGGGATCATAGAAGATAAGAAATTACTAGAAAATTATGTATCCTTAACAATTGCAGTGGAAATCATTTGAATTGATACCGACTAAAAATGAATAGAAAATAGAAGACTCTGCTGCTTTGGACTTCTCAAATCCAACATTTCTCTAAGGCGTTCCATTATTTCGCAGTTTGACGAGCCAGCGTCAAACGTAGGAATACAAATTTAGACTTGAGTGGTAGGTATATGACAAATCAGTCGCTGATTTCTGTTACAGTCTTCCTTTCACTCTGATCAGCACTGCAGGGAAAAGAACAATACTGTTTTTCTGAACATTTTGGACATCTCAGTCAATCTATTAATTAGGAAAAATTATCATTTACGTATCTTTAGGAGGAATCCGTAGTCACTAGCAAGTCGAGGACATCATCGTACTGTTTCGACGGCCTGATGATGATGTTATCTTTGCATCGAAAGCGCTCGCCCCCGGTACTCGACAGATTCCACCGAAAGGTATCTGAATGATACTTTTACTATTACTACTAGCGGAAATAACCCTTTAGATTTAATATTAGCTAGGAAGTTTAATCGCCCATTAACGATAATGGACGATTAGCAAATGAGGTGATGTTTATCAATACAAGGTAATGGCCACACAAACATCAAACTCTCTCCAATATAGAAGACGATTTCAATACAGCATTAACTCTTGAAGCTCTAAAAGCTCCTTGCAGATCATTATATTAATTCTATCTTCAAATAAAATGAGGAGCTCAATTACAAAACTGTTTAATTCCACTATGGCACAATTCGAGAAAAAGAACAAAATCGTTGTCAGACAGATTTTTGATCAAAGTGCCATACTTCGTAGGTCCTGTTTCAAGAGTAGGTACTAAATATAAATCAAACTAAAGTTCCATAAATGTTCGTAAAATCGAATAAATCGTTTGGACATCAATAATAACACCTGTATTTAATGTTCTAAATAAAATAACATAACGTCAATTAAATGACTGATTTCTTTGCTAGTATACACAATTATAACAACACCTAACTTGTTTATAGGTTGCGTGACTTTTTTTCTTTGCGTAACAAAATTCTCGTAACAAAATTTCCGGTTTACCCGTCAACTAAGACATTTTCAATGTCAAAAAATATTGACGTGGCTCAAGCAAAATAAGTGTTGGCTGTGGGATTACTTAATCAAATTTAAGCTTTACTCTTGTTTAACTTTTTTATTGAACTAATTAATTTAAAAAATATATACAATTAAACATTTGCACTGAACTCACTTTAAAAATGTCGTTGTGTAATCTCCTCAAAAATGAACCAAATCACTAGTGAAACAATTTTTCGAAATGACATTGTTTTCTATAATATCAAATCCTAATACGTTTATGGGAAGTAAATACAGCAGGTTTTGTTTTTCACATTTTCAATAGGTACATATTAATTATATTGTCATGACTTTGCACCTCACCCAAACCTCTTGGGTATCTTGAGCCAGATTGACCCAGTACGTGCATTTGAGTAAATTTTCAGTGAATTCCTGTGAAGTTAGTTGGATATCGTTGTGATAATGGTATGGGCTTTATTAGGGTTGCCAATACCCGCACATGAAATAGCCGTACGGGTCAAGTTGATCTGGTGATTGCTGGCTCAGCGATTATCGTAACGCCTTATCAGGCAGTAAATGATGGGTATCCAGGCCTTCTATCCGTGGGTGTCGCTTCTCCTGTTTTCTATCCCCCAGGAGCTTTCTAGCCTGCAAGGGTCGACCGTGGAATTCGTTGAGTCATCTGCAACGAGAGTCAATTCCCTGTTTCCTGGCGACTCAGCGTTTTACCCGCGGCTACCGATTATACCTACTAACAATGGCCTTGAAAAGGTGACCACTATAATGAGTTGCATAATCAACGATTTTCATAATGTATGTAACACAATGCTGAATAGAAATCAGCTGGTGTGCGGTTTCACACTACCTTTTCAACAAAAATGCCAATCGCGAAAACTTCCGTTTTCAACGATTTTTGATCACACCCAACGTATTTTAGAGCTTGAGGTCGCAGATTGGTGGTATCTCATGCACTTTTTAACATCATTAAAAGTAATCTGTGTCTTATAAAAATATTCCTAATCGTTTTGGATAAAAGTCGTATAATAACTACGTGCAGCACGACTGCAGCCGGATACCAATGACAAACTTTTATCATCCAAATACCTTTCGGAGGAGTCCATCGTCACTAGTAAGTCGAGTACATGGGGCGAGGGCTTTCGATGTAAGGACATCATCATCATCAGGCCGTAAAAAACAGTAGGATTTGTGTTTGAAAACAGTAGTGAGAGACATTTGCCATTCAAAATCTCCTAGTGGCGTTGATATTGTACTAAGCCTGCCAAAGCTCATTCTACTCAAGATTAAATACTTTCTTAAGTCCGTATTGAGCATATTTTAACTGAGACCTTTCCCCATTGACTTACATCCTTACTTATGAATTTTATGTCACTTTATACATAAAGTTCGCAAAAACGGCCTTTAACTTTGTACTATAATAGGAAACGGTCTGACCAAAAACTTGCTCGACACGAACTTTAGGAAGTATTTAACCCTGAATCGAATGAGGTTTGGCAGACCTAAATCAGACCAATATTGAGGTCGCTTGGAGTTTTAGAGGGGCAAAAGTCTAGACATCTTCAATAGATAATCTCTTAAAGACTATTGGCAAGGATTACTATTGGCTTGTCATATCGCAACATGGATTTAATGATTATTCAAATTACCATAATGTCCCTTTTCAATTTAAAAAGTTATTTGCATAAATTAGATAGGAAAGTAAACACCATTTTACAATTAAAATTAGGAATTATAATTACAAAATTTCTCCAAATACTGTGTGTACAGCCTGTGACACGGGTCTTCTTGACAACTCTTTTCACGTTCTATTTGAGTGTCCTATGTATAACTGGATCAGAAAAAGATATATCTCGAACTTGGTGGGGGGTACCGGAAGCTTGATAAATTTTGTATCAGTACCAAGTGAATTCGACATAAAAAGGCTATATTTTTTCATAAGTGAAGTTTGCACACTGAGAAATTTATGTTTGTTTGGCTGAAGAATTAACTCGCTTATATTATACTGGTACTGCTTGAAAGTTTTTTAAATGATTTATGAAGTTCATTGTGTGTTTTCTTTTATTGCTGTTTCCAATATTTATAAGGTAAGGAGAATAAGCTGAATTAATCATAAATGTTATATTAGTTTGTAATTTATAAAATATTTAAAATTTCCACTAAAGCTGTAATACTGATTATATTATCATTAATTGTGAGTAAATCATGTAACTGGATCAATATCTAAAGTGTGTACTCTTATAGTTGATTCAACTGGGTATTGAAAACACAATGTTAATGATGTTTACACTACAACTGTTTTAATTATGTATTTTTTGTAAAGCATAGGTACTCGAATGTAAGGAACATACATGTTCAATACATTAAATAAATAAATAAATAAACTAGAACAAGTGTTTCACCAAAACAAAGAGTACAAGTGTAGAAAAGTTACACTTGTAGAAGCTAAGTTAAAAGAAAAAAAGTCCAGTCATGCAGCATGACCCCATGAGCGAATTTTTGAAGACATCTTCGACATTTCAGTCGCCATTGATCGTGTAGAGAAATTTTAGTTTATGATTTTGGTAGACAAACATGGAATCAAATTCTATCTACAGCATGGTTCTAGCCTTAAACAGCATGGTTCTAGGATTGGTTATACAGGGATACTTCCATAAGAGTAGTTTAATCTGAATTTGGACGTTTCATGCAAATATTACCGATTTTTACAACTAGCGAACGGCATTATTTCGATTTTTGACTGATTTTTCAACTTTGAAATTTTTGAAAACTTCATTCATATTCTTATAGGAAATTTTACGCTGATTCCGAATATACCACATGTTAGTATGCTGAAAAAATTATTTCGCACAACAAATCGCAAAAAACAGGCTATTTTGAAATTTTTGAGTACATTTTTGAGAATTTCAACCCGAAGATGTAATCCGATCATGCTGGCCAACAAACTTGAACTTTCGTTTTGTGTCCTTAACATTTTAAAATTTGTTTGAAGTTTCTAGCACAATTCTACGGACAGTTATCGTCTGGAATGACACATACATACATACATACATATATACATACATACATTAAAAAAATGCGTTAAACTTCAGAATATGATTCAGAATAGCCTGAAACGGATTTCTGCATAAAATGTTTTCAAAAAATCACATTCTACAAATTTTGAGGCGAGAGCAATAGCTTAATTTTCTTCAAAAATTCGCTAAAATGGCGAGTGGGGACAAACGAATGAACAACGTATAGCAGGATGCCAAAATTAAAGTTTAGTCGGCGAATCACAATATAAAAACGGTGTTGAATACACGATAGGATGTTTATCGTACATGACAGGTTGTAATGATTGGAAGACAGACAAATTATAAACTGAAATGTGGAGGAAGTGTGTAATTGATTTCAACTTATTCTGATGGCTGGCATAATCGGATTTTTCTCCTTCATCCAGCGGAAATGATTAATCAGTTCAGCAAGTCTTATTGCTGCTGGGTTAGGAATGTCATCTGTAACTTCGAGATGATCTTCACACTTCACATTGTTCATCAATGACGGGGAGATCCTCAATACCCGAACAGGAAAAATTGCACAGGGTCACGCACCATTTGAATCTTTCAAGGGTTTCGGAAGACATCCTAAATCTTTCGTTAAACCCAAAAATACCCACGAAATGTGCGTTCATTCGTGATCGAAAAAATCGATGGCGTCTTCTACTCTGAATGCTTCTTTCTTATCTGTTTTCTTCAGCAGCAGATGATTCCCACATATTCAACACCGAAAAATTGTCAACTCACAATGCTGGAAAATAACAAGTTTACAGATGACTGGACGTAGGTTAAAAATCGGCCATTTTTTACAAATGTATTTATATTTTGTAATATGATAGTTGGATTCAACTGGGTATTGAAAACACTACGTTAATGATGTTTACACTACAACTGTTTCAATTATATATTTTTTGTAAAGCATACTCAAATGTATGCATTCTCGAATGAAAAAAATAAAATAAATAAAAAATAAAATAATCTCATAATGACGCCTACACTTTTGCCTAGATTGGTCTCCTCAAATTACTGCATACCTATTTGCAGTATGTAGCCCTATACCCTGATCTTTATTTTGGTTATTTCTGATATTTGCAACGAAACGGACGATATTGGTTTAAAAAAAGGCCGATTTCGGCTCCTCTTACGAATGACTGTTCGCTATGGGCCCTACTCCCATTCGGAACGGTCAGATATTGAAATCCCCTCACAAAGGGACGTCAGGGCAAAGCGTTCTCATGACAGATGAACGTTCCTTGATTTGATTCATGATTGATGCCCGTCCTCCGATCCCCTTTGTGACGTTGATGAGCCTTTGATCCCAAAGTCCGTTCTTCACACCCCATTCGTAGAGTAAAACCGACTGCTCCGGACACCCCCGTTACCTCTCTTAATATGTACGAGTTGAAAACAAAGGGGATGCTCTGGCATATTGTCTCATCTGTTTTTGTCATACTAAAAGCTTATAAAAGAGACGCGTATTTACATTCTCGATCGCCTAAGTGAAATGATGTAATCGGTATTGTCCAAGCAATTGTATGATGTTGCTAAAGTAATTTCAAGGGTTTATTACATTTTGAGCAGTTGAGTATATTAATCAGTTTAGTAGTATATTAAGCAGTTTATTAATCTCAATAATGAACCTTTGGAATTGACGAAGAAATGACAGTAATAAAGTTTACCCCCTCGAATTTCGTTCGTTCACGTGTCAAGGTGCGAAGGATCCAATAAGCAAATCCACTTTACTCCATGCAGAGCTTTTCTCTTAAGCTACCTACTTCTTTACTAGACCAATATTTATGAAATTTGGGTCCGGAATCACATATAAAGAGCACATGTAAGAATGGTGAAATATAAATCATTCCACATGTTGAGAAAATGAAATTTGAAAGTTCATAACCTTCAACTTACTTCATACAAACTTACTCACTTCAACTTCAACACTTTTTGGTTTATTATTTTCAGTAATGAACCTTTATAATCGACCAAGAATAAAATAATTTTAACACCCCCTGAAAATTTTTTGGTTTACGTTTCTAGATGCGTAGAATCCAAAAATCAAATAATAATAAAAATTCGTCCGTCCGCGGCTTTTCTCCAAAAATACTAGACCGAACTATATGAAATTTGTGTTAAAAATCACATTTAGGGTCTAGATGGTACTAGAAGCTCAGCATCGATTTTTATCAACCCTAAAGAGCCAGGCAAAAAGAAATCAAGATCTCGAAAACTTTCTTAGTAACAGTTATAATTCTTTGCTTGACAATGATAAATTTGATCCCAGAGGGGATAAAGGGTAAGCCTGCCTCTATTACTTCGATCCCTAAGAATTTGGTGTTCTAATTTTTTTTATATTTAGACTTTCGGCAAAGTAAGGTATAATTGCAAAAATCGAGTTAACATAAATATCATATACCATGTGTTTAGTTATCATTACATATACTATAAGTCACAGAGCCGCATATGGGTACAGCTAATCTGATTTATATTGTTGTTTCAGGTATGTATTTACAACCACTTAAGCAAGGAGGATTCTTACACTCACCAACGATGGTAAATGAATTATATTTTGGAGAAAACTGAATCAAGAAACATTTCATTTAAAACTATTTTTAATTAACCAATAAAAACGTCTGCCAAGTTGGGTGGTCAGTAAAGCTTCCTCATATGTTGTAACATGGACGTATTGGGTATTTGGGTAGAGGTAGGTATAGGTGGCATCCTACTAATTATGTTGAAATAGGTGACCATTGCACATACGAAATTTGAAATTGGTTGTTGTAGACGAAGCTCCGATACTGATAGATCAATTGTAATGAAATGGGTAGGGATTGTGACACTTTACAGAGAAGATAGACACAGACAGAAGCTGCTATCTTCGTCCTTTGTCGCGTATTTTAACAGGCATCCACATCTTCAATAATGGTTTATTATTTTCAATAATAAAACATATTTGGCTTAGGGAAAAAGTGTAAAATATCGAAAATATGTAGGTAATAGGTACAGTTAGGTACATATTTATAATATACATATGATCGTTAATCATGTTGAAGTTCTCAAGAGTGATCCTCCTAACCCAAGGCAAATTTCGATGTTGCCTTATTAACAACTAGCCTTCCAAGTTCCCTTCCTTCTACACCATCTATTTATAGTGAAAAAGTTAAACCACTTCGAAAAGTTGTTGATAATTTCATACTTCTTCCATCATGAAAGAATAGACTATACGTTAGGTAATCTATTACCTAATTAATTTTGCGAAGATTATAGAATAGTGCAGTCACGTTAGTGTGACTTTTGAATCGTTCCATTCAATTGTACTACGACTCCCTATTCGTACAGTACGACTCACTGGTTATCTCTTGATTTGTTTGCGCTAGAAAAACCTCTTTTCGTACGAATCAGCTGAACGACTCAGATGAAAAACAGCAAAAACTCCCTATAGTATGTGATCGTATAGTATGAGTAGTACAAAAGTATTATGTTAGTATTCTAACGTAGGTGTTGCGTATAACGAGATGGAACTTCTTCATATCTTCAAGACCCACTTCCTTCCTTGTATAACAAAGATGCATCCCTTTCCAATTTGAATCCATGAATAAAATCATTTAACTCGCTGGAACGTATGGTAATCCCCAGTGATTACCAGCATTCAGGTATGCAAAGTGAGGAAATTGATGTGTGAACACGTGTTCCGCAGGATGATCCGCAGTCAGCACATGAGGGCTCGCCTCGTCAGATGTCATTAGGTTGATTGGACACATAAGGGACCATTCACTGCGTCTAATAAACCATTGTCAATAATTGGTAGCCACTCCAACTCCACAATAGGGTGTAAGACAAAAGTGAAGTTGGACGGTACAACGAAATTAGATGGTACTGTCCGATTAGAATTTTATGTAAGTAATCCAATTCAAAAGTTCTAACGAGAGCTGTCTACAAAGTAGCAGTACATGGTGTATCTCATGTGCAGGAATGGTACCAATTGAAACCGGTATTCATAGGTTCATACGTAATCATACCCCATTTAAATACATGTACGATATACTTATCGTATATATGGTTACTCGTAGTGACATAATATGGTTATAAGCCTTTTCTCTTAAAGTTCAGTAGCCAATAAGTTATAGAAATAACGAGCTGAAATCAGAGGTAATGTTTTTACATTCTGGGGATGGGATGAAATTTAATCAAGATTGAAAATTTCACTTGAATGTTCAATAATTATTGTAGACCATTGTGACAAAATTTGAAAATTTGATTTTGTTACAGTTCTCTTTGCGTCAAATCCTTGTAACATGTTTTTACAATTTCCATTGAAGTTTTATGAAATTTACTGGATTCGTATGTGCGTATTAGGGTGTAAAAGGTCCCCTATCAGTTTAATTGCTCAAAAATCATTACCTCACTCTACGCAAGCGTTAACGTCAAATCAATCAATCATGGTCTGATGGCGTAGATGTTTTAGATTTTTGAAATTCAGAGGGTAGACGGGAAAAGAAAATTTTATCATTCTAAATCAATTTCATCTCAATAATATTATGGTTGCCATCTGCTGTGCATGCTAAAATGTGAAGTACTCGTATGGCTAGCAAGCATGGCCTACTCTTGCAGTTTTGTTTTGATTTTCTATTACATTTTCTGGTTATGCGCGAGCTTGGCTGTTAATAGTCTCCCCTATGTATTTCATCATTAAAAATTAACAGTTTTCACTGCACTAACGCTAACGTAAAATTCCTTGAGCATTATTTTCTTAAAACCTATTCGATCTAGCACAAATTTAGAGGGTAGTTAAGAAATGACGATTTTATTATCCCATATGAATTTCAACACGATCATATCATTAGTAGCTGCTGAGCGTTCTTTCCGGTGTTGTATAGTTCATTGACACATAAAGTTCGAAGAAGTTGATTGATTACGTGAAGATAAATGATAAATCAGTTTACCTTTACCTTTTTATTTTTGTGAGCCCCAGGTTTCGGATTAGTCGACTTGAAATTTGTTGAGTAGATTCTTATATGCACAGAATTTTCCACAAAGTTTTTGGCACCGATCATTTGATGCCGCGGCGCCAACACCTCACCATTTCTCATCTTTGCCTACACCTTTAAAACCATATTTTTTTCTAGAAAATTCTGACGAACTTAAAACTTTTATAGATTTGAATTCCCTTCAAATTCGGACTTCATGATTTTTTTTTTTCTTTTTTTTTTTTCGGACAAGGTTTTGGAGGTACAGCCGTTCATTGGCCTTAGGACGGAAAAATTGGTTATCCTACCGCGTTTGGAGCAAACAATTTTTCAACAACAACAATCATCAAAACAGAAAACAACAATACAAACAATTCGACAACAACCATCCAACAACAACTTCAACGATAAATTCATTTCATTTTGTTCAATCTTCAACAATTCTTCTAGGCAGCGGACCAACTAGTATATTGATTGTTTTAATACACATTCTTGTTAATGAAATACATCTATCATTAAGCAGCGATTTATAACACAATTAAAATACGTGTGTGTAATAGAGCGATATTTATTTTATCTTGTTTACAGAAATCCTGTTGGTAGAAATTTAATTGCTTGTTTAAGAATAAAAGTAATTTGTACAATAGGGAGATTCGTGTAATTGAATAATGAATATTTGTGTAATAACTGGCAGCGTTTTACAGGAAAAATCTGCAATTCTACCCTTCTAAAACAATTATTCCCGTCATCTTACACCGTCGGTAGTAGCATACCCTTGGGATATGGGTAAGTTTTTAATTTATTCCGCGGTCGGGGCGAACAATTTATGGGTTGTATTTATGGGATACACCTTGTTCTCAGTTTCGAAACATCGGGTCTTGCTAATGAAGCGGAGAGGGAAACCGTAAGTTTCACGGTAACGAGCCGACAAGTTTAAACGAGCAAAGTTGATCCGAAGTTTGCCGCCGGTGGATTTTTCGATTTGAAATATCACGCGGTTGCACTACAATGGTCCCTCCGAGACAAAGGAGGGTGGTAATTGTGGTAGAAAGTTGCCTCTCGTCTGGGGGAGATAATCTGTGGTACGAAGCTGCGTCCAAGACTTCGTGGTATCGGCGGACATTCTAATTCATCAACGGCAAGAACTGGCAATTGTTTGCAAACTGAAAATAGAAGGGCTACGTAGTTGCTAGGAATAAATACGATTAAATATTCACTGCTGAACAAAATTAAGGCACCACCATGGGGAAAAAACGTTGAAAATTATTACAATTGGTATGTTCTATTTATGTATTGGCAGCCGTCTACGCAGACCACTGGTCTACAAATACAACGCCCTTAAAAAATAAAAATAAAAACAGTCGTGCCCTTACGAAACTGGTACTGGTCCTACATTAGAATCCAATATATAGTACAAGAATAGGTCACCAAGTGGTGTAGTTTGTACAAAAATTATTGAAAAAAAACTGTGGAAAAATCGTCAAAAAATCTGTGAAAAATCACGTTTTTTTGGTAGTTTTTAGGCAAACGACACGTTAGGCATTTCAGAACCATCATATGCAATATAGGCGTGTTCAGCGTTAAATTTCCAACAAGAATATCACCTTTTAATTGAACATGAATCGTCCTGAATTTAAGACATTTTTTCAAATATGCAGGTGCCGTACCTCAAGAATTATACGCCTACGCGAAAAACGGGCTTCGATTTCGAGTTCAGCACTCCCAAAAACCCCCAGGACTACCAGTTTCGTGAGGACACGACTTTTAGTTTTTTTATTATTTTATTTTTATTTTTTGTAGTGTTATCAAACCCTATATAGTATATTTACTATCGAAACTCGGGGCTTCACGCCTCCCAAAAGGGTTCACTGCACTACAAAACCACGACCCCGAAATCTTTCGACCTTCTAAATCCTTTTTGAATCTCAGAATTGTATTTAAAACGAATTTTGTTGCGATAGAATTGATAATTCCTTAACAATTTCTTTGCACTCAAATATTAGAACAATGTAACATAATACAGAGGAGCATTAAGAAGCATTAAGAGAGGCCCAGAAAGGGACAAGAAGATTTCGGCATCAGGCAGAAGATGATCTATTAGCTTGCACGTTGGAAAAACTGCCAAGACACAAAGAAGGGTTGGACAGTCTTAAAAACTACGAAAGTGAAGGCCTCAAGTTGACTTTCCGTCTCCCATTGCAAAAGCACGACTATGACCTGTTGCCGTGCGAATTTCGGGATGCCTCAGGTGTCCGCTGCAAGCGAAAGCCAATTGATATGCCTATGTCGTGTGATGGGTGTGGAGACGAGGCTTTCTTTCTTGAGCATTCCCTGAACTGCAAGAAATGAGGCTTAATTTATTGGAGGCACAACGAGATTAGAGACCTAGTAGGAGAATTAATGACGTCCGTATGGGGTAACTGCATAAAGGAGCCAGTCATTGAAGAACCTTTGAAAAATACTGCAGGCCTCAGGGGGGATGTTGCAAGCCGCGGCGTGTGGGAACGACAGAGGGAACCGTTGCTCGACATCTGTGTCTCTGACACAGGCACAAACCTATAGTTGCGGTAGTATTCTCTGGGGCTGAGGAGGAGAAAAAATGGAAGTACCTGGCAGCATGTGAGCAGCGACACCCCTCATATAACCCATTAGTCTGTTCCGTCGACAGCCTCTTTGCCCCCCAAGGCAAACTTTGGTGGCGTTCACTAAAGTTCTTGCGGAAAGATAGGCTGAGAAGTGGGTCAAGCCGCAAGGGCAGGTAAGAGCGTGGCTGAGGGTTCGAATCGGATTCGCTATCGTTCGAGCAACATCAATGTGCATAAGAGGCTCGAGAAAGAAGTGGATATCGGTCGAAAAATTAATAGATTTTGGTGACGGAGCCTTAGTCTTTGGGGATGCGGTTAATCTGAAGATGTTTTGGACAACCCTGAAACTACCCTGTCCAGAAATATTCTTGGTTCATATATTTAAGATATAATTAATACAAATATAATTTAAAACATCCCTGAAAATCTGACCGAAATCCGATCACAATTGCCTGAGTTATGACCGAAACAAGAAAATTTTGTTTGCGCCTGCGCAGAAGCTACCGTTGATTTGATCATGACGGAACTGATAGGGGACTATGTAGAGCAATACCCGCACGATCCCTCAAAATTTGAAGAAAATCGCATCAAAATTGTGGAAATTACGGCTGTTGCAAAGACCGTAACAAGAATATTTCGTTCACGCATGCGCAGAGCGTACCGCTAATGCAATTATGATGATTGTCTTATGGGACCTCAAGGGACCTTACCCACATCATCCCTGAAAATCTGACCGAAATCCGTTCAACATTGACCGAGTTATGACCGTCACAAGGAATTCACGTTAGCGCCTGCGCAGAAACTACCGTTGATTCGATCATGATGAAGTTAATAGGGGACCCTCTAAAGCTTAACCCGCACAATCCCTGAAAATTTGGTTAAAATCGGATCAAAATTGTGGAAGTTATGGTTTATGGCTTTTCTCGACCGCTACGTTCAAAACTCGGGGTTTGACTGAACCTCAAGATCCCAGAAACGACGGAAATGTGGACGGACAGACAGACAGACACGGAACCAAATTTGTTCAGGAGGCTCTGAAACGCAAAATGCGAGTGGAAATTTTGATTTTGGAGCAAAAAAAATTTTTTCATTTCGAAAGTGAAAACAAAGCTTCCGCAGTCTCGGAAGCAAAATAACATAATATAATACGATAATTTACGAAAATTCGCTCATACAATCATGCTACATGACTGGGCCTTTTTACTTTTCATGCCATTCCGAACAACGTTGGTTACGCTTCCGTATGTAGTAAGTGCATCTGCAAATCCATGTAACCAGATTAATTTCGATATTTTAAAAATTTTGATGGTATTTTTAGAGAGTGTGCGGGTTAGGCTGTAGTCTGTCCCCTATCAGTTTCAGTAATTACAACTCAATACTTCATTATGCGTATGCAAAAAAGTAAGATTAATCAAGCATATTATTGTCACGGTTTTTTATTTTACGGATATTACACAATGCTCCCGCTACTCAGGTTGGCTCGAAAGCTAAATATGAGAATTTGTTTCCGAACCCATTGGTATTGCTTATTCGTCGGGGTAAACCGAATGCTCATTAAAGCTATCTAATACTGAGATGAAAAACCGTTGTGCAATCATTTTCAGCGTTCCTCCCGGTGATGGAGAATTGTAGGGTCCTTTTTCGCATATTGTGGTTTCAAGTTGCGCCGAGTTGCCTGAGTTAATGAGTTGCTCGGAGAGGCGTAATTCAGGTGATGGAAATCGACCCGGGTAATCAGCGTAACTGATGTTCAACTGTGACGACGGCAAGAGCTTTGCATCTTTGTCACGTTGTGCTTTTTGAACCGGCGCTATATTACGACAAACGGCAGCTTTTCACTCAAGTAAAGCTCCATTTATATGCTGTATCCCAACAGTTGGGTGCAAGGGAGTATCTCACAAGGTCCACTTAAATAGAAATGAGGTTCAGATGTTGAAATACTGAACCGCTCCTCCATATATAGCAACTTGTTTCCCCCGAGTTCCTCTAACATCGTTAAAAGCGAGTTGAAAGAGTCGAACAAGAACCAAACAAATCACGTTGGAAGAAACTATGGAGAAATGGGGAGTCAGAAAGTGTCTAAACTTGAGGGAAAAACAGTCGCTGAAACTAAGCAATTATACGGGAGCTTTAGTCGGGAGACCTTTTAATTAAATTTTTCATTTCTTCAAAACGGAACTGGAGTGGAATAGAAAATAGAGATCGGATAGAAAGATAGAGGGAATGAGCTTCCAATAAGCGGATCAGAGACCTCGGGGTCTTTAGCGAATGAGCCAATAGAATTAATTAACGTAGTAATAAATAGTAGGGTAAACGAAAATTCCTTGGAGCCTCCGAATAGAGATAATAATACCTTACAAAATGGTTTTCTGCTTTTGATATAGAGATTTCTTCTGAATCAACATTATTCATCGATCAATCAGTTTTTAATCAGTGGTTGTTCTTCATTATAACATCCCTTCCGGAAAATTATTACTTAATTTCTTACTCTACTGTACTTACTTCATTGTTCGTTCATCATGCTTCACAGTTCAGTTCCTACTATAGTTTTAGTAGTTTAATTACTGTTTTGCAGTTACATGTTTAGTGTATTGACGCGTTTGAACCTTCTGTTTTTTAATGAGATTATAGTTTTATAAACGGGTGCACCTTTTTCATCCTGATACTGAACATTCATAGTACTCTGGAGAATAACGAAACATCCATATAAGGTAACGCGGGGATATTTCTAGACCTATTTCATAACTTTTACTCATGGAGAGTGCTCATTTTCAAATGTGCAGTTCGGCAATAATTTTCTAAACTGTTGATGTCCAGTTTTTCATTTTTCCACAATTTCGGATTTGATGTGAAAAAAAAAATCGGCCGAAGGCAAAATCTGATTTTGCTTGAAATGATGTATGAAATCCAATATGCTCTTGCCTGATTAAGTGATCAGCATTTTAGGAAATTTTCAAAGGAAATTAACCTATTGCAAACTTTTAAAATTCAAAAGGTGTTTGTGTGCCAGATGGGTTTACCATAATCCTGAATGCCCAGGTTCCCATTGCAGGGTGGACATGGAGGAGACCTGACGAGCAAAGTATGACAGGAATGTCCTACGACAAGCAGTATCCGAGCTAAAAGGAATGCGATCAGTATCATCAAGGTCATTGCCACAATTGTGTTATGGAGCGGAGAGTGGTTAGGGAAAATTGCCAAGGAGTTACGCGAGTTGGGCATCTCGACGGGAGTGCTCCGTGGTATCATTACCCCCATCCTTAGGGGTGTCTTACCTCAACTAGTGGTCATTTTATTAGTGATATTTTACTAGTGAGTCCCCTCCGCCTTTGAGGAGAGTTAGGCACGTATTACAAAAACGTGTTAGTGTGTGTGTGTGTGTGGCTTTCCAGACGATATTTCTACTTAGAATTGAGACGAAAAGATCGTTTCCTTCTCCAGAAAGTCAAATATTCAAAGGACATGGGTCGAACAATATAGTTCTTTGGCAGCACTTTTTGAGACCATTGGAATCCTCAAATTGCAAACAATGTGCGTAAAATATCAAAAATTAACCGAAAAAAAAATTAAAACCGGAAATTTTTAGATTTTCACACTCCTCTATCTACGTTCTAGACCATTCTGAACAACTCTTATTTCGTGTCTGAGTCTGTTTTTGTGACTTCCATGTATCTGCAAATCCTTGTAATAATAATTTCTACAGTTTTCTTTTCATTCGATTTTGATTAAACTTTTAGTCAATCTGTGAGTTTAATTTTAGATGGTTGTCACTCAGTCTCATTGTTCCCAACTCAATAGTTTACTCTACACATGCGCATATATAAATTACATCAATTATCATTTTCTCACGCCCTAGTCGTTTGATCTCGACCATATTCGGATGATATTAGGGTAAAAACAGTGTGATCATCCCATATTAATTTCAAGACTTAGTAATCATTTTACTTCATCCTTCGGAATGTGTTTAAAAGATCACTGAAAATTGGCAGATTGACCAGTTTAGCAGTTGAATTTACAATATTTAGCAGATTACTACCTACTCCAAAAAAGTTTATAAACTCTATATAAAAACATTCCAAATTTTTCACTCAAAATTTCTCTTGAAAATGTGATTACATACCTAAATTTAATTAGAATGTGCTAACAATTGATGAAAACTGACGAAAATGGTTAAAAATGCTCGAAATGCCAAAAAAAACCTTGAAACTGTTGATTTTTCATTTTCATTTTGGCAGAATTTTGCTCCGAAAAAGATTAACACTTGTAGATAAAAATTTACAAGATGTCCACAGAAAATTTTGTTGGAAAATGTAGGTATATACCTGAATACCAATAATGAGTGTTATAAATTGAAGAAATCTGCCTAAAATTGGGCAAAATCCTATTTTGGTTTGTATAGCTGAATGTTATTTGGAAAATTTTTTATTCCGTAACTTAAATTTTGACAATTTCATTGATCATTGTTCCACACGTACTGATTCTGATATTTACGGTTGATTATGGCCTCAATTGTATAAAACGTGGATCAAAAACGGTTCTCCAGAGATAGACGACTCAAGGCCACGGGCTATCCTACGATTTCACCAGCCCGACGTAGTTCATCCCCCTTTTTTCATCCCCCATCAGCCGCCTTCATTCCTCGTAATCACTTTACTTCATCCTTCGGAACGCAAAAGCCGGGAGGGGGTAACTTTGTTAACTGTGACATTTTCTTCCAGCTACACCCTTCCCACGTACCTTCGCCGGAGTTATCCCACTGAGAGTGGATTCACTTTGCCGGAGCTTACCTCCCTCTCACCCTATCGCCTCAGCCATTTAGCTCGAAACGTGCGAAACCCGCCACTCCGCTTGGTTACTTTAATATGGTTTTATAGTGGAGTTCAATCGATTGATCCAGGTTAATAGAATCAGGGCCACACCTTCGCTCCTGGGCTTTGCAATTAACCTTCGAATTATTTTAGCGAAAAAGCGCAGGAAGGCCTTTTCCCTGTCCGCTTGGATGGTACTAAAACCTACCGCTTCGAAAACCTGCTAGGGATTTTTTTTTCTTTAGTCAGTTGACCAGCCTACTCGATAATCAACCCACTCCATTTATCCCTCACTCCTTGGATTTTAACTTTTTTCGTCTATAGATTCACGGGGTGTCTACAATTTAATGTGGGCCAAGCCATTTATTATTTTTAATTCTGAAGATTATAAGGAATTTAGGTGCCCCCCCCCCCCCAGAGGTGCAATGGGGGCCTAAATCCTCATAAAAAGATAGAGGAGAGTAAAGAGCATCCCGTCAGAGAGATACCACCCCTACTAATAGCTTATAATGAGCCATGTTCGGAGTAGATTGGTTTCCAGTCACCTGGAAAGCCCATCCAACGCCAAACCCAGCTGCTAAAACACACGAGAACAGGCAGCGACGCCCGTTGTTTCATCAACGGGACGCCGATAGCGCTATCTCTGAAGCCCTGACGGGACTTCGATGGAGGTAACTCTGTTACAAGATTTAAAAAAACTTTAAATCATAACTATCTTTTATTTTTCTAATACTATTCAATGGTGAAATAGGATTTCGTATATTTATTTATCAGTGGCGCTTCGACTCCAAACTTGTGTTTTTCGAACGGAAATTCGCACTTTTCATTACAGATTCAGAAGCTACATAAAATTTCAAGGAAAAATGACGCATCTTCCGAATTTTTATAAGCGCAAAAAGGGACTCAATAGCGCTTGAAAAGTGCGCCAAAATGTGATACATGATTTTGGAGTACCTAATCACTCACACTGAATCACTTGATAATGTTCATTTATCATGATAGTAGCAGTACCAGCTTTGGATGACAAAAAAAAAAGAAAAAAAAAAAAAAAACATTTTAGTATGGTTTGTGTGTGTGAGTGTGTGTGTGCGCGCGCGTTTAGCATCCATCCAACAGTCACAGAGTCTGCTTTCTCTTAGGGGCTTGAGTCATTGTGCTGTGTGCACTTCTGCGGACCTAAAATTCGTCAGTCAGCAGTTGTGGTGTAACCGAGCAACACGAACCTCTCTTTAGCTCTGCTCTTATAATGAATTTGCTGCTGCACTGTATGAATCGAACGATGGTATAGAATTTTGATACTGCACTTCTCCAAAACTCCTATTTTTTCCTGTAGGGTTGAATGGGCGGGTGCTTTGGTCCACATGTACCGGAGCATTCATGCCGTCCAGGTTGCGCTACTAGCCTTATTTGTTGTGACTGTCAGGGTAATAATGGGACTCCAACTTACGGTCGCCGCATTCTACTTCATGATGCTGTTGCTAAGCGACAACTTTGTCATCAGCAGATGTGGTGTACAAAGGTAGAGCCTTTTCCATGAGCCATGTGGCCGTAGCAAGAAGTATTTTTGCCCTCAAGCCTGTTGGACTGCTGTATCGCTGCATGCCTAGGTTGTCAGTGGCAATGTTGACACGGAGTAGACATGGCAGGATAAAAAAAGTAAGTACGACGAAAACGACCAGCGACAAACATATCAGATCTAAAATGAGTGAAAATAAATATCATCAAGGTTTAAAAGCCGTGTCATAGTGCGGGAAAATTACAATGGAGTTACTTGAGTATCAGCACGAGTACTTCGTGGTATCTCCATTCATGTCCATTGAGGTTTTTACATTAACTGGTGGCCATTCCTAGATATCTCTTTCTCTTTTTCTCTCAAGCCGGCGTCATGGAAACGTGGACGCCTAACAAACTAAGATGTACCTTTTGTTAATATAACCGAAAAAAGTTAACCCTGACGATATGGTGCTTTTTTACAGGGTGGGATAAGTGGGTTTTTTATCCACGTGGCGGATACTATTTTTTGTGACCATTAAATCAATTACTGGCCGACGATATCACCCCTTCTTCGCCTTCTACATCCTTTACAGCGATCACCGTGTTTTATACTTATTCATAGATAAAATGTGGGAGATCAGATCAGATTTTTTCATTGGCCATTGAGGGATGTTACAAATGTTACCCTAATGTGAAATCAATACGCCACTTATTCCACCTCATCTGTCCTCCGTCGAGCTGGAGGGGTTGGGGTTGGTGATAATAACGGGTTGCCTTCGATAGGGGGTTGGGATGTGACGATGGTGATGAGCGCACCATTAAGTAGCTTCGCAATTTTTTTCGAGTGACCTAAGAGGAAATTCTTTAATTTTAGTTTTTATTCACCCATAGTAGCTTTACCTTAGAATATTAGAGGTCATTTTACACCTTCTAATAATTTACCTTCGTCGTTATGAGCGCTAGAACCGATGTGAGCGAGACCTCTTATACTGTTAATAATATTGTTAACAATATTTTGGCCTCGACGTTCATTTGCTTCCTTCCCTCTCACATCGACACATCCCAACCCGATCGATTCGTCACCCTTATCCAACTCGTAGTTACCAGTTGAAGATCTTCAAATTCCTAACGAAGGTCCCTCTTGAAGTACGAATTGACCTCGTTATTTCATTTTTATTGCGTAACGCACCACAAGTACCCTCCCGTAAACGAAGAACCAAATGATTGGCGATATACTCTGACAGAACTGGAGTACCGCTGGCGTAGGTTCAGGTACTTTATTACAGCATGGAACATGGTTAACCTTGACCTAGCTACCAAAAAACTAACTAAAAAGCACTACCTACTAAAAAATTTCTGAAATGTGATGAGACTGCGAAACGAACTCAGCTTCCATACGAGTCCATAGCACCGGGAGACATTTTCATGTTTCGTTTACCACATTCTCCTTCGTTATAGTATCTCAAGGATTCTTCTTAGTTTTTTTTTTTTTTTTTTTTTTTTTTTTTTTTTTTTAATCAAGAAACATCAATCATGTATTATTCAAACAATTATATGCCTATAAAACAACAAAACAAACAACAATACAACAAGTCTGGTCCTCTTCTTTGTGCTATACGGGCATGTTATCTTTCGCATGCATCACCATGTGCTACACCCATTAGCTGCTTTGCTGAAAGACGAGATTCAGTTTTTTCCAGTTCCCTAAGAGGAGTGGAGAAAGAAAAGGAGTAGAGGTGGTCAGGAGTCAACGTAGACATGAGTCCTTCTTTCACGTTAAGGGCATCAGAGCTCCATCTTCTAGCCCTAGACACCGCACTCTCCGTCTCGACCCTCTGATTCTCATGGAGACGGCCTGTATAACTGCCATCTGGGTCTTCACTCTAACACATTGCATCACATGGGAAAGAGGCTTGTCCCACTTGTCAGCAAGAACCGTCGCCATTCTCTTGAGAAACGCACTGTACTCCTTGTGTAAGGCACCGTCACAAGACACAACCAGGGGATGGAATGAGCCTCTTAGATCTTCAGCTGCAGTGTTGTACTTTCTATGCTTGATATTTGCTGCATTCTGAGACACTGTTGACCATGTTTGTGAGCTTTAAGAGCAGGCGTCAGCGTTGATAACGCGAGTATCTAAATAAGCCGTCCTCTCAGCACCCCATGGATCCTCAAGTCGGTAACAAGTCGTGGGGTCCCATCCGCATCTTCTCTCATTACTGGCTCGATCCCAACAGAATTCTTCTTAGTTTTTCTTAGTTCATTAATAACTTTGCGTGTAGCTCAGCTGCTTTTTTCGGAACGGTTTAGACCGCCTAAGATTTTCGCATTTCAGACATCTTTCCAACGACTGTAGAATGATTTTTGTAAGGAGAAAAAAGGCAAAGAAGCAGTTCTGTAGCAACGATTTGGTTGTAAGCGAGAATCATTAGAAATATCCATGAGCATTTCTTCGTAACGTGTTTTCGTGAGAAAGTTTCAGTTCATGTGCTAGAGCTAAGACATAAAAATGCCAAAAGCGACAACAATCTAATAACATACGCCCTTTTATGTCTCATTTCCAGCACAAGTCTCTTCTCATCGACTGCATTTTAGTGTAATGTACCTGTAGTTTACGATACCAAAACCGCTTCCTTCTCGTTCGTCAGTTACCATATGCCATTTTTCGGGAAGAAAGGAAAATCGTAATTTTTAACATACGTTCTTCTTCTAGACACCCATTCGATCGTCACCTTCACCTCTCCAGTAATAGATGACCTTCGACCTTCTAAGGTCCGAAGCTCGAACCATCTGTTGAATGATGCCTTTTCATAAACCATAATCCATCTCCGCACGGTCACGTTCCGCCCATAAAACGGGACAAATCGAAAATGATAGTTTATTGAAAAAAAAGGTGATGCAAAAAGCGGAAAGGAGGGGAAAAGACGAAAAACTGGGATCGTTCACGAAGGCGCGGGAAGGGGGAAATGGATGGGGGGAGATCGCCCTTTTCTAGACACCCTGTCGACCCTAACATCGCTTTTCCCTTAGAGCCTGACGTATAAGCCCTCGGTAAAAGGTGCTATGACTGGAAGGCCAATAACGTCGACAGGGGGGTCGGAAATATAATACTTACGGCTGTCAATGTGGCTTTAGGATGCACGATCTTGTGGGGGAGATACAGGTGGTGAGACAGGTTCGGGTGAGTTCCCTTAGAGAAAATGTTTTTTTTTTCCCCAAAGTAAATAAGAATGTTCGGGAGAAGGAGGATAACTTCATTTTTCGTATTGTCTAGTTCTACGTCTATTACAGAGTGAGCCGCTCGTCGATGCAAAAAATTGTTTGCGTAGAACTAGCATATACTTTAGTCCTGCCCCCCACTTTCTAATTGGCGGTAAAAACATGTATGACTGATGACCAGAGCCCTTCACAGCATGGCACTTATTTTTGCCAAACGTGGCTCTAAAAAACATGGCAAAATGGCACTTATTTTGGCCAAACATGGCATTTATTCTTCAAAATCCAAACTTTTTTTTCTTTTAGCGAATTTTTGAAGAAAATTAAGCTATTGCTCTCGCCTCAAAATTTGTAGAATGTGAATTTTTGAAAACTTTTTATGCAGAAATCCGTTTCAGGCTATTCTGAATCATATTCTGAAGTTTAACGCATTTTTTTATGTATGTATGTATGTATATATGTATATATGTATATATGTATATATGTATATATGTATGTGTCATTCCAGACGATAACTGTCCGTAGAATTGTGCTAGAAACTTCAAACAAATTTTAAAATGTTAAGGGCACAAAACGAAAGTTCAAGTTCGTTGGCCAGCATGATCGGATTACATCTTCGGGTTGAAATTTTCAAAAATGTAGTCAAAAATTTCAAAATAGCCTGTTTTTTGCGATTTGTTGTGCGAAATAATTTTTTCAGCATACTAACATGTGGTATATTCGGAATCAGCGTAAAATTTCCTATAAGAATATGTATCAAGTTTTCAAAAATTTCAAAGTTGAAAAATCAGTCAAAAATCGAAATAATGCCGTTCGCTAGTTGTAAAAATCGGTAATATTCTTCAAAAATTCGCTCATGGGGTCATGCTGCATGACTGGACTTTTTTTCTTTTTTTTCAATTTTTCCACCATGACCTTGCAGTGACCCTTTCCTTTTCAAGCACTAATCCTCCTACCTACCTTAAATCCTCGGAAGGGAATTCCAGGTAGTTGACTTGTGAACTTGCCCACATGAAAAGCCCTTGTTAGCTTGCCCTTTTGAAAAATTGTTGAAAAAATACGTGAAACCCCAATTTTTTGCGAATTTTCCCAGAAAAAATTTTTTTTCCCACAAATTTTCAAGAGAATCAGGCGAAAAATGGCACAAACGTGGCATTTTCCCAGAAATTGGCAAAAAATGGCTTGTCCCAAAAATTAGCCAAACATGGCATTTATTCTTCAAAATCCATACTTTTTTCTCTTTTTTCCCCCTTATTTCCCCTCATGACCTTGCAATGACCCTTTCCTTTTCAAGCACTAATGGCTGTAATCCTCGGACATTGGAGACCTTAATCCTCAGAAGGCGATTCCCGGTCGTTGACTTGTGAACTTGCCCACATGAAAAAGCCCTTGTTAGCTTGCCTTTTTAGAAAAAGTTTTGAAAAAATACTTGAAACCCCAACTTTTTGCAAATTTTCCCAGAAAAAAAATGTTTTTTTTTTTCACAAATTTTCAAGAAAATCAGGCGAAAAATGGCACAAACGTGGCATTTTCCCAGAAATTGGCAAAAAATGGCTTTTTACCCAAAAATTGGCCAAACATGGCACTTAAAGATGGCGCCATGGTAAAATGGCACTTGAAGGGCTCTGCTGATGACACAGATACTCACTTTGATCGAGAGTTGTGATGTTTAGATGCAATAATATTATTGCATCGCTGTGGTAATTATTCGGGTGGTAATTATTGGACTCGTACCCGTCTTGCAATTAGTCGGTTAATAACTGTTGGACTCGAGCCTGTTCGATCTCAGGATAGTCTGGGGATTTTCTATGCTTTCAATTTGGATATCTGGATGCTCGGGAGCTCGCATCTTAAACATTAAACAATGTTCTGAGCCAATCATTTTGGTAAAATATAGATTAATTGGGAAGATCTGAAGGATGTGTTTAGTTCGGTGGTCTGGTTGCGCGCAAGTTCACATCTCAAAAATAAAAAACATCCTAAATCAATCCTTTTGATAAAATATAGAAAAATTGGAAAAATAGATCAAGAACCATGTTAAGAGTTAAAAAAAATATTAATAATAAAAATAAAAATAAATAAATGAAAAATAAAAAACTGAACCCTCATTAATACGAGATTACTCTTCAAAAAATGTAACTCTTTAGAACATTTAATGCGTGATTTCGATAAGTTAAACAACACGTATTAATGTGTTGCAAATATAGCTTGTAGTTGTATTACTTCTGTTTTTAGAAAATGAGGGGCAGCACTAAATTTTTCATCTGTAAAAACACCAGTTCTGCCCCATTCATGTCATTTTTAGTCCGGCCCGTTCATGTATCTCTTGTGAATATTAAAAGAACTATATAGTCCTAATTCAAGTGGATAGGTATAATGTAAAACAAAATATATAGTATATTTGCGTCAAATAAAATTCGTTTTTGACAATCAGGGTTGTTGACATCATTTTCACATTGTAAGTTTCTACGTCTATACAGGTGTGTTTTAGTAACAACGAAGAGCCCTACATTAATTTTGAGAAATATAATGTTAGTATGGCACCTTCCTCGTATCCCTAACCTGATTGTATATCATTGAAATATCGATTGCTTATCACGCAGCTATTAGTTTCAATTTGAGTGAGGACACCTATCAATGTGAAATTGAACTGTTCGATCGTGTGGAAGAAATTCACATGTGAGACCGGGAATGTATGTTACAATGTACTGGAGAATGAGGATGACTTCATTTTTGCAATGGTAGTTTCGACGTCTATAGGGTTTCCTGACCAAATACAACCTTTTCCAGACCAAATTAAACTTTATCCAAAACAAATTAAACCTCTTCCAAACCAAATTAAACTTTATTCAAACTAAATAAAACCTTTTCCAGACCAAATTAAACTTTATCCAAACCAAATTTAACCTTTTTCAGACCAAATTAAACTTTATCCAAACCAAATTAAACCTTTTACAAACCAAATTAAACTTTATCCAAACCAAATTAAACTTTATCCAAACCAAATTAAACCTTTTCCAAACCAAATAAAACATTTTCCAAACCAAATTAAACTTTTTCCAAACCAAATTAAGTTTTATTTTCAATCACTATTTTAAAACTCTCTAAATGACTACATACGTCCATAACACAGCATTTTAAGTCACCATACACAAAATTTTCCATAACATAGCATTTTAAGTCAGCTTATATTCATGCTGGGAGTTTGATTTTTCGAGAGATTTGAGAGTTTTTAGTGATTGAAAACAAAAGTTTAATTTTGTGTGGAAAAAGTTCAATTTGGTTTGGAAAAAGTTTAATTTGGTTCGGAAAAGGTTTAATTTGGTTTGAAAAAGGTTTAATTTGGTTTGGAAAAGGTTAAATTTGGTTTCGATAAAGTTTCATTTGGTCTAAAAAAGGATGTAATTGGTCTGGAAATGCTATAGATGGCAGAATATTATTTAGAATACGTTTAAGCTTTCATTTCAATAAAGCAGTTGACATAAATATTTCTAAAGCAAAAATAAGTCGGTAGGTACCTACAAAAATTTTCATGCTGAATGACTGAAACTTTTATTACATAAAAATAGTTTCCTACCGAATGTCAGGTACAATGTTTCCTTTATTCGTTCTCTCATTTTTCCGACTATTGGGCTCGAAAGGATCTTATAGCCAATATTGGGGATGGAAAGTTAATGTCAACGTCGGGGATGTGAGCTCACAAATGGGAGCCACTTTAGGGGCCTAAGCCGCCGGCTGTTCGTTCTGATCGGTTTCCCAGAGGAAGTCACCGTATCGGGAGGATGGAAGTTCTCGGTGGTGTACAGCTGTGAGAGGAAATATTATAAACCAATATCCCTGCGCAATACTTTACGGTGCAATACTGCGGTATACAATGATGTTCTCTATGAATTCCGAGTGCAGATTGCAATTCCTAAAATCAAGAAGATTTAAAAAGGATTGTGGAGAATATTGGACGTGGAGCTGTATAAAAATGCTGGAATGAAAAGCAAGTTGCGAGGTTTCAATTGGTTACCGCCAAATGTCACAGAAGGTGAACTGTATGATTGAGTTCGCAACACTCCCTCAGTGTTGGATGGACTGGGGTGAGATGGGAGAGCTTATTTAGTACTCCATGATAGGACCCCTAGGCCACTGTGTGTTTCCTTCATGTAGAGATACGTAAGTGACTAGGGTATGCCCTATTTTCATGTTAATATTGATAAACCTAAATGTTGAATTACTGCTGCAATTTCTTCTTTGACTGCAGACATACTACGGTGCGAATGGCAGGAGGTGATAACAAATTCTAAAACGGAAGTTAGTGAAAAACGTTGTCTATTTCCACGAAAAATAAAGAGTTACAATGTTAAATCGATTTCGACGGTTAGGCCATCATCAGTAACAAACAATAACTGAAGACACATTAGAAAGGACACAGCTTATATAGTGACAGGTGAAGGGAGATTGAATCCCATTGGTCGAGAGAAAGGAAATGGGCAGGAGGTACAACCAATCAAGTGCATACAAAGTGAAAGGGGATTATAGCTAATCAGATGAAGTGAAAGAGGGGAATAACTAAATATGGTTTCAACAGTGTGAAGGGATAATTCCAAGCTTTACAGAAACGACTTATCATTGGTGAAATATATTGAGATATCCTCATTCAAACATTTACCAGATCTGTCACTTTTGATAATTTCGAATTTTTCAACTACATTCAACATACCTCCCTTCGGGCAAAAATGAAGAAATTCTACAAACTGTCTGTCTGTCAAATCAAAATTGTAACTATGATTAGATTCCTTAAGATGTCTTGCAAATGTAGACTTACCTTTATTTTCCCTGAAATTCTCCATATGCTCCTCGGGCGACGGCTCCAGTGCTCCCGTCGAGTCCGAGGGGCGAAAGTTGGACACCCGAGTGATCCCCTTCACTTCGCAATCTCGAAAATAGATTGTCCCGAGTGATCCCGTAGACAATAAGAGAAAGTGCACTGGAATCGACATGAATCCTTGGGGCATTTACCATCAGTTTGTCGATTACCTCTCTCCGTGCACCATGTCGGACGTGAAATTTGTTAGTGGCGGAAGCCGTCAAGAAGCTGTTGCATTTATTGAGGGATTCAAATATAATTATCATAAATCATTACCTGGGGGTGTAAGAAGGTGGAATTGTAGTGCAAGGGGTGGGCAAATCCGATGTAAATCATACGCTAAAACAGATGGATGTGAGGTGATTCACAAAACCCCATATAACCGTGAACCCAAGACCACAATACAAACTAACGATTTATGGGCGGCCGTCAAAAGGAACGTCATCGCAAATGAATTTTCTTCCCGCCCATCGAAAGTTTTCCTCCAATCGGGAAATTAGAGGAAAAATATATCGCTATTTACATGTTATTCCTAATAAACTTTTTCAGCTGCACAAAACCAATTTTTAGATTGTTGCAATTTTTGGGGTTTTATTAATTTATTAGCTTGTTTTAATGAAATTAAAGTAAATTTTTCTGTTGAATTTTTTATGTAAGTTTTTAAATGCCCTACTTCATGTCCGATCACCTTTTCTTGAGTAGTACTCTGTGTTCGAAAATATTGTGTACTGAACCTAATGCACGTAATAGTTGATTACATTTACAAAACGCATTGTACTGGCTACTTTTAATACACGGGATCACTTAGGCGTGTCGGAGCACTCGCGCTTTTTTTCTAGGGGAGCACTCAGGTTAGGCGGAGCACTGGCGTGATTTTTCTACGGGAGCACTCAGGTGTTTTTTCAGCCCCTCGGGAGCACTCGGGCGGTTTCCCTGCTCCTCTATTCTTTCCCTAAATTTCCTACCAGTCTGACTGCAATACTTGTAGCCACAAGAACTTTTTAATTTATAAACTCCACTTTTATCCTGCACACTAATTTTGTCCTTAACGGATCCTAGTAATGCTTCAAGACTATTTTTAGTTTTAAAGCCTACTTTATAACCTCTCGTTGATAGAATTTTGCCAATTTTATCAGAAATTTTCCCATAATAAGGTAAACTTATCCATTGCTTTTCTTCTGAAGTTACATCTTCCCGAGCCAGATTGGAAACTTTTTCCCTACTCTTTTTCCTAAGAACCTTATCCCATATGGTATCAACGAGATCTCCTCCATATCCGTTACTAGCCGCTATGCATTTGATAATGGAGTTCAATTCATCTGATTAGCTATAATCCCCTTTCACTTTGTATGCACTTAATTGGTTGTACCTCCTGCCCCTTTCCTTTCTCTCGACCAATGGGATTCAATCTCCCTTCACCTGTCACTATATAAGCTGTGTCCTTTCTAATGTGTCTTCAGTTATTGTTTGTTACTGATGATGGCCTAACCGTCGAAATCGATTTAACATTGTAACTCTTTATTTTTCGTGGAAATAGACAACGTTTTTCACTAACTTCCGTTTTGTAATGGGTTTCCACAACTTCGTCGCGAGTGATTTAGTTCGTACAAATTCTAACATACAATTTTACCAAGACAGCATTAACGCAGTTTACACGAAGAAGAGATGGGCTATAAATGCTTTTATAGTTTAAGTATACCTAATATTAAATAATAAAACAATATACCAACGTGAGATATTTTTCCCAATTTAAACGAGTTGCCCTCATAAAAACAGCACCAATCTCCTCTTCCAACAGCCTCAACTAAGCTCCAGTAGCTATTAGATTGCGGCGGAGTTTAGATTGTCAGCGCCGCCCCCAAAGGAAGGCCAAAGCTGGTTAGCGGATAATAACCTGCCCATTGATTACCTCACCTCTGAGCCCTCCCGGCCTCCGACCAAAAAATTTTATTTTGCCCTAAAGCGACTCTCCCCCTTCTCACTCTCTCTCTCTCTCTCTCTCTCTCTCTCTGTTTTTTTTCCATGATGTCAACCTAATCAGCGAATTCGTCGCTTAAAAAAAAAAAAAAATAACCCGCAATTGAGGAAATGAGTGGGGAAGCTCGATGAAAAAATGCCTTGGAAATTGTACTTTCGCCAGATAAATTACTCACAAGAGCGAAATGTAGATGAGTTCCTTCCCATTTCTCTTTCCCTGGGCAGGTACATCACCTTTTTGGGCGGAAGGTTTTTCAAACAAGCTGGTGACTCAAGAGCGGAACGGCGGAACCACTTCGGCTAATTGCAAGTTCTGTTTGTAACTGTCTTGAGTTTTCGTTTCTTGCGTAACTCACGTCGTCCTTCCTCCTCATTCGGTCACCCATAGTTTGAATCATATGATCATAATGAATATGAAATTAGCATCAAGTTTGTGACAATCTTCCGATGTCGTGATCACGATTCTTGGATTTCTGTAATATATTTCAATCTTTGGTATAATTGTGGGATTCAGGTGAAATAATTAGAACAACAATTCAGTCACTTGGATGATTTATTACGCTTTCTTTATATAGCTCCAAAAGAAAGTTAGTAAGGAGGGTTTTCTATCTAACCTGTCGGTTGCTGATTTTCTTTTATTCACTTCTTTTAAAGATGAAAGAAATACCGCAGGAGAGAGGGAGAGAGAGAGAGAGAGAGAGAGAGAGGGGGGTATGCGGGATAGCAATGGGTTAGGTATTAGGATAAACGATAGGAGTTTATATAATATTATTGCTATTAACGCAAGGTGTAAGAGAGAGGGACTCACCGTTTTGAAGGTTCAACAACAGAGAGTTTTTGGCGACTTCAACTTAACGTCACCCGTTACCGTAGTCTTGAGGGAACAAACGAAGATGCTAACCCAAATGGAACCGGGAGAACGGTTGCCTTAATTTTGATGTCACGTTAACGGTGGTTGGGTAATGCGATATTTTCCCCCCAGCTGTCTTGTTGTCTACTGGTTGACTAATCAATTTCTTCATTTCGATATGAAACGCCGATTTTCAATCCTGAATTCGAATTTCATGTTAGTTTCAATACAAAGACGGGCTAATTTCTCATTTTTAGTTTTCAATTCTTAAACAGGGGATGGATAGTAAGCCTCAAGTGTGGATCACCGCGGTTTAGTTGCACTTATAGGTCATTAGTCGTTACGAACTTCATGTTTTTAAGTTTTCCGTTGGGCAAATTATCAACAAGTATGAAAAAGTATTTATCTCTATGACAATGAAACAGGATTTTACCTGACAAAATCATCAGTGAAGGCAGCACTTCACGCAATGTTCACGAGAAAATAGCTGAGAGTTCAGGTAAACTAAGAACAATACTGCGTAGAAGTAGTGTCTTAAAACTCAGTTTATTTAAAATGTGTGAAATAATAGTAAAAACAAGGGTCTAATCGACCATATAGAGCCTGAGCGCAAAAGAACGGAACTTTTCGATCGAGTTGAAGGCTAGTAAAGCTGGACAGCGGAGGCGGACTTCAGATGGCACATTCGGTTTCTACGCTACTTGAAACGTAAAATAAGTAACCAAGTTTGAGGGATGTTCAAAAACCTACCCTCTACATGAACATAATTAGTTGGTAATGAGGCATTTGAAAAGAAAAACTATTATATTTACTTCAGCAGTATTCGAGTAATTTTGAGGTGAGCAGCAGGGTTACATTTACAGGAAGATTAGGCTGGTGTCGTGTGCCTAACGGCACACCCGTGTGCCCAAACGGGTGACGTTAAATGGGCCATTCTAACGTACGACGTTGCTAACGTTCCCTCAAGGTCACGTACTCTTGGGTACGTCAGGGTGACGTTAAGGGTACGTTAGTGGCCACCAAAAACTCTCCAACGATTGGCTTCTCCCGTCGTGAACGCTGGTGGATACCTGCGATAACGACGTTCCACTGAACGAATCATCGTAACAGTTTTCGATAGCTGTTACAAGTTGAAGCGATGGGCAACAAAATGCGAATGCGCATACGCTACTATTCATCCGATGACAATAAAATTTATACTTAGCGGATTGTCTAGAGGTTAACCTGCACAAACCTAGACAATTGTATCGAAAACGGGTCTTCAGTCGCGGAGGTTTGTCTGGGTCAACCAATTCTTGTACAATAGTTGTTCTTACGCTACAAATTGCGTTGAAATTTAAGATTTAGGAACAATCATCAAATCATGGATCAAGATTTAGGACCCTCTAAAATAAACCTATAAAATATTTTAAAATGTCGGCTATACAAGTATTTATCTTCCATGTGCACTGTTTGATACGTTAAGTTTGGGGAGGGGGGGGATTTAAGCGTTGTATTTACTCGACCTACTGCTCAGTTCGTTGTATTACGTATTGTATTACGTATTACGTTGTTGTTCAGTTCAGAAACATTTGTTTGCTATTATTGAAAATATTAAATGTTTATAAATTATTTCGATAATTGAAGAAAAATCCCTTGGCTTCTTGTATCTTTATTAAAATATAAGGCTTGGGAAGTGTCCCTCAACAGTTTGTTGGATTTGTAAACCTCAATCATTTCCGTCTTAACGACTTTTTCTGTTTGTTCTGACGATTCCATTACTCAAAACAAACAGAAATAAACAAGGTGCGAACAAGCGCTGACAATTCTGGTGGCGCAGTGTTCGTCCGACCTGGTCATTCGCAATAAGTAGACATGTGCACACCCTCTACCACTATTCCTAGGTAATAGGAAACGTGTCTACCGGTGTTGACTCTGGGGGACGGATGAGGTCAGGAACGTGGAATCCACTAAGAAAACATTTCCAATAATAATGCAGGCTGCTTTGTTCCGGAAAACTGGGACTGTCATCGGTTTTGTTTTCCAATGGCTCAGTGTCCCAAAAAGGCGCTATGGGTCTCGATATTGTCCCGGTTTCGCAGCGTCATCATGTCATGGCGCATATGAGTGAAATGGATAGACTATGTATTTCGATTCAAGGAAGAATTCGTGATAGGTAAATGACATTATATCTGTGATAATCTTTGTAAAAAGTGGCGCCATTCTCAAAATATAAGCAGGTCCCCAGAAATGCCTGTTTTTCGAGAAGTTTCTCTGTGAAGAAGCCATTCTCCAACTCATACAGAAAATTTTGATTACTGATGATTAATTTTGATTTTGATCAAAAACTGTTTAAAATCCTCGCTATGAAAGTATTTAGCTTGTATGAGCTTCTGATTGAACGAGTTTGGAAGAAATAACTGGTTGGATGGGATAAAACCGGCGATTTCTTGCTTGTTTCTGAGAGTGTCATCATATCATGGCGCATATATGATTGGAATCGATAGGATTGACCAGGTGATACCGTTCGCCTGTGGCAGTTCATTAGTGGGAGATGAAAATGTCACGGGACAGCGGTAATGTTGACCTTAGGAGGCTCAGTGCGCGGGGATGATCGCGGCCTTGGCTGATGCCTCGGCAGTCGATAAAGTGAGGTGAGCGACAGTGACGGCTCTTCCTGCTTCCACGGGATCGATATCAGTTACCACGTTCCTATACGCTCGGCTACCAAGGGGGGCTGCCTTCGAAATGGCAAAGTCGATAGAGGGACATTCCATGAGGAGCCGTCTAGTATACTTTGGCCCACTTTCACCAACAACTTAAACCAAATTAATTTCGAAAACAATGGAAATTAACGAAGATTATACACAACGTCTTTCATCAGAGCGCTGTACGAGTTCAAACCCCTGCTGATGCGGCTCGAGGTTAATCTCATAAAGTCCGGCCAGTTATCTCCGTTGGCCTGGATAACAATGATATCAAATAGTATGCTGCGCACGAACAGCTCTTTGTTTGATTCACTGTTAAAGTCAATTCACAGTTTTGATTTACAATGAATTTACGCGATTTGACACTTGGATTTATATTTGATTCTTCGAATGTCCCTCGAAGATTCCCGAGGAAGATCTGACGGCGGATTCTGCTCTTCGAGGAATTCGTCAACATCGAGTTTCGATGTAAATGTTGACTCGCCGACAGTTCTGAAAATCCTCGAAATCACGTCTCTCACTTGGAGTTCTGGAGTCAGACAGGCAAGTTTGACATGGTTTTCACAATCAAATTGATGAATTTTAGTACGAAAGTGAAATATAATGATAGGAAAGTAACGCATAATAGATGGAGAAGCACGTTTTATTAGGAAGATGAATACGATCCCTTGTATAGTAGGTCATGACATCAGCTGATTTATTGTCCCGGTGTTAAAGTTGTCCAACTTTTTAGCGAATTTTAGCGAATCTAAACTCTGTTGGGGAATCTCCATTATTCCAAACTCGATATACACGAGTATTGGGTTGGTGAAAGAAGCCAAGGTTTGATTCTCGAGATTATTTTTATTGGAGTATGGCCAATCTCCGTTAAATTACTTTATGGTGAAGGTGGGCCTTAGGGTCAGTTCCACCAACGAAAGTTAACTCCAAGTTAACTCTTGATCTAGATAAGAACCGTGAGTTAGCCTTTTGACCGTTCCGATTGAAAGTTTTAATCACAGATTAGCCGATACTCGGGTAGTCTCAGTATCGATTAGTTAGCATCCGAAGGACTGTCATCAGACCCAAAATTAGTGCATAACAGCAGATAATATTTGAGCTGCCGTTTTGTCTGTCACACATCACCATTCCGTTAGTTCATGCCGAGTTAATTTTCGAGAAAAACTTCCTCTGTGGCGGCAAGTGGCAATATCTTTGTAAGTTATGATTTCAGCTTGATCACTTGAAAGTTTATTGTTTTTTTTTCTGGTGTTCATTAATTTATTTTTATTTTCATTTTTTTTATTCATTTATTTATTTATTTTATTTAAGTATTTATTATTATTATTATTATTATTATTATTATTATTATTATTTTTTTTTTTTTTTTTTTTTTTCGCTTTCAAGTCCATGTGGAAATGTATAGCAAAAACCTTTCGTTCCGATGATGGCAGTAAGTGGCAAATGCAAAGTAATTGTTTGTAGTTGAGCTCATTCGGCGGTATGCCCTTCTTAGATGCTGTAATAGGAAGAACTGTCCCTTATTTGCGTCAATACCCTCCCAGCTCGAACTAGGAAACTCATCAACAGGAAACTCATTAAAAAAATCGTGGAACCCCATTTTTGATCAGTTTTTCACGTGGGGTGGAAACTCATCAAATCTTCATGAACGAGCGACATCAAAAAATGGAACCCAATAAATGTATCCCTTTAATTCAGTCATGAATCACTATACATTTTTTTCGACTAGAATCCAGCACTGTCGAGACACTCCTCAAAAACTACCTTGAAGGAAACTCATCGAAAAGGAGCTGACGGGAAACTCGTCAAAAATGGTGGTATGTAGTACCTAGTAGATGGATATTGGTCTACTTTGGGTCAACTACCTGCCATTGTTACAGCTCATCGCCACCGTGAATAACTAACTACCTGGCCAAAAACATTATAACGGTTGGGTCTGGCACACGGTGAAGCCTTCCGAAGGTTTGGTTTGATGACTTTCCTTTCGATGAGTTTCCCCTTAGGAGCTTTTGACCAGTTTCCAAAGGGGACAGGAAAGTCATCAAAAATAATTGTCAACTACTTTTCACCTTCCAAATTTATATCCGATTTCTATTTGAAATTCTTTTTGACGACTTTCCCTCCCCTTCAATTTTGACCAGTGTCCCACCCAAAGGGGAAACTCCTCAAAAAGCCTCGACCTCACGTTTTTGATGAGTTTCCGTTTGATGAGTTTGTAGGGACCCCTCCCAGCCACGATGAAGAATGAACTTTCTCATCCAACCTCATCACTGTTATGAAAAAGTTGTTTGTTGAAATAGCCTGCTAATTATAGTTCCCGTGAGGTTGATTAGAAAGAAACAAATATTTACCACCTTTTTATAACTCGTCGTGTTGTGTCCTTCCCGAGCCCGCTTACATGAAAACAGGAAGATCTCAGCGCATCATTAGGGGTCGGCTAAAATTAGGCAACTCCATCGCCGATGGTATAGCAAGTTTTATTTTAGATGAATGTCATTATTCAATAGCTATTATTTCAAAGCTTAGAATCGTAGTACATCCGTATGCGAGATATTTTGCAATCGTGGAGTCATATAATGAATTTTAAGCACTTAATTTTGGTTTAGTAATAAATTAATATTATTAATTTATGTCGCTGATAAATAAAACTCGGTCAATGGAGTTGGGGAAATCTGAAAGTGTCTGAAATCCGAAAAAATATTGGTTTGGCACCAGGTAGATTAGACATTTAACGCTCTTTCCTACGATGTCCTTCTTTTTGAGCTTACAGTGACTCTAAGGAGAGTTGTGGCCGTTTTACTGTCTTAAGGTACAAAACACGAAACTCTAATTGGAACTTTAGATCAGCAAACTGCTCTAGAATCGACCCCTTAAGTTTGTACCAAAGTTGCGGCGGTTTAGTAGCGTGTTCGGTGTGTCTTAGTTTGATGGCTGAAGCTATCTCATTATCTTTTGTGCCCAACAAGCCAGTCTTCCACTTTTTTATCTATATTTGATTTGTTTTTTTTCAGCCTTGTGCTACTTTTTCTTTTCAATTTTTTCCCGTAGTTAGTAAAAGTGTTTATTTTTTCCTTTTTGCCACCTGAGTTTAGCAGATTCGTCAAAAGCCAGGTTTGAGCTAATTAATTTTCTTTTTCAGCGTTTTCCTTTTCTTTTATATTTAGGATAATTTCCATTTTCTCTCAGAGGTCCCTATTTTTAGGTCGTCCCTCAGAAGCTAGGTCATACAGGCAAGTCTTCTTATTTAAGAGGGATGACCTGTTGGAATTGATCCAGAGGAGTGGGGGACAACCCAAGTAAGAGAAAAAAATAACCACATACGAATCCGTTTCAGATCATTCTAAGACCGATTCCGTGAGAAAAACCATAGGTGAATGTGTGTATGTGCGCGCGCGTGTGTGTGTGTGTGTGAGAGAGAGATAGAAATAATTCTCAACTGAGATAGACTGCTCAGGCCACAATTCTCAACCGTTTTTCGAGCCCAATTTTAGTCTAGTTTTGCAACAAACCTGCAAAATGTCAAATTCCGCGATTGAAGGAGGATAAGGGGGGGGGGGGAGGGTTAAAGCCGGAAGAACGTGTTTTTAACACAGAATGTGTTTTAGCCATGGACTAACTAGCCGAAAATGGAACGCGGGATGGGAACGAAATGTGTGACGGGAAGCGAGAGGTCGTGGGTTCGAATCCCGGCCAGGCCTGAAAAAAAAATTTTTTTTTTTTTTTCTCGTGAGACGAAGGTCGTGGGTTCGAATCCCGGCCAGGCCTGAAAAAAAATTTTTTTTTTCTCGTGAGACGAAGGTCGTGGGTTCGAATCCCGGCCAGGCCTGAAATTTTTTTTTTTTTTTTTTTTTTTTTTTTTTTTTTTTTTTTTTTTTTTTCGTGAGACGAAGGTTGTGGGTTTGAATCCCAGCCAGGCTTGATTTTTTAACAACGCAATTTTCGTAGTTTCATACTATAACTATATAAATTGATGTTATAAATGAATAGTAAACAATGACGCTTGTTTGGTTGTCACTTGGTTGCGCGACAACGCAAACACATTCTGTGTTTCAATAATTTCGTCCGAAGTATGTAAATAGAGGTAACCGGGGGTCCAGGGGGCTTGCCCCCTGGAGAGGCGCGGAGCGCCGAGTTTTGACAAATTTTGTCGACGCCACCCAGGCTACAATTCTCAACCGATTTTCATGATTCTTATTTTGTTCGATACCAATTTTATTCTACAATCCTTGCAACATACTACATCAATAGTGCAACAATCCTTGGGAATTTCGGATTTACTGTCGAGGTGGGGGTGGAGGGAATAATTTATTACCGACTCATTCAGGTGCTGCCCAAGCTACAAAGCTCGACCGATTTTCGTGATTCTTTTTTTGTTCATCTATGAATTTGGTCCAGTTTTAGACTGTATACCAGGAATTTCAAATTTAATTATGAAAGGGGGTGAATAGAAGGGGTAATGGTAATAAATCATGATGTTTTAACTACTTTCTTCAGATTTTCATCATTATCTTTCTGTTGTTCAGCTAGGAATTCGGTCTAGTTTTGGAAGGTATATCAAGAGTTTCGAATTTCATAATGGAAGAGGGTGAATAGTAATAAATCGTGATGTTTTAACTGTTCTCCTCAGATTTTCGAGCAGCCAGTCAGAAATTCAACTATCAATTTGGTCGTTTTGGAAATTATGTCAGGAGTTTCACATTTCATACTTATGATAGGAATTCGCTGTCGGTGGAGGGTGTTAATGAGGGGGGAGGGGGAATTAATTTCGAGGTCATGATATATTTGTTTTTTATTTTTATTTTAACTCTCACCAAAATTATATAAAATCCAGTCATACGGACGTCCCTGTAATGCATGCATTACTTACCAATATGTTTCGTTTTATCATTTCCACTGCGCATTTGCTTTTTGCCTTTTCCAACAATTACAGTTTATTTTTCCCTCATTTATCTATTTTTATTCTCCTACCTAATTATTTTCCTTGTCGTTAGGTTCTCTTTATACGATGTCATAATAATGGTATCAGTACTAAGCTACTATTCCGACATAACTTCCTCAATACAAGGAAATATCAACGTTTGCGTGAACAATTATTGTGGAGAGTTGGAGCTATTAAAAAACCCCGAGGGCGTCGAACGGTGCTTGACGAGCGGTTGCAGGTCGAGAAACTCTGGAAGCGGAGTCAAGTTCTACTGGCGAAAGTCGTACGCGCAAAGCTGGATGGCCTCCTTGCAACTTTCCGAAGGGAGCATCGCTCATATTCAGTACAAAAACGTGTACCTGATTCTGAATGTTAGTAGCTAAAAGATCACAGTGAGGCCCTCAATCTCTAAACTACAACAGGTATTCTCGTAGTACATTTATTATCGAATCCAAGGCCGATGTTGCTGAAATAGTCCGAAAGCTGATATTATTTAAATCGAACGGTTTATCAAATTCACGTTGATACTATATCTGAATTGCTGATTGTATAAGGGGTTCATGTCACAGAAACAAAATTTTACAGGAGCCAGAAAAATCTAATTTCACCAAGATAAACTGAGCATAACAATATTAAACGAACACACGACATTCGCCATGATACCCCCAGAGCATATACCACTGTTTGATTAAAATTCAACACCATCTTTGTTCATGGCGGCAATTCTTGCTTTATGGACATGTCTCGTTTTTCGATTCAACCAAAATTTTTCTCCATAGCCCAGAACAATTATAAATTTTTTCAACTCTCGGTATTTAAATACGGTAAAAGGCGGTGGACAACAATATTCAAATACTTATTGGAATTCTTGAAATTATCATTTGAAAAAATGATTTTACACTGTAGATCATTCGTACAACTCTGACCCAAATAGATGAAAATTTTCCGGTAAAATGTAAGGCTTCAGCTTTTTGAGATCCTCCATCTCCTTGGTGTTTATTAGATTTTTGTTCTGGTACACTTTCTTTCGAGTCGTTACGCTTTCTCAAACAGAAGTGGCCGACTACGAGTTCACCAATGAACTCTGACGTCACAACAGTCCAAGGACGTGAGTTTGAACACCCAAAATATTGGTACTTAGAGATCAAAAAGTTCCAGTCATGCAGCATGATCGTATGAGCATATTTTCATAAATTATCGTATTATATTAGGTATGTTACATTGTTTGGGAATTTGAGCAATTCAATTTCAAATCAATTCCTGACTTTCAATTTTATGGCAAAAGAATTTTTTTTTGTGTGGTAGTTCTTATCGATTATTCAGTAAATATTAATGAATTTCAGTACATTATTCAGCATAATTTTGTATATATATATGTGTGTGTGTGTGATTTCCCCCTCATCCTCACAGAACTCTCCTTCTTCAATGTCCGATGCCATAGGGTAAACCAATCACAATACCGAATGTACTACGTTAATAATAACACAGTTTATTATAGAAACTTGACAAACACTCGAAATTAGCGTACTCCCCCTCGACGGATCACATCATAGTAAGTTAAACAGAATCAGAATCACAAATAGGTAACAAAATAAAACATAAATTGGAAGACGATCCATCTTGTAACAACAACGATAACGAACTGACTGACTAAGGTAGGTAGCAGGTAGGTATGTTATATCCATCTTAGTTCGCATTTGTGCCGCGAGGGGAGTTATGAGCAGCTAGTGATGACACATTGAGTTATTCGAGTGACAAATCGATTATATGATCGAAAGTGAATAAATCGATGGATAATAATTGATAGTAAAAAATACATTGATTGGCGTTCGTCCAAATTGGTAGGTGGATAGTTCAGGGTTCCTCACTCCATCACATATATATATATATATATATATATATATATATATATATATATATATATATATATATATAACTCGGCCCTTCGGGCCTCGCAAGGGGCTCCGCCCCTTGACCCCGCCAGGGGGGCTTCGCCCCCCTGGACCCCCCTACTCTATACTCGGCGCTTCGCGCCTCGCCAGATCTTTTCTCTTTTCTACTGTGTAGAAAACGAGGATAATTTGCTATGCAATTCGTCTCACGAGAAAAAAAAAAAAAAAAAAAAAAATTTCAGGCCTGGCCGGGATTCGAACCCACAACCTTCGTCTCACGAGAAAAAAAAAAAAAAAAAAAAAAAAAAATTCAGGCCTGGCCGGGATTCGAACCCACAACCTTCGTCTCACGAGAAAAAAAAAAAAAAAAAAAAAAAAAAAAACAATTTTTTTCAGGCCTGGCCGGGATTCGAACCCACGACCTCTCGCTTCCCATCTCGGGACAAAAAACGTTACACAAAAAAAGTGGACATTTTAAAAAAATTATTGGGGGTCGGCCTAAGAATTGCATAGCAATTAATATATATATATATATATATATATATATATATATATATATATATATATATATATATATATATATATATTAATTGCTATGCAATTCTTAGGCCGACCCCCAATAATTTTTTTAAAATGTCCACTTTTTTTGTGTAACGTTTTTTGTCCCGAGATGGGAAGCGAGAGGTCGTGGGTTCGAATCCCGGCCAGGCCTGAAAATTTTTTTTTTTTTTTTTCTCGTGAGACGAATTGCATAGCAAATTATACTCGTTTTCTACGCAGTAGAAAAGAGAAAAGATCCGGCGAGGCGCGAAGCGCCGAGTATAGATTAGGGGGGTCCAGGGGGTCAAGGGGCGGAGCCCCTTGCGAGGCCCGAAGGGCCGAGTTATATATATGTAATGTTCTAGTTCATTGTTGATGAACTTTTTAGCAATTTTTATAGGCAATTTTTTGAAATGTAACCAATTTAGTGTGCTCAAAAAGTTCTGCCCAACGAACTCATTCTGTCATTTGGAAAGTTTAATTTTTTGGCGCAACAACGGCATTTTTATCTCAACCCTAAGAAGAGTTATCGTATGGATTGACACACGGAAATATGCAACCAGTCACGAGAGGTCCAACAAAACGATGTAAACATAAGCCGAATTCGGATAGATAGGCGACAAGTTCAGGACGTGACCCCTTTCTGCTCTCAACTACTTCTAAAAACCATTTTCTTTGCGGGTTAGAGTAGTTGGACGTGTCTCATTTTCATCAAAAAGGTGTTGCTACGTGTAAGGATTACAATACTGCCATGAACTCATATTCGCTGGAATGTGGACTTGTTTCCTTTCTACAATCAGCGATTCATCTAGTGTGTACATAACATAATCGAAAAGATACCTCTCCAATAATCTTAAAGGCTTTAGCTTGTTCACGAAGTTACTGCTTCTAACATACCGTTCCTCCGCCTCCTCAGTGCTAAGTATTTCCTCGAAGCCGCGTTCCTGCCCGCCAGCTCGACTTGAGTTTCAGCACACAAATAGTTGCGCAACTATCCGTCACCCTCCCGTCGTTCTAGTCAGCTTCGCAACTTCTTGATAGAGATGGCCCCTATGTAAGTGACTGTCAAAGTCCCTCGGCCTCCCCACCTTCAGAAGAAACTATTTAATTAATGAAGATCCGTGTTAAATTGCACTTACACAAAACTAACTCACTCAACAACGGGCAACAGTAGTTTATTTATTTATTTGCATTAGTTCCTTACGTAATGCAGTGACCTGCGATTGGGACTTATTCGATTGATAGGGTCGAAACCTTAGGAAACTATTACCTTTTATTACCATTATGAAATTGTTACCTATTTTTCTCGGATACCACAAACCGGGGAAAATTGAAACTATGGATGAACGTTCATGTGTTGGAATTTATCTTTTTTGTTCTAAGAATAAGATTCGGCGCCCTTGAAACCCCCCTATTGTAATGTTCAGCTAAAAACTAAATTCTTAATGTTCTGTTTTATAGTTAATAGACTTAATTTGAGCAATATTCGGCTAAAAAGTATAAATTTAACGGTTTTAACCGTTTTCTGCTATTTTTAGTGATTTTTCAGCACTTTTCTTGAAATTTGACCATTTTAATGTGCAAAAAAAAAATTCTGGTCAACGAACTCGTCCTTTCGTTGAAAAGCTTGCTTTTTTGGCGCAAGAACGGAATTTTTATCTCAATCCTATGGAGAGTTTTCGTCTGGAGGGACACACACACACACATACATATGAATAAAAATTAATGAAAAACTCTAGGATTCGTTTCAGAATGTCTCAAAATGGGTTTAAACAAAGAAAATGTATAAAAGTTTTGATTTAAAATTTTTTGAAACCATTGCAACAGCTTCATTTTTTACGAAAATTCGCTAAAAAGCCTTCCTGTCTCCTTTTATTTTTATTTTTTAATTTAATTTTTTTTTATATCAAACTTTGTTTCTTCCCATGAACTGGGGCTTCTTCAGGAAGAAGAATATTCAACATTGTAAAATATCACAAAATTTTATTTTTATGAACCGATAACTCGACTTTAACTCAACTCGATTTTTATCACAAAAAGAAAACTATAATTAAGTAGATATTTCACTATTTTGAATTTTCGTCTCCCTGAAGAAGCCCCAGTTCCTGGGGAGAAATGTTGGTTTAACTTTTTAAAAAATTAAGGATAGACAGGCCTTTTTTGTAAAGTCTTGTTATGATTTGAACTGTCCAAACAAATAATCATCAAATATATTCATAGCTATTTTGTTGAGCCATCTGTGTGTGTGATATGTGTTTTTGCGTGTGTTGTGTTTGATTTCGACCCATGTGAGACATATAAAATGGTACCTCTTGAAAAATAGGGTGAGTCTTTCGTTACGTGTTTTGTGGTTTGTATAAATTGAAGATCGTAGTTTAGATACCATATTGATGTTCGGCTTCGCCATTTCTCCTCTCTCGTTTCCTTTGTGTTGTAAAAGTCCTCTCTCCGCTCTCAGAGTACCCCGTTTTCGAAGGAAATTAAGTTCTCTCCCAGACTCGTATTCGGTTGGGAACGATGTCGGGAGACCAGTTGCGAGAGACGCGAGGAAGGAGGCTCGCGATATTTAATTATGTATCGGGTCGTTAATGCAAGTGTCCCGCGGTTTGACCCAGCAACCAGCACGTGGGAATCTGCCGGTGACGCCCACCTGTTGTTTGGGTCGATGGATCTAAGTTCTCTTGTGGCAATGATTCACCACCCCAACCAGGACGGAACCAACCAATTTCGAACTATCATTGTCGTCTCGCAGATAGATTGGTAGATAAGCGTACCGTATTATTTGATGTACATAAATTAATCAAGAATGATATCAGCGCTCATCGCCGATATCGTGGTGGAAGGATTGTGAGAAGGTGAGAGGAAAGCGTTTATGTAGATAACCGTATTTTTAATGCCGCATTCACAGCAGAAGCATGCGAAATATGATGTAGCAGTAGAGGACAGAAGAGGATCATTTACTCCATTAATCTGTTCTTGTGATGGTGCCTTACATGTGGAGTACAGTGCTTTTCTTAAGAGACTGGCAGATCGGCTCAGTGAAAAGTGGTCAAAGCCGTACAGCCAAGTATTGAATTGGGTTAGAGTGAAAATTCAATTTTCTATCATTCGGGCAGTATCTCTACGCTTGCTAGGAAGCCGCGGGAAGTAAATATTATCAAGAATCTACGTAATAGGGTTAGTCATATGGCCGTTCCAGTGGTTTGATAAATTAATCACAAGTTGATGTGCTCACTAACTCACGCACAAAGTACTGTTAGCATTTGCCTGTTCATTCGGTTGCTTTACCCTGAATGATTTTCTAATTTAGCGACTATGATGTTCAAACCATTACCTAAAACATTTGTATTGATATTGCGCTAAATTACGTCAATAGCTTCAGCCCGTAATAGGACGCAAAGTAGTACAAATAGACAACCGGATATAAATGGTTCAGTCGACTAAAGTAGCTTTAACTGCTGTTTGCATAACTACATTCATATAATCGCACTACTGCTGGGTGTGTAAATACAATAAATTATTGAATTTTCCAAAACTGTACTTGCGTCCAACAGTATGGCTTTGCAGCTGCTCTCCCCAAATCAAGGGGCTTGAAGTAACCACTTTTAGACCACATGGATACGTATTCTCGTAGTTGATATTTACGGCCTGTTTACCAGCAAGTTGATGGAACAAGTTTCAATTTAGACGAAGGAAGCTCGCTGGAAGTTTTCCTTCCCTTATTACTCAAAATGGAAGTTGAAGACGAGTCCGTTGAAATTCCAATTGAGATTCTCCCACCTGGTGGCTCTGCAGGAAGCCCTCGGCTTTTATTATGTGCAGCTCCAGCGGGTCTCGAGGTGGGAAAAGTCTGTTTGCCTCCTCTCTCAAGACAACGCGATATTAAACAAGTTGGCGGCGGTCGGTCCGGAACCCGCCAGCAGAGATAAAGTCGGAGGCGGAAGTAAAATTGTACTCGGGCGACTTCCTTGTGGAACTGTCGTGGCCAGAATCCTCGAAACGGAAACATGAATGAGATAGTGATTTTTACACCAAGCACTAACAATAACGCCGCGAATTATTACATTAAATTTCATTATTACTCAGGGTGGCCCCCAACTGGAAAAGTCAGGGAAAACCTGGAATTGTCAGGGAATTCTCCGCGTCGGAAAAAGTCAGAGAAATATCAGAAAATTTAGCAAAAACCACCAAATGTTAGGGATTTTTTTAAATGAAAAGTCATGCAGCGTTCTAAATAATGGTCTGCTATTCAAAAAATGTTTGGATTTCTAGCTTTTTCTGAAGTTTATGATTTTTATTGAAGTTTTTATTAATGAAATTCAAGGACATTCTTCAGTACGGTTTTTTGCATACATTTTTGAATGTTCAAATTTAGGTATAGTTGATACACTTTATTTGAGTAATATTCCGCTAAACGAGTTCCACTATCCGCTTTACAAGCAGATACCATGTTACATGGAGATGTCTTTGATTGGGGATTTTATAACGGTTGTGCTCGATCCTCGACTGTTGTCAAGAGATGAAAATGTTTCCTATGGAGTGGAGTAAATGATGCTATTGCTTTACGTTAAGAATATTGTAACCGACTTATTAAAATTGTTTATAGTCCAATCAACTTAGTTTAGGAATGTAGCCAGGTACGTAAGGAGGGGGAAATTGGTAGCTTGAGATGTGAACATTTATCACATAAATCAAGCGCTTTCCAACGAGTGGCGAACGATTTCTGTGCTATGAAAACTGCGGAAGTTCCATTCCCCTAGCAACGGCTGGGTTGTACGTGAAAATCATTAGTTTGGAAAATCGTGACATCAACTTTTGCGTGACGAAAATTTTTGGTTGACCCCCCAGAGCAAAGACATATCCATGTCAAAACTTATCGAAAAACATTAGCTGTTGTTTTCCATTAATTCTTATAGAACGAACAAACACCTACTTATTACGAATGTAAAAATATGGAACTGGGATGGTTTGAAGTGGCCGCTTATGAAAAAATAATCAGTAGAGCTAATAGTAAAAATCATGGAATTACAAAAATGCCATCCAAGCTAAAAATGGTAGACTACCCACTTCAAAACATAGTAATTCTAAAAGGTTCCATGAGAGTTGGTATCATTTTGTGATTACGAGACTAATACGAAAGGATTAGGGATAGATTTGCTTGCGGTTGCGAGTTTTCTAGTTTTTAAAAAAATGTGAATTCACCAACGTTGGCCGAACGGGAGGAATATTAGATTTGGCTGAATCAATGGAGAGGACAAGAGAGGAACAAGGGAGCAACTAAGGTGAAGATAGATTCGTCTGGAAATGAGGCATCATTTCAGAAGAATAGAATAGAGCAGAGTAGTTTATTTGCATCCTTTTTTTTACACGAATAATACATAATAAAATATATAGTATAATTTTGTATTATAGTAAAATAATACAAAATACATTCTTAATTCGGTCTCCTGAAACGATGGTACTGCCTGACGGTAGGCATGGTCCGTGTTGTTAGGCGATGAGTCAGCTGCTAATTTGTAAGTATACAGGAATCTAAGTTTTTTTACAAATTAAATTTTAATTGATGTTATATAGGTACCTAACTAATTTACATACAGATTTATATCACTACTGAATTGCTTATTACCAAAACTAGTAGCAATTAAATATATATTCTGTTAAACATATGAGCTATTTAATAATGATTCAATAAGCATAAATCCTGTTAACCAGGTTTGTACGTATTTTTTGTATCTGGATCTCGAAAAGTTTTGAGGAGATTTCAAGTGGCTATCTAGGGCTCTATGAATGATATAAATTACATAATGTGGGCATGAGGAGTGGATAAAATGGGTAAGCACGATCGATATGACCAACAAAAGAGCGTAGTTTGAAGTGTGGACTTGACCATGTTGTCAACGCTAAATGCTCTGCAGGCCAAGCAAAATGTCCAGGTTTTACTCATTTAGCAAGGCAGATCTACAACTGTGAGGAAATTGGAGGAGAACGTGGAGGAAGAGACTAAAGAGCATAAGGTGAACATTTAAACCATGTCTCCAACAGAAACTAAGAAAAACACTGAAATTGTGACACAAATTTAGCGTCACGGAAATTTTTGGTTGACCCCCCAGAGCAAAGACATATCCATGTCAAAATGTAAAGTTAATGGTTTTTAACCAAATTGGCCATTTGGTGCTTTTTACTAAGTTTTCAAGGTTTTTAGTTACCTTAAGTACGTAGGTACTCAATCAAAACCATTCCTTTCTAGGGAGTCAATGTCTAACTACGATTTTTTAAAAATTGGTAATACATTCTTTCATAAATGCAATTACTTAAAAAAATGTATTTCACCCCCCCCCCCCCCCCCCCCTCTGCTTCGTCTTCATTATTACCACCAGTATGAGTAGGTTGGTTTTTTCTTTCTTAAATTATTCGATTTTCGTTTTAGAATCATTAAAGGTGGCATATACCTACTTTAAAATGTCGAGAAATAAAATTTTTTTGGCTGCTATTTTTTGTCAGGGAAATACGAAGTTCGGACAAGGAAAAGTCAGGGGTATGTCAGGGAGCTTTAAAATTTCCATTACCCCTTAACTTTAGTATTTCCAACCTATTACTGGAAATATAGCTCCCTGTGCAGCTCACTAAACAATATATAAGTCAGGCATCACACGAGTACAGACAGTTTTATCTTACTAACACCTAATAAGATCATAGATCCCTAGACCCTAGATCAACCCTGATCTTTAGGGTCGATGCAACCTGGCCGAACTATGGAGAACATCTGAATAGGAGGTTATTCAAGGAGCAAGCATAGGGGGGTAAGGTGGGCATAAGGGAATGGGAAAATAGTGTCCTTAGGGTCTGCCTGAAACCAACGTGGTCGACAGGGATGGTTATAATTTTTATATATGCGTTAGTGCGTCGAAAATTCAGCGGTATCGTACGTACACATACATTTGTATATATTAAAGCTGAACACCTTGTAGTGATAAGCATGTGCGTATTATACTACTCATTACACTTCTCAATTACTCATTTAGATACAGATATAGGTACATAAATCATATTTATATATCTAGTCTTAATCGAAAACAGTTATAGTATGATAGAAGACTGGATTTCTCATTATTTTAATGCACTGAGTTGGAAGGGGGATGGGAGGGGAGTTCGACCTATCGCGATCGATGCCTTAATCAAATGTTTTTTTTTTTTTTTTTACAGAAATGCATCTGACGGAAATTGAATTGTTCGCCATCGGATTTAAACGATATCATGTACCATCTGAATAGCATCATATATCTTCAATTTATTAACGAAATCAATTTAATAACTCTCCAGCTGTTCATTGGCGATAAGTAAAAAAAATCACCCGCGGTAGCTGCAGAAAAATGAATTTCCCCGTCATAACTTTCCATTGTTCGTCGGAGGCTCTGAAATTAATATTCAGGTGGGGCAGCTGGAGGGCCTAAGGTATTTTCCAATATCATTCCTGAGCTCTTCAATTTTTGCACGGTCTTCAACCGAATCCACGGGAATGAGGTTTTGCCAGGCTGTTTGGCGACTAATTGGAATCCCAAGTTTCGACTAATGTGCCAAGTTTTCATTCTTCCCCTTCGCCGCCAAAAGGAAACTTCGGCGAAAGTTCTTGATTCGGAATGAAGGAAAAAGAGGGGGAAAGTTAAAAGTTGACGCAAAAACAGATAATACTTCCATGGAAGAATTTTTCAGTCAACCGATCCGAGAGCCATCGGCTCGCGATATTGGTATTCAGGCGATTTCCTGATTTCCGCAATCTTTGTTTCTTCACTAGCAAAGGTAGGGAATCGTCATGTTTGTGCTACAAAGGTAAAACATGTTTGCCCTCTAAAATCAATTTTCCACTTGCTCTTTGTGTTCCAGAGTTTGCTGAACAATGTTGGTTCCGCCTCTATCTGTCAGTCTAATGTTTGTCCGTCAATCTGACCTCTACCTGTTTATACCACTTTCTTCTCTCGCAAAACTATACCAAGTTAATATAGTTAGTAAGTACTCAAATTTGGTTGAAATAATGATGGATTGCCGCCCCCGAGTCTGGACAGACCTGTAACCTGTCTGGTGCACATATTTTTCACGGTTTATTGTTTTCCTATTTCTTTCAGATTTGAAAAAGAGAGAGAGAGAGAGAGAGAGAGAGAGAGAGAGAGAGAGAGAGAGAGAGAGAGAGAGAGAGAGAGAGAGAGAGAGAGAGAGAGAGAGAGAGAGAGAGAAAGAGAGAGAGAGAGAGAGTGAGAGAGGGGGGGGGGGGTTGCAAGTCTGATGATGGTATCCTATGAATTTCGTTGCGATTGGTCGCACTCGTATTTACCACAGCGCATGCGCACACCTGTAACTGGTTGTTATAGACTAACCACCGAGACTTATAAGACGGTATTTTTTTTTAATTGACAGGGGTTGTGCCGGTGACTTTTACTTATCCCCTCCAATAACTTATATGGTGAATGCAGTAGGATTGTAGTAGTACTTCCGCATGCGCACCATGAATCATCCAGACCACCTATTTCTCAAGATTTGTCGGTCAGAGTTACAATTAGTGATGAAGGTAAACAGTCGACCCAATTTCACAGACGTTTTTCATCCAATAATGATTGACACTCCGTTTCGCCTAATTTTCTGGGAGACACTTCATGCTTTCAATGACGTCACTTCAATTCAAGAACTTATTAGGAAGCTTGTTGAAAAGTTCCCTCGTAGGTCATTCGTGGATGCTCTGACAGCAAATGTGGTTTTGTTCTTCTTTCTCTGAAACAGCTGACTTATTTTCAAGTATCGAAAGCTTTTGCTTTGAGTCCGAATTTTTCGAAAGATTCATTTACAAAGTTCCGCCTTATACATCTTGGCCAATCATGAAATGAACCCAAAAAGTGTCAATTTATTAATCTGATATATGAGTCCTCTCATTCAATTCCTAATTAAGTTAACATGAGTTCCACTTCTGTGAAAACTCGTGCGAAAATAAAAACAGTCGTTTTAATTATTGTTCTACGCATCTAATTTTTACGTATTATGAATATTGTTTACTTGTTGGCCTCGGTAGCATAGGGTGTAGTTGAAGCGTACGAATTTGAGGAAGTTGCCCACAGAGGTTAAAGTATCTCATTTCATTATTGAGCTTTTGTATCTTATAAGTTGATAGGTTTGTAGTTATATTGGTGTTTGGAACGTTGTATAACGAAACAGTTTCACAATGGTTGAGTTCCTGCTTCTCTGAAACATCAATCAGTACGCTTACGACTGCGAAAAATATACATTTCTCATCCCATCGAATCTTTTTTTTTATCGCTTACCATTCTTCTGATAAGATGACAAACGTGTATTTATAACAGTCGTAAGCGTATCTCTCCAGAACGCTGGATCACGATGAACGTGAGCGGAAGCCCGTTTATCACATCCTCTCTTCGGCTTCCTTTGATCATTGTTCGCATTAATCATTTCCCTTTTTTGTCCCGACGATACCGCGGATTTCCCTTGGAAAAAAGAGCTGAAGAATTGAATGATACCTTCCCATTAGTCAGTATAAACCAGAAACGTGGCGTGAGCCATTCCCCTGGATCTGCAAATCTAGAGCTGCAGATGTGTTCCGCTGAAGAAGACAGAGAGAGACGGATCTCTGATCTGTTGTGTAAAATGTATTTAGAAGTTGATTAATTCTGATGTCATTCAGTTATCGATGAATGTCCCAAATATATTACTGTAGTGTATAATTATTTGGTGCTGCCACGTTCACGTACATTGGCGAACAAGTTTGTGAACATTATTTCAGATTCCTTACGCGTGCTTGAATGCATTTTCGTAACCCACAATGAGTGTAGCTGCAAACAAATTTCCCCAGTTCGATCTCTCTGGAGGCGGTGGGTGAAGAATTCCGAACGATACGTTGTTGAATGATACAAAATTTAGGCCAGTTCCGAAGGTCAAAAAGTGAAAAATTGGCCAGAAATTGATTTTTTAGGCCGAAGAAGCTATTTTAGGTATAAGGACATGAGGTATAATCGGAATCAGCGCAAAATTTCCTTTAATAATAGCTCATAAAATCATTTTGTCCACCTAGAATCGGTTTCTGGCGCACTGTGCGACGTGCTCAGTCTTTATGCCATTCATTTATTTATACTAGGTAACTGACATACCTAACGTGTCAAATATATTTTCACATGGAGAATCTTTTTATCATTCAGTTACCTGTTGATGGTGACTCCAATCACGACCGTAAGGTATCGAACATACTTTAACATGCACAGTCTGTATGCCAAAAACAAAACTCGTCAGATATAGTTACGAAAGATAATTTGTATGTTATTCAGTTTTCAGTAAAGGGTGACCAAAATCATTTCCAGAACGTATCAAATCAGTAGGGGGAAAAGCCGATTCTGGCACAGGGACTCACACGGGGTAGGCATACTAACCCGCATTACGCAATTATTTCTCTTTGCATTGCGCATCCTTACACCTTCTACTCTTCCATCGCTTTGAATATCAACGCAACGCACCAACCTATCAATGCAACGTCATCGTAATGATGAATGTGTCAATGTAACGTTGAACGTACCAATGTAACAACAACATAACGTGCATTGTGATGTTGGGATTAGTTCAACGTTACGTTGACACGTCCATCGTTACGATCACGTTACATTGATAGGTTGGTGCGTTGTGTTGACATTCATTGCGATGGAAGAGTGGAAGGTGTACGGACGCTCAATGTATTGAATTTTTGTGTTGTGCTGGTTAGTATACCTTCCCCGTGTTGGCCCCTGTGCCAGAATCGGCTTTCCCCCGCTACCTAGCCACAGTGCAAAAACCTGTTGGAATAGTAAAATATTTCAGAAAAGCTAAAAAAAACTGCATATTTTGCGCTTTCCTCAAAATATTAATTTCGGGTTACACTGAATTTGATTGTAACTTACGGGTATTCGCATCGTGTTCTGTAGGTTCCTAACTTGCAGGTTTTTTTAATGACCATAGAATAGAGATGAAAAACCAATCGCCTCTTTTTTTGGTCCCAGAACAGGCAATAGGTCATAATAAACTAGAAAAGCTCATCTTTTATTCCGGCCAAAAGTGATCTTACAGGGTTTCTCGCTGTGCTTATCGAAATATATCTACGATGTTTACAATTCACTGTCTACAATGTAACTTAGTTATTTATACATTGTTTGCTATGTGATGTACCTTGTTAAATATGACGTGGATAATTGTTTACTCCTTTGAGTTACCTGTTCAAGGTGACCAAACTCACCGTCATTACATTTCAAATATATTTACAACGTGCACAATCTGTATACCATTCAGTTACATGCACTGTACATTGTGCCCAAGTGACGTAGCTTGTCAAATATATTCTGTTTGTCATTCAGTTTCTAAGTTCTATTTTCTCTTCAATTTCTAAAATATCGAATTAAAACCATGGAATACCCCTTCCGGAATTTTCGTTTAGCTCACAAGCACGGGCAGAAACGTTTAAAATAGAAATTCCTTACACTTCTCGTGACTCGAAAGACTTTGATTAAAAATTTTCCTAAGGAAGCCAAGAAGGTATTCCTCTGAAAACTTTTTATTGAGCTTACAGCAGTGGATTCTCTCAATGAAAAATTAACGCTAACTTTTACCTATAAAAAGTACCTTGAGGATAAAATAAAGGAGGCAAATAACGTTGGAGGAAGAAGGGCAAACATACTGAAACTTCAGTTAGTGAAATTAAAAACCTCCGCTAACCAGACGTTTTATTACATTAGAGACTTTTTTAAATCAATCTAACAATTAAGTCGAGACTGAAGTAAGTCCTTTGGTAAGCTTAATAATCAAATTAATGGTGATTATGTTTTCGTTTATCATTTCTTACATGTGTATGTTATTTATATGCCTCATTTCGCGGGAAACATTTTTATAATTTATGGTTATTTAGCGATAATGTGATATTATCACTTATAACTACGTTTTAGTAACCATCAGAAACTTTATAAAAGTGTGAATCTAGAGGAAATGGTATTATTACCAATTACGATAGGTAGTTACTAAGCTTAAGTCAAATGGTTACTAAGCTTATTTATAGGTAGTCTGAACGTGAATGATTGAATGCACTCAAAAAATATACATCTATAAGGGTTTTACAGAGGTGCAATGTATGAGTAATTAAACAAAACTACAGATTTTTTGGCGGACAAAATTTGTTTAAATGCATTTCTGAAAATTTTGTACTTTTATTTACTCTTATATAATTTTATATATATTTAAAATTTGTGAGTGTGTGTGTGTATGTGTGTGTTTTCCCCCTCACGCTTATAAGCCCAAGCATGAGGGAGTTTATTCAAGCCTGCTCCCATAACGATTAAAGGCGATATAATACATTATTATTTACCATACAAATACGTATTGTGTGTGTGTGTGTGTGCGTGCGTGCGTGCGTGCGTGCGTGCGTGTGTTTGTGTGTGTGTGTGTGTTTAATAATTTGACTTGCATGTTTGCAAGTTTGTGTCTATTGGACGCTATCCAGGCCTTACGTTTCAACCCCTAGGTTAGAGTGTTTAACGTATTTTCCAAGACGTTCTATCGGTTGGTCTTATCTTTATAATCATGGGAACAGGGGCATTTTTTTTAATCACGATTTCAGAGTCACATATCATCTAGAAGGACACTAGGTACATATAGGTAAACTATTTTCTTAGAAAAGTGTATCTGGAAAATAACTTCCTGGGAGTTTCAGTCCATTGCAATTGTTTTATTTTCGTCATCTTGAAATTTTATTTACGTTGCACGTTTTAAAAACGCAGTAGGTACAATAGACCGCACTGTCACCAGTAGCGAAGATGTGTTGCTTAATTACCGTCTTAATTAGTTGACGAAAACTGCTCCAAAGTTTAGATAAGAAATTTGACCCGAACGAACGAACGATGCGAGTGAAAGACTCACTCACATTAATTGTTCCCCGCAAGTGCGAGGGAAGTTCGCGTGAGATTTAATTTCAATAACGAAAGACCGAACAACCACAGTAGGTATTAAATGTTTATGATCTCATGAACTTATGTCGTAACCAAATGAATTTGGGATGCGTGGCGCCGCGGTTCCTCGCATATAATGTACCTAACGTTGGAGGAGTTCATATTGAGCAGTAAGCGACCTCCGTTCGAGCAGAACTAATATTGTTTTCTCTGCCTGAACATAAACTTTTGTCTTATATAAGCAGATATTGCTTTGCGCACCACCGCTAAGACCATTATACTGTTTCAGCTAACTTAGAAATAGGTACCTACTCCGAGTTGGGCGCCATCCAAAGCATGCTGGCCTAAATCAAAACCCATAGTTCTGCTGATCAAGGCAGTTCGTGCTTCAATATCGTGGGTTGAATGGAAATTAAATCAGCTTTAACGTTTACTTGCATTTTGCTTAATTCGTAGGTACAGTACCGTACAGATAGTTTTTTTTTTTTTTTTTTTTTTTTTTTTTTTTTTTTTTTTTTTTTTTTTTTTTTAATTATATTTATTTCCATCAAGATACAAAAGTGGTTACTAACTATATAAACAAGAAAGTTTCCAAAAACATTTTTTGTTCAACATCAAATAGGTAGGAAAAATTAATATTCCCATATGAGCTGCATTAGCTCGCGTTGGGAAATGAGTTGCTGTTAGTTCATTCTGTTAGTAATTCTTAGTAATACTCTTAAGCTCTAGTCACTTTTTTGTTGTAGCGTAATGTAACATAAAACACACTTCTCTATAGTTTATTAAGGTAGATATTTTTTAAGGTAATAATTTTTGTTTTTTTGCTCAACATTAGTTTTTTCCTTTCTTCAATATTTAACTTATTAAAACAGATTATACCCTTATATATATAACTCAATTGCGCTAGTGTAGTTCGGTAGAGTGGGAAATTTATCACGCATGATTCCTTCGATCTTGTACAGAGTGGATGATCGGGCGGTGCCAAAGCATTTTCCCGTAGCATTTGCGAAATACAACCGACGTCCATCATACAAGAGAACGGTAATATTTTCATTTTTCTGAAGAGAGGTAGAGAAGGCACTCGGTATCCAGAATGGGACATTATTCTAATAATAGTTTTTTGCGTAATATGGCAGGAAGGTAATATAGTAATATAAATGAAACCAAGGCATCATAAACCATTCGTAGGCCTCTTGTGTCAACAACAACTCTTAATTTGGCAAAGATGTATATCAACTTTCTCAATTTATTATTGGTTTCCTTTATTTGCCGATCCCATTTCAACTTTTCATCTATAATGATTCCCAAGTACTTTGCATTTTGCTCTTTTTCAATTTTTTTGCACTGGGTACACTGATTATAATCAATACAATCTGAATTGTGAAGTCTCAACGTATTTTGAACTGGCTGCGTTTTAGACATCAAGGAGAAGGTAATGAAGTTAGTTTTTTTAATGTTTAACGTTAATTTGTTGTCTATTAACCAGGAATGAATGACCTGGAGGCTCTTTTCTGCCAACCAAAATGATTCACTCCAAGATTGCGTTGCAGTGTACAAAGCGGTATCATCCGCAAACAAAATCATTGATCCCGGAATATCTAATTTAGCCAAATCATTAATATACAGTGTGAACAACACAGGCCCGACAACGGAGGCCCTGTGGGATCCCGAACTTTCCCAACCTAGTCTCTTCACTTATAACATTGTTTACCTCAACACATTGTACCCTGTCTAACAAGTAACTTTTGAACCACTGAATGGCCATAATTGGTATTATATATGGTATAAATCAGGACATAATTGGTATTGTGATTTTGAACTGTATTTCATCATAGTTTGGACAGAAAAGAGCGCCTGGGTTCGCTTTCTTCTCAGCAAACTTTCATAGAAGTTGGCCAGAATTTTTAAAGAACATTAAATTGGACAACTTTCAAAAATTATGCCCAAAAAATCAATAAAAATGTGTAAAAACGGCTAAAAATGGATTCATGTTTTTTAAGCGGAATTTGACTCAAGAAGTATATCAACAATGAACTAGAATATCGGAACATTTAAGCTCAAATGTATGCTTGAATTTTATTAATTTTTGCCAAAAATAGATAAAATTTCGACGAAGAATACAACTAAAAATCCAAAATTATTTTTGAATCGCAGAATATTATTAGGAATGAGTTTTTTGCCATAAAATTTGTAGTTAACAATCTATTTTGACTCAAATTGCTCAAATTTTCAAAATAATGGAAAATAATGTAGTACGATAATATTTGGAAATTCGCCCATACATACGATCATGCTGAATGACTGGAACTCTTCCCGATGGTAGGGAAGCTGTGCTCACGCAAGAAGTCGAAAAATGTTTTTCCCTCCAATCAAAATTGGTACTTGCGTATCAGAGCTTACTTTTCAATTTTGGTTCCATTTCTATCTGTCTGTCTGTGCCAATTCCTTGTCACGCCCATAACTATACTAGGTTTTAGTTTATGAAGACTTTTATGAAGATTTCAGGGATTGTGCGGATTAGCTCCTAGATGGCCTCCTTTAAACTTCATTGTCGCCGGATTAATGATGGCGTTCGCGCACGCGCAAACATGAATTTCCTCTAACATTAATTTTTTACAATCTATCAAACCCGTTGAAACTCGGAAAGTAGTTGGATTTTGGTTTCAAAAAGGTATCCTATATGTTTTATTGTGATTAGTTCATAAATGACTGTTGCGCATGCGCGAAAATAGTGACCACTGACACACGAAAACTCGGAGACTAATGAGCTGATTTTAGTGAGATTTTCAGGGATTATGTGGGTTAGCTTTTAGATGGTTATTGATAATTTTCATTGCCTTCGGATCGAGGGGGGGGGGGGGGGATGGTGATTGGTAGTTGGGTATGAGTTTTAAGAAGGTCTCCCATGAATTTTTTCCCTATGTTTTGAGGATGGGCAAAATTAAAGTTGGTTGACGTACGTAAAACTCATAAGCTAATAGAACGATTTTGATAAATTTTTTATGAACTTGTGGATTAGCTTCTAGATGGTCGCCTAAAATTTTCGTATAATCAATAGAAGCGTGTGCGCATGCGTAACCATGAATTTCCGATAACGTTATTTAATCGTGTTTTGGCTCTTTCAACTTATTCAATACGTCCATGTTACAATATTTGAGGAAGGTATACTGCCCACCCAACTGGGTATAATTTTTTTCTGTTAGCGAATTTACAATGAAAAAAGAACTTTGTCTTGCAGCATGGCTAATAGAGCGAGTTTTCAAAGAAAATTTGTGAATAAAACTGATGGGACAATGAAAATTTTAGGACACGCAGCCACTTTTCACCAAAAAATCTATTTTTATGACTTATTTATGAATCTTAGAGATCTGGAATTGGTCGCATCCGACTCAGCGCTGAAAAATACCTAGACTGTGACACCCCACATGCCCTATTGTAAACAAAAAACTGATTTTTTTAGCATTTTTGGTACATTAAATTGTAAATTTGAACCTGAAACTCCGGAGCGATTGGGCTGGGCAACGAACTCGATCTGTCTTTTGCGGAGACGGATATTTCTGCGTTAGAGCGATTTTTTTTACGCCGTATTTCAAGGGAGTTATCGTCTGGAAATACACCCTATAAATAAATAAACAACATTTTTTAGTTGAAAAATTCCCATAATGTACGAAAAGTTGACAATAGATCATGCGGGGTGTCACAGTCAAAGTATTTTTCAGCGCTGAGTCGATCACGACCTCCCAGATCTCTAAGATTCATAAATATGAGTGAAAATTTGATTTTTATGTGAAAAATGCCCATAAGAGACGAAATTTTTTTTCGGCTGCATGTCCTAAAATTTTCTTTGCGATCTCTTTGTTGTCTCAGATTGATACGGGTGTCCCCTCAGTTTTACTTAGAACTTTTCTTTGAAATTTCGCTCTATAAGCCATGATGCATGACTGAGTTCTCTTTTAATTAACTCATCCAACTTTTGAATTTGCGTTCTTTGAAACATTTACTAAAATGTTAGTGGGATGGTTGGTGGGGGGAGAGGGGTATATTAATTATTAGGATTCTTCTTTGAAAATGTTTTGTTGGAATTAGTCGGGATGCGGCCCAGGGAAAATATATGAAATTATTTCATTTATTGTTTTATTTGAAAACGTTTCGTCCTCTTACTGACAACTACTGACTGACTAATCCCTACAAAACAATAAGTACTTACGGCCGACCAAACTACCAACATTCTTTGAAAATGATGAAAACAAAGTTTGGGGGTATTACTTCGTTTACATTTACTGGACGCTGCTTTAACTTGATGTTTCCATGACATGACAACGTATATATAGTGGGTGGGGGGAGAGAGGGAGGGAGGGAGAGAGAGAGAGAGAGAAACCTTGAAATGTCGGATGTGTGCTATTTCAGTATGAGCACGTGACTGCATCTGGCATTGGCAGATCACCAGACGTGAGGATGATTGGCGGAAGGGGGGGATTCACAAACATCGACGCGAAGTGCGTCAGATCGTCTAGCCCTCTGGCTACGATCCGAAGCACATGCTCTCCTGCTAAATTTAAATAAATTCACCGAGAGGGGTGACGTAGATGCATTGATTATTAGCTAGCTGGAAAATCACAATGCATTACTGTAGTCTGTGACAATCCAATGATCGTCGTGATTAATTTTTCTAATGTGTCCTCTATATTTTGACATATAATTATTATTACGGGATAAAGGTTAATAAGTATGACACAGAAATTAATCACTGGGATAATTTTATTACCTATTTATTTATGGGGATCCAAAAGGAAGGTATTAACGGGAGGAGATCTGACTAGTTTATGGTCAGGATATATTATTGAATACACATCGATAGGGGTGAAAGAAACACCGCAGTGAAGAATAGAGGTGTTAGGATAGCAATTGGGTTAGGTATTGGTATAAATCAATAATATTAATATGATTGTTAATTGGTATGCGTACAAAAGAAAGAGAGGTGACTCACCTTGGCAAGGTCTGGAGACTGAATAAGGGGACTGCCAGAGTCAACACGTGACTCTGTCGCCGTTCACTATAACGGTTTTCGTAACAGTTGGGTGAGAACTGTTACAAGTCTTTGAAATGGTCCGCAAAGTTGGATGGTCACTGTAGCTTTATTGCTAATTTATCGTTAAATGGACCGATAGATCTTGAGAAGTCGCTGGTCCAAAGAATTTATGTTGGTGTATGCACACGTTCAACCATCAATGCAACAGAATTCAGCATTACATGTCAAGCTCAGAGCTCCATAAGACCAAACGGCTGCATCCTAAAGGTTGTTTGGGCCACAAGAAAACCACTAAATAAAAATATATCAAGTTGATATATTAGACTTTTAGAGATAATAAATAAAAATAAAAATAAATAAATAAAAAACAAGAAGAAAGTGGGAGCTTTCCTAACATTATTCCTCTGACAGCTGACATATTTATCGTTCCACCAAATATTCCAAGTTTGCAAAAATATTGTTTGCTGCAGCCACTTTTTGAATATAGCTGGACTTTTCTGTAGACTTATTTTGTTTCATGATGAAGAAGAGTTGTCCACTTAGATAGGTATACTCCCCAAAAAAGAAATTATGTCGACCGCGAGATACCGAATTTTGGGAACCCATGGTGAGGCGAAAACTGTATAATGTCAAGAAATTTGAGTTTCAGAGTTCAATCACACAGAAAAAAGGCTAAAACATCTTCAACTCCTTTCACATCTTCAAACCTTTAAAAAAAAAAAAAAAAAAAAAAAAAATTAACTGCCCTTTCGTAGTCGGAAAATGTACGATTTCTTCTTCATTCTGAATCTATCAAATACTCTGGAACTTAGTAATATATCATGAAATTGTGGGGTCTTAGACGCATTGCACTGATTGCAAGCACCGAGTCGTGGGACGCAAAATAACGCCTAATAGACCGTATGCGGCCCGCGGGCCCCACGTTTGACGTACCCATCTGGTGCATATCGAGGATCTTCCCAGTATATATAGGGGCCATCTCAGTATAGTATGTATAGGGGACCATCTCAGAGCTAACTGGCACCATCCCGCACCATTACATCGGAATCGGTCTATTAGTTGCATCTAAACAACCAATTTCAGTTGGTTGCGCATTCGCTGTGGTTACTGCAACCAATCGTTACGAAATTCATAGGATTTCATCTCGGGACTCGTCACCAAGTACCCTCAGAATTTGAACGAAATCGTACTGATGACAGATCTTGAAAAATCGGTATTTCTGAAAATTTACATTTGAGCTCTCGAACACTCAACACTCAATCTGAAGGCGATGAAATTGATTGGAAATTGTTTAGACGACCTGTCGGCCTAATTTTCTACACCCAAACGATGACTGAAATTGTCATAAAAATTGGTTCAGTACTCGCAGAATTCCAAAATGTGAACCAATTTTAATTTTGGTCATTGTGATCAAAATAGATAATTAGCTAATACATCATAAGAAATCGAAATAGTATGAAATACACATTTCCACACGCGCCCACGGTAGTGGCACAAACACACAAATTAATATACAGACAAGTAGGCTTGGAAAGCCAGTCGAACTTTTTACTGCGGCATCAATTTTTCTCCTTCTTGCACGAATTAAAATGCGCCCTACCTTCGATGGTGAGAAAATTAACATAGTATAATATACTTAAACTTAGTACAGGATACTCGTTGAACAACTTAATTGAAAAAACGTGGTGAATTATTCATTATTAGACAAAATTATTCATGCGGGTAGTGAGTGCATACGTACAGACGTACCACGTAGTTCTTAGTTATTTTCGGTTTAACACCTTAGTAACGAGCCAATATTTGTTTCAACCGTAGGAAATTCATTGATGAACAAATGCAATTATCAGTCATGTTAACAATCATTTCTCCAACCCTGGTCACCACGTGGGTGCGAACAGTTGATCGAACGTCAACCTGTTTATACCGATTTTGAGTTCCACATATTGGGAACTGTTGAAAGTGATGGTGACATTTCATACCATCCAAACCAATATTCGATTGCTGAGGAAAATGCCGAAAATCTCAATTAGATTGGGGAAAATACTTCAAACGGTGGACTGGATTATTTGTCAAAACTCATTTTGGTTCACTATTTTCAATTAACAAGAATGTTCAAATCATTTTTTTTCTTCAAATTCACAATTAGTCTTGAAAAAATTGAAAATCCGGAAGTGATCGTATTTTGCACGGTCCAAACCTGATAGTGAGTCTGTTCCCGGAGTTTTAGGTTATCTGTGACTCCCACGAAAAGTTCTAATCCTCGATAATCTCTTCTCCTATTATATTTGTATGACTGCTTTGTGTTGTATGTAATGCTTGTTATCATATTTGTTTTGTTTGGTGTGTTGTGCTGTGTTGTTGTGTATTAGATTCCTTACTGGTATAATATTGTGCTTGCCCGTAATTTTCAAATAAACAAGAGAACGAAAGATTGAACAGAAAACTTCTACATCATGATACCGGTTCCTTAAGGTATTTTTCTCCTTTTTTCCCTCGTACTCCCGAGAATCACTCGCGAGTCTTGTATGACATCACCTAACTCGGGATCTCCTACCTTCGTACCGTTTGTTTTCCTCGAAGTAGTTTCATCTCCTCCACTATGCTAAAAGTTTCCTGCTAGTTGAGGAAATTTCAAGACGCCCTTGCCTCACGATATGGCCTCCAAATGCTAAGTCTGGTTACTCTTTACTATGGTTGTGGTGACCCAATGGCAATAAGTAAAGGAAATAGAGATTAGAGGGTATAGTTAATAGAGAGTTCCTAGTAGATCCGTAAAACAATACGCCGTGCGGTATCGACAATCCGACACCAAAGCTCTGACGCAATGAGTTTTGTTGACGCATCCTTCCGTACAGATACGTTAACGGATCGCAATCCGTAAAAAACGTAATCGTTTTAAATAACCTTCTTCCATGGACTCAAATAACCTCCTAGGGATAATTTCCTCTTTCCATCGATTTTGCGTTACAACAAGATCCGTTGAGGACTTGGCGTAACTTTAAGGTGCGGTAAATTTTTCTCGTTATCGCACGCCGTATTGAGACCGACGGATCTACAGGGAACTCTCTAACAATGCGCCAGACAGTGAAAAGAGGCGTCTTGTGTTTCGTCATGCATGGGCCCGACCTTGTGGAGTTTGTGTGGAGTGCACATATCTGGCAGGTTAACATGTTGGCGTTAAACCTGCAATCCAGGAGGCCACTGAACAGATATGGTAGCAGATATCACGGTGGATGTGACAATGTCAACCCTATGTTACCGCTTCTGCAGCAGTTGGCTTAGTATGTTTAGTTTTGATAGACAATTCCTACTTTTAACTCTGTAACTCCTACTTTACTGTGCAATTGATAGCTTGGGGATGCTGCAATTAGTATCCAAACGTTCCTGAAGATTATGATACATTCGCGCGAAATGTTGATCAAGCCTGTTGAATAATAACAACCATTAGCGGGAATTATTTTTCTGATGTCAGGAAATCAGGATTGCCATTTCAAGCTACGCATCCATTAAGAGCTGAGTAGTTTGTGCCCCAGAGAGCCATTATTTTCCATTCTACTCAAGATCCAAATATTTCCATCCCATTATTCATCTATTTGTTTTCGATTATATAACATCATTGCGCGAGGTTGACGCAAATTACCGTTCGAGATTACACTTGGTATATAAATAATATGAAACGTGGCTTGGAGTTGGAGCTCATTTGCTAAATGCAGAAGTAGTAACAATCATAGGATAAATTAACAATAATAAATCGTTGATATATTTAACAATAATATATTAACTCCGTAATTTGTATATTTAACACATCTCCCTATTTGCTGTTCTTACCCTCCCTTGACTTTCACTTACCTTTACTTTATTTCTCTCTACTAATCAAGATTATTTTTTTAAATAAATAAATAAAAAATAAAAACAAATTGCCATGGATTTGTTAAAAGTTACTCTAAAAACCAGAAACGCTTGCATACCTACGAGTCTGCAACACATTGGGACATGTTATGTCTTTAGTTACAGACTCGTATGTGTTGCAGACTCGTGTGCAAGCTCTAAGAGCCGATCAGCTGACCCTGGCCATCGTCAAGTAAATGTCCTAAAGAGGCTACATACGAAATTACAGCTTCCTAGAGTGTAAAGTATAGAAATTACCTATTAAAATGATTTAACCACCGCTTCACAAATCAAACCGTTCTCGCAATATGAATCACCTGCTATGAATCAAATCATCGAAACACCAGCTCAACGAAATCATCAGAAATTAACAAGCGACTGCAATCATGTTCACAGTATCAATTATTGAGAATGACCACCTGTGTGTAAACAAATATTCATATAATCATGCTCATAACTCAGCTTGTTGGCCACTCACTTCGCAGTAGTTAACATAATTATGGTTGGATAAATCGAGAGCTTTCGAACGAATGGTCAACGAATTTTGTGAGATGAAAAACGAAGAAGTACCATTTCCCTAGCAACGACTCGGTTGTAAGCGGAAATCATCAGAAAATGTAGGTAACGCTTTTTGAGGACACTTTTTCGTGACAGTTTTTTATTTTAATGTGCCAAAGCAAAGACATAAAATGTCAAAATTTGCTTCAATTTCAATAAAATCAGCTTACCTAGAGCTCAACCAATTTGAACTAGAGCCAAATATTTTGTCACTTCCGAATATTAATTAGAAAACTTTATTTTCTACTAAATTGAATGTACGATATACACTTTTTATTGCTCATGTTCAAGGAAGATGTGGTATTAAAACCGTAACAAGATGGGAAATGAACAATTTTCACTCAAGAAGCCATGCTGCTGCATCAAGCCCTTAACTTACATCAAGAACCTCAATTTTTTCCAAATTACTACTTATTTATGACGTAAAAATCGGTGAGGGTCGGTTTCGCTTTATTTCGTGTAGAATCGGAATCTATTATGTCGAAACAACGAAGTTGGAGCAATTTGGACGACTTTGGCCGATTTGAAGTAGCTAAGCTGGAAATAGAAATAGGGGGCGCAGGAGGGTATATATGCGGTTTTTTCAACTTTTCTAGGTCAATAGTGGACCGATTTTGATTATTCTTGCAGTCATCTACTGGTTTTGAAATTCCCCAATTTCTCTGAAATTTTCCAATTCCAAAATTTTCAAATTTAGATACCATTTAAAATGTTTACTTTCAAATTTTGAGGTTTGTTGGACCTAGAGGTTTCGAAAATAGAAGAACGCTACAAGACTCATTGAAATCGGTCAATCATTTATTGGCTGAGAAAAGTTGAATAAACCGTTTGGTGACATTTTGAATTTGGAGGGAGCTTCGACCCGTTTTCCGGATCGGACAGAGTCCGCGCATCTACCGCTAGGTATCGCTACATTCGAGACGCTCACCTTTCTTGCTCTTTTGGTTGTAAAGGCGCCAGTCGGTATGCTTTTGGAGACCTTAAGGCGTCCCCTTAAGGCTGAGTGTAAAAATTGAAAATACCAAAGGGAGAATCACCCTTTGTGCTAAACAATGTTTCAAGGTTCAACTCCTGTTTCGGGAAATCGCTAAACGTCATGTTAGCACCATAGATTCCGGGAACCGTAGATTTTTTCCTCCCTCGGAATATACAGTTTTTCATTTATAGAGTCGTGTATCTCTTTTTTTTTTCCTTTTTTCTTCTTTGATTGACGGTTGAAAATTGAATCCCCGAATATTGGAACTCGAAATACACCTATAACGTACTTCATTCGTTTCATACCAGGGGAACCGAAGGTGGTGGGTAAAAGGGAAAGAGAATTGGAACAAATGTCACCGTGATCGGTCATAAATCGCCGAGAACGGGAGAAAAGAGCAATTATTTAGCTGCAGCGTCCAACCAATATCTATCGACGAGCCGTCCAACGGTGATTCACAGTCGTGTCACCCAAGCAATAAAAGTCCCAGTCGTGCGGTTTATATGATAGTAAATTATCATGTAATATCATGTTACATTGTTTTGAAATGTGAGCACATTGAAGTCAACGAGATCGTTAACTTCTAATTTTACGGCTATATTATACTACTGAATTAAATTAAACAATTCATCATTTCCGAAAATATTAAGTTTAGTGGACGGTGTGGTTATTCGTCTCTATTTGAACTTCTTGTGCAGGGTGCGGCAGAAAGAGCTCCCCGATAAGAAATGCTAATTTTTTAAAAAGTAGCTAGATACAATTGTTTTGTTTTGTAATAATTCCTAAATTCTTTATATTTATGATGCAGTTTTATTTTACATGGTTTTAAAAATTTGCATATTGCCCTTTGCATATTTCTCATCCTATTGTTCATTTAATATTTTGGAACCATCTTGTTCCAATATTAACGAACACAGTTTCTTTGATTTCAGGTGAGAAATTGCTGTGAATACCAAGTGAATGATAAGTAGGTACCTACATCGAATCTGCCTGAGGTAACGTAAAGCAATAATAGTTAAAAGCTTAGCATACTATTGTAACGAACCATTATTGTGACGTTGAAGTTTTTAACTGAATTTTGTGTAACATAAAATAAGTTTGAATAATTTCATAAATAATGTACAGAAGCAAATCATAATATGTTTGACATCTCTGTGTCTTCACTATGGCGCAGAGATGAGTAACAAAGTAGAACTTCTGCCCAACTTTGGTCTCCTCCCGACCTCACCCTGTCTGCTCAAACTTAATTTTGTTTTAATATCATGGGGGAGGCTTGCCTCGTGAGTCACCTGATGCCAAATATGTAACAGCAGATCGGTTCTATATACGCTAAAACGAGACGTCAAAATGGATTGAGGTTACTGTTACGTCCCTGGGTGGTGTACGAATTATGAACGAAATTTTAGACATTTCGGTCCTGTAGTTTTTACAAAAGGCTTCGGTCGGCCGGCAGGACGAACTTTTCTTCTTTTTTCTTCAATTTTCGGAACTTCATATCTTCAAATTTTGATTTTGAGGGGAAGATATTTTTTCTCGGTCGTTCACAAATGTTCATTATTGAAGATAATACGAAAAAATGACGTTGAAAACAACTTTTACAAACAGGAAATGAGACCAATTAAGCAAGATGCATATTAGGTACATTCTTTAAAGCCCCGCCGATAATTATTGAATCACACGAAACATCAATCATCAACATCATTGTGTTGATCGTGTTATCATAAACATCATAAAAATCAACATAAATTTATATTGACTACAAATGAAGAAACCATACAAATTTGTAAAACTATTCATATTTTTATATTACTATCACTGGTTTCCCAGTTGAGGGATGCAAATTACTCGAAATGAATTTTTGTATATATCCTTTTTTGGTGCAGAATGAATTCATTATACAACTTACTTTTTCACTAAACAGAGTGCTGATTGTGTTCCAAGTACAGGACTATCAGTAACAACTAGTAGCTGAAAGTACAGTATGAGAAGTGCGGCTTATAAATATTGAAAGGAAGTGGAAAAAGTCCCCATGAGCGAATTTTTGAAGAAATCTTCGATTATATCGATTTTTGACTGATTTTTCAACTTTGAAATTTTTGAAAACTTGATACATATTCTTATAGGAAATTTTACGCTGATTCCGAATATACCACATGTTAGTATGCTGAAAAAATTATTTCGCACAACAAATCGCGAAAAACAGGCTATTTTGAAATTTTTGACTACATTTTTGAAAATTTCAACCCGAAGATGTAATCCGATCATGCTGGCCAACGAACTTGAACTTTCGTTTTGTGTCCTGTCCTTAAAATTTTAAAATTTGTTTTAAGTTTCTAGCACAATTCTACGGACAGTTATCGTCTGGAATGACACATACATATATACATACATATTTTTTTTTTTTTTTTTTTTTTTTTTTTTTTTTTTTTTTTTTTTTTTTTTTTTGTAAACTCCCCTCAAAGGCGGAGGGGGCACACCATTAAACTGAAAAATAAACAAATAAAATAAAAAAGTGGGGAGGACGCCCAGGTTTACCCGACGCCGGCTCTAGGGATAAGGGATGTTGCAGGACGAGGAGGAAGAATGGGATGAAAGGAAGTGCCCCTATAAAATGACCACCAGTTCAAGTAAGAACCCCTCAGGACGCGGGTGGTGATACCACGGAGTACTCCTGCCGAGATGCCCAACTCGAGCAACTCCGTGGCACTTTTCCCGCACCACACCCCGCGCCATGACACGGTCGCGGCAATAACCTTGATGTTATTAGGTGCCACTCCTTTTAGCTCAGATATCGCTTGGCGCAGATCATTTCTATCATATTTACTTTTCTTAGCCCGCCAGGTCTGCTCCATGTCCAAGCTGCCACTGACAACCTGGACATCCAGGATTATGGCAGACCCATCGGGCTTGATCGCAACGATATCTGGCTTCTTGCCCCGGTCACTCGGCATATGGTATAGTCTCTCTCTTTCGACATCCCAACCGCTAGATGACAAAGCGCCTGCTATCTGCTTGGCAACCGCATCGTGACGTAGAATGCGGCCACCGTGAGTAGGAGGACACTGCTGCACCACATGATAAAGATTCTCATTTTTACCCCGACAGGCACGGCAAAGGGTGTCTACTGTCCCGCGACTACTCCTCGAACACCTCACCGAGGTGGCTAACGTAGCCACCCGGACGGCGTGAAAATGGCGATAGTCGCGGGCCCCAATGCCCTCTGAAGCCCATTCCACCCACTGGGTAGAAATGGGGGATTCAGAGCACTGTCGGAGTTCTTTACCATCTACTGACTCATGCAGTGCAGCAGCGAACTCAGCAGATGAGCTGGGTTTTGGAGCAGTTGGTGTTGCTCGATCGCACCACAACAACTGCTGCCGGACAAAGTCCAGGTCAGCAGCAGTGCGGGCGACCTCCCAGCTCGAGCCCCTTAGGGCAAGCAGGCGCTGGCGGCGTAAAGATGGGATGCTGGCAGAAAGAGAGACAATACCGAGCCCACCGGCCTTGACCGGTGCATGGATGTAAGCACTTGGGACACCAGGTGGAAAGCCTAGCCAAGAGCGCACAGCAGAGCGAACTTCACGATCTAACTCAAGCAGCCTCCCCGCAGTAAGCCTGCCAAAGACTAACCCATAGGTTAGCTTTGGCAGTAAGTACGTGCGAAGGAGGCGCAGCTTCTGCTGTGGCTTCAATGGAGCCTTGGTGACACGAGCTAATGCTCCACCAAGGTCCACACGGCTTGCGGCTATAGTGGCCACACCCATGAAGTCGACCCCAAGGTACCGCCAGACCTCCAACACGGATCGGGTGGGGATGGGTGTCTGTCCTAAGACAAAGCACTCCTCATCCACCACCTTCACCTTATGTTGGCGGCCAGACGGGACCAAGGAGACCGACCCACACTTAGAAGGGTTGACCACTAGACCACACCTGGCTAGCTGCTCAGCAAAGGCATTGAGGGCGACCTGCAAGCCCTCGCGGGTTTCTGCGAGTAGGATGACATCATCGGCAAAAGCCAATGCACCTACTCGCACCCCAGGGGCGAGATCAAACCCTATTTCACCTGGCAGCTTACCCAAGGCTGTATCCACGACCAGGTTGAAGAGGAGTGGCGACAGAGGATCCCCCTGGCGTACCCCGCGCCCAATGACAACATCCCCTGACATCTCACCTTGTGCCTCGAGGACCGTCACGCCTTCGTGGTACAGACAGGCAACATACTCAATTAAACGAGCAGGTGCCCCGACACCACGAAGACAATCGGTCAGGGCAAAGTGGCTAACTGTGTCAAAGGCCTTAGCGACGTCCAGAGCGGCAAGATGGAGCTGCCGTTTCTTGATGCGGGCCAGCGAAATGACAGTTTGGAGAACTGTTAGGTTCTCCGCTGTGCCATCCGCTGGCCAAATGCTCTCTGGACGTCACCTATGACACCAGCCACTTGAAAGCGAGATGCCAGAATCTTTTGGAAGTGGCGGAAAACTACCGATGATATTGAAATCGGACGGTAGCCTCCAGGCCCACTTCCTCCTTTCTTTGGGATGAAGATGGTTCGGGCACGGGTCAATGCTTTTGGGGGCCTTCCCGATAGAAGTAACAGGTTGAGGATTAGCAGCTTGACACATTTTGGGGCTTTATTCCAGCGTCGGGCAGAAATACCATCAGGTCCAGCAGACGTGGAGTTTTTGACACGGCACTTATGTGCCTCGTCATGAAGCACCGGCGTGCACATAATGCCACGTAAGGAATCCCTGGTGGAAGCTGGGGGTACCACTGGCACACCAGGGTTGTGGCTGGGAGCACTCAAAAGTGGCTCCCAAAATTCCACAAACTCCTGGAGTGGGGGCAAAACTTGTTCATCCCCAGCTCCCTCCAGTACCTCCGCAGCTACACGAGCCGGATGCTTCCTCCACAACTTCTGGACCCGCTGGTATTCCCGCCTCCTTGCTTGCTTAGCTGCTTTGCGACCTCCACGGGGCACCGACACAGGAGGATGTCCTCCCTGATGCCCCGCCACGGTCGCATCCCCAACCTGTGGGAAGATCAGTACATAGGCCGCGACCTCATCTTCCAAGCCAACAGGCCTCTCAACAGCCCGCCTCGCCAGTTCCTGCAGGTAGGCACTCTCGTAACCATCAATACGGCCTACCTGCTCCCCGAGCCTCAACACTTCAGTCTTCAAATCCTCAAGAAGACCGGAGGTCCCGGGGGAGGATTGCTGAACGGCGGGCTGTTGTCCCACGCCTGTCGGAGATGCGGGGGAGGCCCCACTGCTATTTGCCAGGATTGCATCCTGGACAAGCTGCTTATAGTGGGGCCTCAGGCGAAGAGATTGGATGGCAGAAAGCGTGCGCATGGGAAAACGTGCTTGAAGGAATACGTTAATATTTCGTACCCCATTACGCACAGCCTCTGCCTCCTCTACTGCCATTCGCCGCAAATCCTCAGAAGCATACCTGGGCCGCTCTCGCTCTATATCAATTGCAGCGTTGGCCTGTACAGGATGCTTCTGCCAGACGTGGGCACTGAGGCCACGCTTGGAACTGAAGGCTCTCTCACAGTGGGCACACTGATGGACATCTCCAGGGGCATTGGAAGAGGAAGAAGGATAGGACGAAGAGGAGGAAGAAGAGGGAGAGGAAGACCGACGCCCCTGCCTGGGGCGCCCCCGAGCGCCTCCCCTAGAACCCCGGATGCCAATGGGCACGCGGGGGTTATGAGGCTCTCTTGTTTCTGTGTTCATAACTGGGGAGACGGTTATTAAGGGTCGGGAGACCCATTGACATGAGCCTCCCCCCTAAGCGCCAGAGGGTCATTCTGCCACCCTCTGGTTAACCAGAGGGTGCCCGGGTTGCACGACGGGGACGTATGACCATGACTTGGGTAGGGATATGAAGGAGCTCCGAAGAGATAAAAACACCAACGGTTACCCTACCCCAGCAACCCAAACATTTATACATACATATATACATATATACATATATACATACATACATACATTAAAAAATGCGTTAAACTTCAGAATATGATTCAGAATAGACTGAAACGGATTTCTGCACAAAACTTTTTGAAAAAATCACATTCTCAAATTTTGAGGCGAGAGCAATAGCTTAATTTTTTTCAAAAATTCGCTAAAAGGGAATTCAAATCCTATTGGCCAGAAACATGAAGGAAGGAGGAGGAACCACCAACCAAGATGGCCCACAAATAACTTCGATACGCAGTGGAGCTAGATGCAACATTTCAACGATTTTTTCACTCAGTTAAGAAGAAAACATCTCTTGTTATTTTTCACGAGGCGTTTCCACCGTATAGGTACAACCCACTTGTCTAACAGCTCCGCCATTCGCTCTCCATAAACACCCGCGGTTATATTTCTCGGCCGATTTCCCGCGGAGATACCGTGAAATGGAGGGGTCCCATTTTGTCAGACAAGACATTCACTCTTGAAGGGGTTTCGAGTTTGAACTAGGAGACCCTGGAGAAGCGACTTGTATTGTCTCAAACCCAACAGCATCGCTTTTCATCCTTCTGTACACTCTCGCTCCGTAAACTTCCTCTTCCGTCGTAATAATAGTGCTATTCTCGGTACAATAACAGTTCTGGATGGACCGATACTAAACAGAGACCTTGAAAAGAAAAACTTATCGAAAAAACATTAGCTGTTGTTTTCCATTAATTCTTATAGCACGAACAAACACCTACTTATAACGAATGTGGATAAAGCATTGATTATAATAAAAATATGGAACTGGGATTATTCGAAGTGGGCGGTTTTGAAAAGGAAGGAGTTTTAATAAACAGTAGAGCTAATAGTAAGAATCATGGAATTACCAAAATGAAAATACTGAATTCATTCAATGCCATCCATGCTAAAAATGATAGACTACCCACTTCAGAACATATAGTAATCCTAAAAGGTTCCATGAGAGTTGGTATCATTTTGTGATTATGAGACTGATGCGGAAGAAAGGGTTAGGGATAGATTTGCTTGCGGTTGCGAGTTTCCTAGTTTTTGAAAAATGAAAATTCACCAACGTTGGCCGAACGGGAGGAATATTAGATTTGGCTGAATCAATGGAGAGGACAATAGAAGAACTAGGGAGCAAGATAGATTCGTCTGGAAAGTAGGCATCATGTCAGAAGAATAGAATAGGATAGAGTAGTTTATTTACATCCTTTTTTTTTACACGAATATTAAAATTTAAAATAGTACAGACTACATTCTTAATTTGGACTCCTGAAACGGAGGTGCTGCCTGACGGTAGGCATGGCCCGTGTTGTCAGGCGATGCGTCAGCTGCTAATTTATAAGTATATAGGAATCTAAATTTTTCAAAATCAAAATTTCCACTCGCATTTTGCGTTTCAGAGCCTCCTGAACAAATTTGGTTCCGTGTCTGTCTGTCTGCCTGTCTGTCTGTCCGTCCACATTTCCTTGTAACAGCCATAACTTCCACAATTTTGATCCAATTTTAACCAAATTTTCAGGGATCGTGCGGGTTAAGCTCTAGATGGTCCCCTATCAACTTCATCATGATCGAATCAACGGTAGCTTCTGTGCAGGCGCTAAAGTAAATTCCTTGTGACGGTCATAACTCGGTTAATGTTGAACGGATTTCGGTCAGATTTTCAGGGATGATGTGGGTAAGGTCCCTTAAGGTCCCATAAGACAATCATCATAATTGTATTAGCGGTACGTTCTGCGCATGCGTGAACGAAATATTCTTGTTACGGTCCTTGCAACAGCCGTAATTTTCACAATTTTTATGCAATTTTCTTCAAATTTTTAGGGATGGTGCGGGTATAGCTCTACATGGTCCCCTATCAGTTCTGTCATGATCGAATCAACGGTAGCCTCTGCGCAGGCGCAAACAAAGTTTCTTGTTTAGGTCATAACTCAAGCAACTGTGAACGGATTTCGGTCAGATTTTCAGGGATGATACGGGCAAGGTTTCTTGAGGTCCCGTATCACATTCTTCGCGATCATCAGCAGCGGTACGCTAGGCGTATGCACGAAAGTGATGTTTTTGTTACGGTCACAACTTAGTTAATTTTATCGGATTTTGTTCAAATTTTCAGAGATGATCCCGGTAGAGTCCCTTGAGGTGCCATACGTATGTGTGTCACCTTTGATTGATCTTCTCAACATTTATTATATGTACCATTCAGCTACCAATTTCCCACCTTATTAATTCCCTAATGCCAGAACCGGTCGTTTCTAGTTTTCTGGAATTTAATGGTGACGTACTGTGAAGGTCACGAGGAAGCTCATGTGCCATTTCCTTGGCAGTGTATTTTTTTAAAAATTAAATTTTGATTGAAGTTATGTAGGTACCTAACTTTAATTTACATACAGATTTATATCACTACTGAATTGCTTATTACCAAAACTAGTAGCAATTAAATAGATGTTCTGTTAAACATATGAGCTATTTAATATTGATTCAATATGCATAAATGCTGTCGTTATAACCAGGTTAGTACGTATTTTTTGTGTCTGGATCTCGAAACGTTTTGAGGAATTTTCAAGTGGCTATCTAGAGCTCTATGAATGATATAAATTACATAATGTGGGCTATGAGGAGTGGATAAAATGGGTAAGCACGATCGATACGACCAGCAAAAGAGCATAGTTTGAAGTGTGGACTTGACCATGTTATCAATGCAAAATGCCCTGCAGGCCAAGCAAAATGTCCAGGTTTTACTCATTTAGCAAGGCAGATCTATAACTGTGAGGAAATCGGAGGAGAACGGGGAGGAAGAGATTTAAGAACATGAGGTGAACATTCAAACCATGTCACCAACAGAAACTAAGAAGATACCATGTGCCACTATCGATGTGGAAATTAATGGCCAGAAGACCGGGTTGGATTTTGTCTCAGGGGCTCGGGCTGGAATGATTTGGGTATCCTTGTGGAAGAGGATAGGGTCACCCAAGTTGAAAAAAATTCACATCTAGATTAGTTGTTTATGGAAGTAACATGTTGGATGTAAAGTGGGAATGCATTGTTGTGGTAAGGGTGGCAGACCAGGTTAGGATGGTTAGTTTGGCTGTAGTAAACAAGGATAAGGTACCTTTATTTCGATTACCTTGGATTGTGGCATTTAATTGGATCTACCAAAAAAATAAGGCGGCGAAGATATTCAGTGAAATAATTTGTCCTGTGCTTGGATCTAATTGGTTAATTTTTTAGAAGAGATTTCCCTGACAACCTTAGGTGTATGACATCTTGTGTGGGTAACTGGTATCCATTCTTCTCATGAACAACTAGATGTACTCCAAAACAATGCTCAAATAAAGTTGTCATTACTACTTATAATAGCTTCTGGTACTTCCACAGGTAACTATTGAACATACATCAGCTTTTTAGCAACTTCAAAATACCTAATTCCCTATTTATTAAGCAAAACACAACCCATATTATACCAAACTCGTGACGCATTGTTATGCAGTGTGGGCACAAACTGCCCACCCATACCTAGGCTGACATTGTTACGTAACCCTCAGTCCGTAATAAAGTGTTAAATTCATCATGCATAGGTTTCTGAAATGTACAATGAAGAGGTATTTGAAAGAGATACTCTACGATGTGCAAAAACCCATTTTAAATTGTTAAAGAAAAGTCTTAATATTTTTTTTTTTTTTTTTATTAACTGTAAAAGGGTATCCCAATTTATTGTTCATTTCCCCAAAACTGAATTTCATTACCTGCATTGGAATTAAACCCCGAACACCTGCTCGAGCAAATGGCTTCAGAAAGCGCCACTGACCACTTGGCCACTGAGATCGCCAAAGAAATGTGTCTTTGGAGGTGATTACGTACTTAGTACGTCGCTTGACCATACATACTATCGTGATCAACTACAGCGTCAACCTTTAGTTGTGTTAGGATCGTTAATACCTAGTGTGTGTTAGTTACCACACAATTCTTCAATATATAATAAGCCCGTGTGTGAAGGGCCTAACTGTAAGAAACAATAATTTATCAACAATAACCTTTCACATTTATACAATGACAACCATATCAAACAGGTATAACATCCTTTCCAACTCGTTATTCCAAGATATTCCGAAACCGGATTTAATGAACCTAATTATATCGCTCTTCTGTATTTTATTAATGAGCAGTTTTATTAATTTATTTGCCATCACGTTTCTCCTTCCTATCAACAAAATAATATGTTAAGGGAATATTTACAATAGGTGCATTCAGGTAAATAATTAGCTTTTCGTACGTTTGGAAAACGTTATTAAGTTCTCGCATTTTAATGCTATTCTTAGAAGGCAACAACAAACGCTAATTTTATATAATAATATTCATCAGGCCTTGACGAACTCAACATCCAATTTAGAGGCTGGTTGATTAGCTCATCGGACTGCATGATATTTAATTAGCCAGTGGATCTGTAATCTTGTAGTTGTTATGTATTCATCAACCGTTCAGTTAATCAAGCCACTAATAGCGGGTACACAAAATATTAATTTCATGTAATTACGCCGTCGATGAGATTTATGCAAAGCGGATTACAGTATTAACTGCGTTCATAATATTGGAATTTGTTGTGAACATATGATTAGATTTTGAAGGAGAACTAACCAATTTCGTTTGTTATTTTCAATAATAAACCTTTGTAATCAGCTTTTTGACCCCCCCCCCCCCCCCCCCCTCCCACAACCTACCCTCTCAAAATTTGTTGGTTCACGTTTCAAGATGCATTGAATGCGAAAATAATATTCGTCCGAATAAATATTCGTCCGTCCGAAACTTTTCCCATAAAGTACTGGACTAAACTTTAAGAAATTTGGCTTTAAAATCATGCTTCGCCCGGGGATGTGCTAGTAATATCGGCATCACGTTCGATCAATCCTAAAGGTTAGAATATAAGGGCTGAAATATTAAAAAATAGAGATCCGAATCGAATGAAACCACTCTGTTAGCTGTACGCTAATCCGTTTGCTTTCTCAAAAGGCTGAAGGACATTGAAGAGAAAAACAGTTCTGCGTTTAGGATTCTTCGCATTCTGTAACGTATTGCGAAAATGCATTATAATCACGTACGTGATTATAATGCGAAAATTTTACGAAAATTCTCTTATGGTCATGCCATGGCTTGAATTGATTTGCTACTAAATTATGTTATTTTAGTGGGGAACGGAAATCGGATTTATGATCAGAGTCTATAGCTACCGGATACCGAATTCGGTCCTTCTTCGAACATTTTTTTTTTTTTTTTTTTTTACTTTTGATGCCAAATTGTTGGGTTTCCCGATCTTCAACCTCTCCTTCGCTTTTGTATGTCCTTGCAATTGTTAACAAGCTTTATTAAAGTAGATATTTTACAATTTTAACATTTTATGTCTTTACTTTGGCACATAAACGAAAAAACTGAACAACTCGTAAACGAGTTCCACTATCTGCTTTACAAGCAGATACCATGTTACATGGATATGTCTTTGATTGGGGATTTCATAACGGTTGTCCTCGAGAGTTGTAAAGAAATCCTTTAACTTTAAACAAATCCCTGGGCCGCATGGCCGCATCCCGACTAATTCCAACAAAACAACGGTTTACTTATAGAAATGTTGAAAATAACTGTGGAGATAAGCCACTACAATGAGTTGTTGTTAATAGTCGACTGTTGTGAAGAGGATGAAAATGTTTCCTATGATGATATTGCATTACGTTAAGAATATTGTAACCGGCTTATTAAAATTTTTTATAGTCCAATCAACTTACTTTTGGAATGTAGCCAGTTACGTAAGGAGGGGGAAATTGGTAGCTTGAGATGTGAACATTTATCACATAAATCAAGCGCTTTCCAGCGAGTGGCGAACGATTTATGTGCGATGAAAACTGCGGAAGTTCCATTCCCCTAACAACGGCTGGGTTGTACGTGAAAAACACTGAAATTGTGACACAAATTTTGCGTGACGGAAATTTTTGGTTGACCCCCCAGAGCAAAGACATAACCATGTCAAAAAAAGCCTTATTTCCTTAAATTGATTTTTCAATCAAACTCCAACGTTTCTCTCCAGGAACTGGGGCTTCTTCAGGGAGATTAATATTCAAAAGAGTAAAAAATCTACTTACTTATAATTTTCTTTTTATGTAAAAAATCAAATTTGAAGTTATGAGTTTTTTAGAAAATTAAATTTTCAAATTTGAATTTTCAATTTGAAAATGAAAATAAAGAAAATTTTTGATTTAAAAAAAAAAAAAAAAAAAACTCATAGGTAACTTTAAATTTCATTTTTAACAAAAATAAATAAAATTGTAAGTAAGTAGATATTTTACAATTTTGAATATTAATATCCCTGAAGAAGCTCCAGTTCCTGTAGGGGGACGTTGGGGTTTAATTAAATAACCAATTTAAGGACAGAAGGCCTTTTTCATAAAGCTTGTTATAATCTGAACGGTCCGAATAAAGAAACCTTGCAATTGTTGACAACAGACTACGATTTGTGTCCAAGTGAAACCCTAAACACATTGAACATTCGCATAAAGGGCATCGCGGTACGGATCGTGTGGAATACAAGACCTCCCTCCCCCTCCTTCTCGGTATCGCATAAAACGGGAACCCTTTTAAATGAGAACCTATTCCACCGTATGGAAACTTCCATTCACTTATTACGACAAGAGAATTCCGAATTTCTCCGCTCCTTCGGTTATTGGAGGGTGTCAGTTGATGTTGGTGGGAGGGTGCATCGGGGGAGGGGGGGGGTAACTAAACCTTAATTTCCGGTCCCTCTTCGATACTACTGGATACCAAATTCGGTCCTTCTTCGAACGCTTTTACCTTTGATGCCAAATTCGTTGGGTTTCCAGACCTGCAATCTGCATGCATCCGCTGAAAGGTTCGCTTTTGTATGTTCTTGCAATTATTAACAAGCTTCATAAAAAAGCCTTCCTTCCTTAAATTGGTTTTTTGATTAAACTCCAACGTTTCTCCCCAGGAACTGGGGGTTCTTCAGGGAGATTGATATTCAAAAGTGTAAAATATCTACTTCCTTATAGTTTTTTTTGTTGATAAAAATATAATGTAAAGTTATGAGTTTTTTGAAAATAAAATTTTCAAATTGAAAATTAAAATAAGGAAAATGTTTGATTTAAAAAAAAAACTCACAACTTCAAATTTGATTGTTAACAAAAAAAATAAAGTTATAAGTAAATAAATATTTTACGCATTTCAATATTAATCTCCCTGAAAAAGCCCTAGTTCCTGGAACGAAACGTTGGAGTTTTATTGAAAACTCCAATTTAAGGACAGAAGGCCTTTTTCATAAAGCATTTTATAACCTGAACTGTCTGAATAAAGAAACCTTGAAATTGTTGACAACAGACTACGATTTGTGTCTAAGTGAAACCCTGAACACATTGAACATTCGCATAAAGGGCATCGGGGTACGGATCGTGTGGAATACAAGATCCCCCCCCCCCCCCCCCCTCATACTCGATATCTCATAAAACAGGAACCCTGTTAAATTAGAATCTATTCTACCGTAAGGAAATTTCCATTCACTTATTACGACAAGAGAATTCCGAATTTCTCCGCTCCTTCGGTTATTGGAGGGTGTCAGATGGTGTTGGTGGGAGGGTGCGTCGGGGGAGGGGGGTCGGGGGTAACAAAACCTTAATTTCCGGTCCCTCTTCAAACTACTGGATACCAAATTCGGTCATTCTTCGAACTTTTTTACCTTTGATGCCAAATTCGTTGGGTTTCCAGACCTGCAATCTCTGCATGCATCAGCTGGGAGGTTCGATTTTGTATGACCTTGCAATTGTTAACAAGCTTTATGAAAAAAACCTTCTGTCCTTAAATTGGTTTTTTAATTAAACTCCAATGTTTCTCCCCAGGAATTGGGGGTTCTTCAGGGAGATTAATATGCAAAAGTGTAAAATATCTACTTTCTTATAGTTTCTTTTTTTTTATTTATTATTATTATTATTTTTTTTTTTTTTTTTTAAATCTAATTTAAAGTTTAGTTTTTTGAAAATGAAATTTTCAAATTTGAATTTTCAATTGAAAATGAAAATTTTTTATTTTAAAAAAAACTCATAACTCTAAATTTGATTTAAAAAAAAAAATAATAATAATAATAATAAATAAATAATAATTAAACTAATAATAAGTAGATATTTTACACTTTTGAATATTAATCTTCCTGAAGAACCCCCAGTTCCTGGAGAGAAACGTTGGAGTTCAATCAAAAAACCAATTTAAGGACAGAAGGCCTTTTTTATAAAGCATGTAATCTGAACTGTCCGAATGAAGAAACCTAGCAATTGTTGACAAAAAACTACCTACGATTTGTGTCTAAATGAAACCCTAAATACATTGAACATTCGCATAAAGGGCATCGGGGTACGGATCGTGTGGAATACAAGATCCCCCCCTTCCTTCTCGGCATCGCATAAAACGGGAACCCTATTAAATTAGAACCTATTCTACCGTATGGAAATTTCCATTCACTTATTACGACAAGAGAATTCCGAATTTCTCCGCTCCTTCGGTTATTGGAGAGTGACAGTGGGTGTAGGTGGGTTGGGTTTGAGTGGGGTGGGGCTAACAAAACCTTAATTTCCGGTCCCTCTTCAAACTACTGGATACCAAATTCGGTCCTTCTTCGAACGCTTTTACCTTTGATGCCAAATTCGTTGGGTTTCCAGACCTGCAATCTCTGCATGCATCAGCTGGGAGGATCGATTTTGTATGACCCTGCAATCGTTAACAAGCTCTATGAAAAAAACCTTCTGTCCTTAAATGTTTTTTTTAGGAACTGAGGCTTCTTCAGGGAGATTAATATTCAAAAGTGTAAAATATCTACTTTCTTAGTTTTTTTTTTTTTTTAAATCTAATTTAAAGTTTAGTTTTTTGAAAATGAAATTTTCAAATTTGAATTTTCAATTGAAAATGAAAATAGAGAAAATTTTTTATTTTAAAAAAAACTCATAACTCTAAATTTGATTTAAAAAAAAAAATAATAATAATAATAATAAATAAATAATAATTAAACTAATAATAAGTAGATATTTTACACTTTTGAATATTAATCTTCCTGAAGAACCCCCAGTTCCTGGAGAGAAACGTTGGAGTTTTTGTGTCTAAGTGAAACCCTGAACACATGAACATTCGCATAAAGGACATAGGGTACGGATCGTGCGGAATACAAGACCACCCCCCCCCCCCCCCCCTTTCGGTATCGCACAAAACGGGAACCCAATTAAATTAGAACCTATTCTACCGTATGGAAACTTCCATTCACTTATTACGGCTAGAGAATTCCGAATTTCTCCGCTCCTTCGGTTATTGGAGGGTGTCAGATGGTGTTGGTGGGTCGGTGGGAGTGGGGTGGGGGTAACAAAACCTTAATTTCCGGTCCCTCTTCAAACTACTGGATACCGAATTCCGTCCTTCTCCGAACGTTTTTACCTTTGATGCCGAATTCGTTGGGTTTTCCGACTTTGCAATCAGTGCATGCATTAGCTGGGAGGATCGCTTTTGTATGACCTTGCAATAATTAACAAGCTTCATAAAAAAAAAAGCCTTCTATCTTTAAATTGGTTTTAATCAATCAACCTGAAACTGGGGCTTCTTCAGGGAGATTAATATTCTATAGTGTAAAATATCGACTTCCTTATAGTTTTCTTTTTTCTTTAAAATCTAATTTAAATTTGAGTTTTTTGAAAATAAAAATTTCAAATTTGAATTTTCAATTTGAAAATGAAAATAAAGAAAATTATTGATATTCAAAAAAACTCATAACTTTAAATTTCATTTTTAACAAAACTAAATAAAATTGTAAGTAAGTAGATATTTTACAATTTTGAATATTAGTATCCCCGAAGAAGCTCCAGTTCCTGTAGGGGAACGTTGGGGTTTAATTAAATAACCAATTTAAGGACAGATGGCGTTTTTCATAAAGCTTGTTATAATCTGAATGGTCCGAATAAAGAAACCTTGCAATTGTTGACAACAGACTACGATTTGTGTCTAAGTGAAACGCTAAACATATTGAACATTCGCATAAAGGGCATCGCCGTACGGATCGTGTGGAATACAGGACCCCCTCCGTCTCGATATCACATAAAACGGGAACCCTATTAAATTAGAACCTGTTCTACCGTATTGAAATTTCCATTCACTTATTACGACAAGAGAATTCCGAATTTCTCCGCTCCTTCGGTTATTGGAGGGTGTCAGTTGGTGTAGGTGGGTTGGGTTTGAGTGGGGGGGGGAGGGTAACAAAACCTTAATTTCCGGTCCATCTTCCAACTACTGGATACCAAATTCGGTCCTTCTTCGAACGTTTTTACCTTTGATGCTTTGATGCCAAATTCGTTGGGTTTCCAGACCTGCAATCTCTGCATGCATCAGCTGGGAGGTTCGATTTTGTATGACCTTGCAATTGTTAACAAGCTTTATGAAAAAAACCTTCTGTCCTTAAATTGGTTTTTTAATTAAACGTTTCTCCTCTCCCCATGAACTGGGGCTCCTTCAGGGAGATTAATATTCAAAAATGTAAAATATCTACTTACTTATAGTTTTTAACACAGAATGTGTTTTAGCCATGGACTAACTAGCCGAAAATGGAACGCGGGATGGTAACGAAATGTGTGACGGATGATTTTCACGTACAACCGAGTGGTTGCTAGGGAAATGGTACTTCGTCGTTTTTCATCCCACAAAATTCGTTGACCATTCGTTCGAAAGCTCTCGATTTATCCAACAATATTATGTTAACTACTGCGAAGTGCGTGTCCAACAAACTGAGTTATGAGCATGGTTATATAAATAATTGTTTACACACAGGTGATCATTCTCAATAATTGATATTGTGAACATGATTGCAACCGCTTGTTAATTTCTGATGATTTCATTGAGCTTGTGTTTCGATGATTTGATTCATAGCAGGTGATCTGAGTATTACGAAAACGGTTTGATTTGTGAAGCGGAGGTTAAATAATTTGAATAGGTAATTTCTATACTTTACACTCTAGGAAGCTGTAATTTCGTTTGTAGCCTCTTTAGGACATTTACTTGACGATGCTCAGGGTCCGGATCAGATGTGTGGCTCTTAAAGCTAATTTCTATGCTTTACACTCTAGGAAGCTGTAATTTCGTATGTAGCCTCTTTAGGACATTTACTTGACGATGTCCAGGGTCCGGATCAGATGAGTGGCTTTTAAAGCTAATTTCTATACTTTACACTCTAGGAAGCTGTAATTTCGTATGTAGCCTCTTTAGGACATTTACTTGATAAATCGCTCTTGATTTATCACGAATTTATTTCGTATTTTTTTTCGTAGTTTCATACTATAACTATATAAATTGATGTTATAAATGAATAGTAAACAATGACGCTTGTTTGGTTGTCACTTGGTTGCGCGACAACGCAAACACATTCTGTGTTTCAATAATTTCGTCCGAAGTATGTAAATAGAGGTAACCGGGGGTCCAGGGGGCTTGCCCCCTGGCGAGGCGCGGAGCGCCGAGTTTTTTTTTTTTTTTTTTTTTTTTTTTTTCCGCAAGGCAGCCGAAGCTTTATTTTCACTTTCGAAATGAAAAACATTTGTTTGCCCCAAAATCAAAATTTCCACTCGCATTTTGCGTTTCAGAGCCTCCTGAACGAATTTGGTTCCGTATCTGTCTGTCTGTCCGTCCAGATTTCCTTGTAACAGCCATAACTTCCACAATGTTGATTCGATTTTAACCAAATTTTCAGGGATCGTGCGGGTTAAGCTCTAGATGGTCCCCTATCAACTTCATCATGATCGAATCAACGGTAGCCCCTGCGCAGGCGCAAACAAAATTTTCTTGTTGCGATCATAACTCAGGCAATTGTGAACGGATTTCGGTCAGATTTTTAGGGATGATGCGGGCAAGGTTTAAAATCAAAATTTTCCTTATTAATTTCATTTATTATATGTACCATTCAGCTTCCAATTTCCCACCTTATTAATTCCCTGATGCCAGAACCGGTCGTTTCTAGTTTTCTGGAATTTAATGGTGACGTACTGTGAAGGTCACGAGGAAGCTCATGTGCCATTTCCTTGGCAGTGTATTTTTTTTTTTTTTTTTTTTTTTTTTTTTTTTGAAAATCTAATTTAAAGTTTAGTTTTTTGAAAATGAAGTTTTCAAAATTTGATTTTCAATTGAAAATGAAAATAAAAAAAATTTTGATTTAAAAAAAACTCATAACTTTAAATTTGATTTTTAACAAAAAAATAAAACTAAAAGTAAGAGTAGCTCCAGTTCCTGGAGAGAAACGTTGAGGTTAAATCAAAAAACCAATTTAAGGACAGAAGAGAGGGTCTTTTTTATAAAGCATGTTATAATCTGAACTGTCCAAATGAAGAAACCTTGCAATTGTTGACAACAAACTACGATTTGTGTCTAAATGAAACCCTAAATACATTAAACATTCGCATAAAGGGCATCGGGGTTCGGCTCGTGTGGAATACAAGACCCCCCCCCCCCCCCTCCTTCTCGGTATCGCATAAAACGGGAACCCTATTAAATTAGAACCTATTCTACCGTATGGAAATTTCCATTCACTTATTACGACAAGAGAATTCCGAATTTCTCCGCTCCTTCGGTTATTGGAGGGTGTCAGATGGTGTTGGTGGGGGTGGGGGGTAACAAAACCTTAATTTCCGAGCCACCGCACTTCGGAGAGGCCGATGAGGCTTTCGTGTGTCTGACACCTTCCTCGCTCCTGCCGACTTCGCCGCCCGCCCGCCGGTATTAAAAGCGAGAAATATCCGATGAAGGGGATTTTCCGCTTGAGAATTATTCAAAGGGGGAGATAAATTAGCGAGGGAGCACCCGGGCCGTGGAAGGGAGAGTATCGGAAACATATTCCTCTCCGTCCCGCGTACTGGATTACATCTTTGACTTAAAATCTGCTTATGACGGCGAGTCGAGAGCTGCTTTGTGATGATGTGCAATAAAATTAAGTGCGTTCATTCCAACACATTTTTAGTTTATTATTTCCAATGAAACGCCTTTGTAATCGTATGGGGGAAAAAATTATTTTAACACAATGTGTTTTTACGGAGGGTTATTTGGTTTGAAGACGTCCGTCCCGTAAGAACCCCCCCGAACCACACCCCTCTTCCATACGAGCTGCTACCCCCACCGCGCGTCCGCTCAACCACCTACTTCCTTCGCCTTCCTTCACTCCCATTCCCTTGTAGCAAGAGTAGGAAACTTTTAGGCCGTTGGGAGGGATAAAATACATAGTGGCAAGCATTATTTAGTCCTGCCATAAGTTCTGTTACAAGGAAAAATTCATGGGGACATAATGTTACGCTTAAAGCTCACCTTGAATTATTTTATTTTGAAATTATAATATGTTACAAGATAGAAAAGCGATGAATTACTCAAAATGTCTGCCTTTGGCCTTCACACTGGCTTGTAACCTCCGGGGCCAATCGTCAATGGCAGCACGCAGCACTTCCTGAGGAAAATTGCGAACAGCTTTCACCAGAGACGACTTTAAACTATCCAAATTTCGGTGACCTCTGTGACAAGCCATCAGCTCAAGATGGGACCAAAGCTGGTAGTCCAAAGGGTTCAGATCAGGGCTTCCTGAGGAGTGTGTCACTCAGGGGCTTCACTACTTGCTCAAGGATATCTTCCTGGTAGTTTCTGGCCTGAGTTTTAACTCCTTGTTCACAAAAATGGAGCTTTGTGGTGCCATCAAAGCAGACTCCCCACCAAAGCATCACTGAGGCAGGATGGTGGCCTCGTTCGACCCTCCTAATTTTTTCTTGAGCCTCCCGAGAGCTACGAGCATAAACCCTGTCGTTTTGGCGGTTGAACTTTTGTTCAATTGTGAAATTCTTTTCATCTGTGAGGACGACCAGATCGCGGCATGTCGACAGACAGGATGGTCGTGTAAGGATCAATAGTCCGCCACACAAACATTCGATTGATATTCGATTGATATTGATGCCCTTATGAAGGGCCATGACAGCGTGACGATTTTGTTCGCGTTCACTCTCCATCTCACCGATGTGAATAATAAATAAGAACTGAGCGGTGATTTCTAGCCCCATACCTAAGATAAACACCGAGTCCAAAGGCAGGTCTCAGCGTGCACTCGTTCGAGCTACACGGTTCATCGAATGATTGTAACAGAACTTATGGCAGGACTAGGTAATATTATTATAAATATTATAAATAAGCCGGTAGGTAAGAAAGACCCGTACGTACTGCTCCCATTTCATTGACAGTTAGTAATCAGACGATAGTTGATTGCTTATAATCTTAATGATTATTTGACTAATTCATCAGGAAGTGGGTGTTTTAATTAAAGACACAATTGAACGGAATTTGTAAGTATAATTGCAAGACACAAAAACACAACTAACCATCCCTACCCTTCCTTGGAGGGGACGAGCAGTCAGTCACGTAGGCCCAAAGTAATGGCTTACATGGAAAATCATCGAAGGAAGAAGGGAGATTTCGTTACTGAGAAGTATAATTCGTTGCAATACGTGGACATTGAGTTGTGAAACATAGGTCCATGCCTAACATGCTTAACGACTTTTTCAACTTACTGCTCCCATTTTATTGAAAATTAGTAAACAGACGATAGTTGGATTGTTTAACGACTTAGCTGAGCCTCCATGCTTCTATTCGTCTTTGTAACTCATAAGTTCACACCAAAACTGGTCACAGTGTTGCCACCTTATAAAACGCTAATATCCCCGGGAAGGGTCTACGTCACGTAGGTTTACAATCCAAGGCGCTGGATTCCAAAAACTCGGAATGAACATCGGCCGAACTTACCAGAATGCCACCAGCCCTCCGGGAAATCCCCGAAATACACATTCTGTGTTTCATTGGTTTGATCCTTGATCCTAACATTAACAATCCGTGGGTCTGGGGGTGTCCCCCAGATTTCATTTCACAATAAATGTACCATCATGAACACAAACCACTGGCGGCTAGACACCCCCAACGGCAACGTTTTTTTTTTTTTTTTTTTTTTTTTTTTTTTTTTTTTTTTTTTTTTTTTTTTTTTTTTTTTTTCTTTCAAACTTTGTCATTTCACGTTTCAAGGTGCGTGGATTCAAAAACTGCAATGTCCGTTCGCCGTGCGGGCCATAAAAGGCTTTAAAGGCCATAAAAGACTTGATGAAAAAAAGTCGCTCATGGACTCCACTTGGGATCTAGTTCGTCCGAGAGACTAGCCAGCCCGATCGCTACATAAGCGTCAACGCTATGAGCCAAAATCGGGATTTTAGCGAATTTGTATAGAAAATAAAGCTATTGCAATTGCTCCAAAAATTTTTAAATCAAAATTTTCGAAAATTTTCTCTACCGAAATCGAAATCCGTTTAGGGACCTAGAGTTCGCTTTTTCATATATATATTTTTTATGTATATTCGGTTCCTAAAGTTAACATACTTTGCTGACCCTAAAGGGACAATATAAATGAGAAGAAAGACGTACCGAATTGCCAAAAAGAAAAAATTAAGAGGAAAAATCGTGACATCAACTTTTGCGTGACGAAAATTTTTTTTGACCCCTTAGAAGAGCAAAGACTATGTCAAAACGCGGTAGGCCGCTCGCACTTTCTCTCTTATGAGAGAAGAGCTATGAGCATTGAAAATGTCTCAGTAATTTCAATATTTTTTATTGTTTTAAATGAAATAAGAATTGGAAAACATAAAATAATTATTGACACACAAGCTTTACTGTAAGCCAGTCTCGACGATGCCCAATTCTTCCACGATTATGAATTCACTGGTAGGTTTCTGTTATTGCGCGCGTCTACAATTACTATAACCAATTCTCAACCAAGTGACAACTAAACAAGCGGCATTGTTCACTATATCCATTTATAAAATAAATAAATATAAAACTACGACATGAATAGAAGAACAAGTACGAAAGAAATGCATGATACATCGAAAGCTTTCCAACGAGTGGAGAACGATTTTTGTCCGGTGAAAACTAAAGAAGTTTCATTTCCCCAGCAACGGCTTGGTTGAATGTGGATATCAAAAGAAAACAACACCTAACTCGTTTATAGGTTGCGTGACGTTTTTATCTTTGAGTAAAAAAATTTCTGGTTGACCCGTCGACTAAGACATTTTCAATGTCAAAAGAAGTCGTGGCCGATAAAAAATTTAAGGAGAGTTTATTACTCATCATTATCAGAATCAGAGGAATGGGACCCTTCGACAGCGAGGACGATGTAAGTTGTTCTGAGAATTTCAGTGATATTGGTGGAGAACGAGGCGGAGTCCAGCAGGATACCACAGGTGAAGGGAAAGAAACGGGTAAAAGGGAGTATCTAATATAGATGAGCCAATGGAGGAATAGCCGAAAGAAATTACTAGGAATGGACCGATATTATCCACGGACTAGCGATCAACCAGAACCTTCAAGTGAACTCCACCTGGCATAACTAAGTCCACATCGCTGTGTTGCTGAGAAATTAGGTAAAAGAAATATTTACCATAATTGTCAACATTAGGAACTGACAATGTCAACATTTGGAATTTCTGAATACATTTTTTTGTTTCAACAGTTGGTTAAAAAAACTGAATTTGTAAAAAATGCTTCATAATAATAAACAAAATTATTTGGAGAAATTACAAAATTCCCCCAACGAACACACAATTTAAAATACCAACTTGGAAGTTGAATTTTTTTGAACCCCTGGGTAAAACACGGGATCAAAGAGAGATGTCCACTTATAGTGTCAACAATTGGTGCTTTTATCCTAGTCTTAGTTGATTGCAATGTCTCTTTTATAATTAGATTGGAAGACATAATGGATTCAAATGAATGAAATGAATACTAATTTATTTATTTCTGAAAAATATGACAATAACAATTCACCTACAATAAATGAAAGAAATTTAGACTCCCTAATGGGTGATACCCGCGAAAGGGAAAATGAGTTTTAACAATGAGCCTGTAGGTTCTTAAATATTACATTTTTTAAATTCTTAATACAAAAATAATTATATCATGTTGGAGAAATCAATAAAGTGCCATTACATAAGGATAAATAGTACAATCTAGATGATATTTCATTATTTACACACATGAGTATTATTAATCATTATCTTGTGTTTTGAGGAAACAATTTTTCAAAATTTCATTCACTTGATTAGGTTGATCTATTAACTTATTTTTAACGATAGAAGGCAGATTGTTAAATGCTCTGATTCCAGCTAAAAAATATGAATTGAAAGAGGCAGTTGTGTGCACAAGTGGTAGATAAAATTTGCCTTGCGATTGAAACCTTGTTTTTATTTCATGGATGGGATAAGCAAACCGCTTCTCTTTCAGAACTTGTTTAACATTAGTAAGATCTATAAGGTAACGTAATTTTAGAATTTTGAGTTTACGAAACAGTGGACCAGTGTGTTCTAAGAATTTACTTTTCGTTATAACTCGAATTAGAATTTTCTGGCAAATATATACTGGATTTAAGGTTGAGGCGTAAGCTTCACCCCAAACTGGCAAACCATAAAGCAAAATTGACTGAGCCTATGAAAAATACATTATACGCATGAGCTTAGGAGTTAAATAGGTTCTTAAGTAGGAGTATACATAAATAAGCTTTCTCAATCTCTTGCAGACTGAATTAATTTGACTTTCCCACTTCATATATTAGAATCTAAGACAATACCCAAGTATTTAACACTGAGACATTTAGCCACCTCTGGGCAACTTGTAAAAGCGTTCAAGTCACCATCAGAACCATGAAGATGTATTTTTAGGTGGTCATAGGGAAGTGTGGTCGGAGACAAGCAATATGGTATAAATTTAGTTTTTGACAGGTTCAATGTTAACTTGTTTTCAGTCAGCCAATTACTAACACTTTGCAACCCATTTTCAGCTAACCTAAAAGTGTCCACCCAATTATCAGCAACAAAATGTAAAACTGAACTATCAGCGAACTAAACAATTTCACCGTTGATATCCATCTTTCCAAGTTCGCTAATGCATAAAATGAAGAAAATGGGGCCAAGAACTGTACCCTGAAGAACACCATAGTCACCCAATTCTATATACGATCCCGTGAATCCATTCACCCTCACACACTGTGTCCTGTTTGTGAGATAACTCCTTACCCATTCTAATGACACCCCATCGATGCCAACTGATTTCATTTTGTCTAGGAGCTTTGCATGAGAAATTGTGTCGAATGCTTTTGTTAGGTCCATGAATATAGATAACATTTTTTTTTTTTTTTTTTGCCTTTATCAAGTTCTTGCATTATTTTTGTTACTAGATAACAAATTGCATCTTGCGTATTTTTTCCTGTTCTAAAACCAAATTGACGATCACATAACAAATTGAACTTTTCAAGATATTCTACTAGTTGTAATTTGGCACATTTCTCAATTACTTTGGCAATATTGCTTACGAGTGATATTGGTCTATAATAATTACCTGAATTTTGTTTGTCTCCTGCTTTGTAAAGAGGGCAAACAATTGCTCGTTTTAATATAGTTGGAAAAATACCGATTTTGAGACTCAAGTTAAACACATGGCATAGAGGTTGAACTATGTACTGTTTACTGCATTTTAGAGCTCGAACTTCAATTCCATCCCTACCAGGACTAGATCCTCCTCTTAAAGAATCAATGGCTTTAGCTATTTCATCTACGGTTACTTCCCTAAAAACAAAACTGTAATCACAATTAGTGACAGGTTCTGATAAATCATTATCCTTCTGTATTCAGACGAATCAGTGTCCTTAAAACTGGGACCTAAATTTCAGAACTCAACACCCATTTACTGCTACACAGGTGGCATCCAGGCAAGCGCATGCCCTTAACGAACCTCAGCGTCCATGGGCTCATTGAAGGTTGTTTCACAACCTACAAGAAATTACGGTCCTCAGTGCAACTGATGGTGCTAAAGAGCTGACGTTGGTTAAGCGATGTTGTTGGTTTATTCCCATGCCTCCTACACAGAGGGGTTTCCACTGAACTGACCGCATTGAACTGCTTTCCATCAGGAACGTAACCAAACCGGAGTACAAAGGGGTTACAGTTGACTCGGAGGGTTTTCCGTTATCTCATTAGGAGGAGAGCGTTGTGCTTACAGCGAAATTACTCGCCGCCAGAGATTACTTCGGATTTCCGATAGGCTACCAGTAATAACGAGGGGAACGTTTCCAAGTTAATCTCGCACGCTGTGGCAACAGATCCGTCGAGCTCTACACATACTGTGTTACCCGCCCACGGCTTTCGCGCTGGCTACTGAATGTTTCACTCGCAACCGTAATTGATATGTTCGGATCCTGCAGCGCTGTTCGGAAGATTGACCGAATTTACACCCCCAGCTATGCAACGGATATGCGGTGGGCGAAAATTGGTTTCATTGCAGTTATATCAACAGATGGAGTAGTGTAGCCTCTGGTGATCTGCAATAATTTACATGAACTGTCGCCCCTTTCCGAAGCGTACGTATAACACCATTTTTCTAACTTCATATTCAAACTTTCAATATCAACTATGACCAAAGATCAACTACGGGAATTCATTTTTACATTGTAGGTACAAACGTGATTCTATGGAATAGTATAAAGAGAGAGAGGAATTACTATACCACTGTTTACAAACCTGCCCTAGGCGTTGAAACTGTTGAAAACAAATGTATTCGTTGATTACGTAGCGTATTCTGGTACCGAAATCCCTTGCATTTCAAATTGAAGGGTCGTTATATGAACGTATGTGTTTTTTATCCTCCCAGTGAGAATACTTTATCCCCCCGATCCCCTCCCAACATATTTCCACTCCAAAGAGGAATTTATAGTTATTAAAAGGAAAATATGAAAACATCTTAACTAAACATACCATTCGACTGCAATGCGATTCTATAAATAAATGGAAGTTTCCATTAAAAATGTATATAAAGACAGAAATAACAACAAATTGAATTCATAATTTTTGAAGCATTTAAAAACATTGTCTATACCAACATTTCCTAAGACATGAAAAAAACTTGCGGCATAAGTGTTCACTGATTTGTTCACTTGATCAGTGAACAATAATTATGCCTGCAAAAGAATTATAAGATCATGCCGTCATAAGCACGCGGGTCTCATGGTTCCCCAATGTTTTCATGTTTTAGCAAATTTTGGTAGATAATGTTTTAAATGCTCCAAAAGTGATAAATATCAAAATCATTGTTATGATTGACAGGCTACGATGAGCGAGATCTAAAGTATGAAAAGTCTAAGTCATGCACCACGATCATATGAGCCTATTTTCGTAAATTATCGTATTTTATAACGTTAGATTTTTTAGAAATTTGAGCACTCAGTGTAAAGAAATTGTGTAGAAGAAAGCGTGCAAAGAAATTTTTAACTACAATTTGTATGGCCAAATATATCAAGTTAAATTGTTACGAAATTCGACACATTGAGTAGAAAGAAATTGTTTTCCACCAATTTAATAGCGAAAAAACTAGTTCTAAATAATATTCTGCGAGACAAATAAGTTTTAGAGTTTTAGCTATTTTTTTTATACTCGTATTTATCGATTTTTCAGCAAAAGTTGATGAAATTTAAGTAAATTTTTTTATAGACTTTTATTCAAAAACAATTATAATGTTCTATTTCGTTGGTAATAAACTTAATTTCACTTAAATTCTGTAGGAAAATATAAATTTATTCATTTTTAGCCGTTTTTACCTATTTTTAGAGAACGTTTTTGAAATTTGGTCCATCTAATGTGCTCAAAAACTGTTGGCCAACGAACTCATCCTTTCATTTAGAAAGCTTGATTTTTGGAAAAAATAATTTTTATCTCAATCCTTAGGAAATTTATCGTCTGGAATGACATACACAGGATGAAACATTCAATGATGAAACATTGCAGGAATTTGCGATGATTGGCTGTTTGGACGAATCCTAGCTAAAACCTTCAAGCCAAGCTACTTTTACACTTGTTGAGCGACATTATCCTGATAGTCCGCGTCATTTTATGTCATCGAGCGGTTTCTTTTTCCCCTTGATTTATTATTATTCTCATCAGCCCTATTGAGGAGTACATTATGGATTCCCGCTTATTTTGATCTACCTCATTAATTTTCCATATTATGGTTGGGTCTATTATTCACCCACGGTTGCGCGAACGATATACGACCACATCAGCCTGCCAGTTTATTGTATGACCGTCTACTTTCGCTTCACAACGCAATTCCTCATGTACTTCGTAGAGTTTTTCCCTGAAATGGCTAGCTGAAAGCGATTCTCATTTTATCATGTATTCCTCAATGCCTAAATTTTCTGACATACCTCGGATATGAGGGAGTGTTCTGATGTGGTTATTATCTCTGCTGGCGACTCCCCATACTCCTAACGCCTACTGTCCTGTTAGCCATTGAGTTCATAGAATTTTTTCTGGTATTCGTCCATTCGATATTCGAGGGTCCTCTTTATTCGATGTACCCATCCATTCTCAATTGGGTAGACTTTATACCAGTGGACGCCACATCCTCCCTGAGTTAACGCTGGCTGTCCATTTTAGCAAATCTTCTTCTCTCAGTTCTGTTCGAATGAAACGTACAGTTCTACCTCACAACTAATGATTAATTGGTTCTACGAGAACTAATGATGACCTCGTCTCACTCTCGTGGCAAAAAATTCAATGATGAAACATTGCAGGAATCCGCGGTAGTTGGCTGTTTTGACGAATCCTGGCTTAAACCCTCATGCCAAGCATACCACTTTTACATTTTTTAGTGACATAATCTCGATAGTCATTTTATGTCATCGAGCGGTTTCTCTTTCCCCTTGATTTATTATAATTCTCGTCAGCCCTATTGAGAGAGTACATCGTAGATTCCTGCGCTTTATTTCACATAAACTGGGTGTCCAGCAGGATTTGGTGGACTTTAACACTTTGAATAATGAATGTGGGGTAGCAATGAATACACGGCACCATGGCCCCTTGGAAATTTTGACAATGACACTATTCCTATCCACTTTTTACGTATTTATTAAAATCAACGCTTATTTGGCATGTCTAATTGGTACAGTAAAAGTAAGTAAAGGCAATTTTTTCAAATTTTATGAATTTTGAAGTGATGCATACTACATACCTACATAATTATAATTTGACAAACTCCACCAATAGTTGGTAGGTACATGACTAATTTTAATAGGGTGTCCGAATGGAAGAAAAGAGATTGCTGTGAGCTAGTGTACAATTTTATGACGAATAGACGATTAACAAAGGAATTCGCTTAGGGTCAATGTAGGAACTGGGTAGATCGGGTTCTTCGAGAGGTTTAAAATGGAATAATACTGAGAGAGAGCTGAAATTTGTGATATATATACGCATTTCAGTTCTTAATAATCCCATTTGAGTATAAACAACACATAACTTATTTCCCCATTCTACTATATTACATCTTTGCATTAGGGATGGGTGATCAAAAGCTGCGTACATTGTACAAGTGTTTGAAACACTTATATTCTTTGTTGATTATCTGGTGTCATGGCTCTATTGGATAAGGCACATGTCTGGTGACCAGGAGGTCGCCTGCTCTATTCTCGGTAAAAGATAAATTTTTTTTTGATATTACGATAAACGGACGCACAATTTACAGAAAATTGTAATTTATGCGTCGTGCAGGTTAGTATCATGTGTTGTGCGGGTTAGTATATCATGCCCCGTGTAGGCCCCCGCGCCAGAATTCTTATTTTATATTTACTCACATATCCCCATAACTCGTCGCCGTTTGGTAGATTTAGCATTCTGGCAGAAGCTAGGTAGTCCTGGGAGTGGTTGACTCACCGCCACTGCTTACATTGGTCAACATTGCAGTCTCTGGGCACCTCTTCTGGATATCGTTTTCCCCGACTAATTTTATCTACATCATAGACCTTTGTGCAGAATGCCTCGAATTGTGAACCACGCTTCCGACTTGTGCCCGGACCTTGACAGTAGTGTAAACCTGTACACTTACATTCGAACGCTCATTAAAATTGATGTCATCATCCTGAAGCTGTTTTTTTTTTTCCGCATAAAAACGCACGAAAATAACTGAGATATTGTTGATTTTAAGCTCCTAATTTTAAGTGTATAAAAGTCTTTTATCTTTTTTAGCTCCCGACCATGATTTTTTTTTTTGTTCCTTTTTTACTAACTAAAAAAGCAGACACGATGATTGTAATTTTATTGTGTGTGTGCGTTTCAAAGCAAAAAAGCTTCAGGATAGGCGTTCGGAGCTTAAAATAAACCATATCTCAGTTATTCTCGCGCGTTTTAATGCGAAAAAAATAGGTCTAGGATGATGACGTCAATTTTAATGAGCGTTCGAGTTTAAGTGTACAGGGTTACACTACTCCTGACATTTTTTCACCACTCAACTGCATCAACTCGGAAAATGATTTTAAACGTAGTTTATCAGTAGCTTTTTAGAGTTCAATTTAGATCTCAGCATTTATATTAATTTGTCTTTATATCCTTACATTTAACTATTTTTATTTTCTTACCTTCATGTGGTTGCTTACATACCTCTTAGTATCTTATCCTTATGCTTTTGTATAATTAACCTCTTGTATTGGGCTTGCCCGTAATGTATATAAACAAATTAACTAATTATCGAGGTTCATTATTTCAAATTATGAAACTAATCCTTTGCGTGATATTTATCAATATTTTGTGAAATCGTCCTTCACTACGTCTATTGAAACTGAATAAACAGAAGTAAAGGGAAAAAACGGAAGTAAGTGAAAAACGTTGTCTATTTCCACGAAAAATAAAGAGTTACAATGTTTTCGTGGAAATAGACAACGTTTTTCACTAACTTCCGTTTTGAAATGGGTTTCCACAACTTCGTCGCGAGTGATTTAGTTCGTAGAATTAAGGGCCTGATTTCGGATCGTTGCCCCACCAACGCCCAAAACTAAACTGAGAGTTACACGTTTAATCACTCCCACGTGATTACTAATTCGCATTACCAACACGGGCCTTTATTGACGGATGTGACCGTAATGGGACCTCTGTGTACAGTCGCGGGATCGTTAGGGGCCGTCATCCCTGATTAACGCGTATGGGTGATTGACTAGACAAGGTATCTGATATGGCTCGATTCGAACATGAGCTTGGTTCAGTACTACCCATGTTCATAGGTACTTTATGCATTTAATAACCGATGTCTTCATAATTGAACATTAATGGAAATGTGATAAGTAAGTACTACACATTACTCAGGTTCAACTCAACTTATTGGGGTTTTCATTTAAATTATCCGATAAACTAAAACAACAGAAACTTCAGTCGTAACCTGAAACAGAATTTTAAAAATCATCAAAATCCTTAATGTTGTTTTCGGTAAAAGTGTACCACCCGAAAGACAAGAAAACGTAGGAAAATGCTGCAAACTTAAACACAAAGGTTAATTATTTCTGTATTGGATAGCCCTTCTCCGCAGATCACCTGTCTACAATTTTATTAAACGAAGTCTATTATATAGTGGTTATCGAAATATAATACATCGGTATAGACGCGCATCGAAGAGGAATTAATTAAATCATAACACACCTACACTTTCCTAGAATTTATCACGAGTTGACCAACCAACTGAAAATTAATTAAATAAAATAAATCGACTACCTTCGCTTCAGAACTCCATCTGCAACTGACAAAAGTTTCAATAAACCCTTCCGTGAAGTGGGAATTCCATTGGAATTTTATCAGCTGATACGAACTTCGTAGTTATAAAGCGATTTTTGGTGTATTCCACAAATTTTGATTCGCTCCCGTATTGCTGATTTTTTTTTTTCCACCCAAAGTTCTGGCTCCTTGAATATTCATAGAATTCACGTTTTTGAATCATTCATATTCAAAGCATGAATATGAATATGAATTTATATTCACATCCAGTGAATGTGAATCATCTGAATAATATATGTGAATATCTTTCATATCCAGTGAATATGAATTAATTTATATTCATATTCACTGGCTTCACATGTTCGAAATAATTCATATCCAAATTCATGAATGTGAATTTGCCCATCTCTGCTCCTACCTACCTACTAATAATAAATGTTTAACTCTATTACGAACTGTAATAGCTGATCTGTGATATATTTTTGTACAATCTAGTCATAGTTTTATTTCACTTTGGCGATTATATAAGTAACATATACTTAGTTAATAGCCTATTCTAGATCTAGTCGTAGTTGTATTATTTCATTATTGAGGTTTTTTTTATCCGCTCTAGGGGCTAAACAGTGGTCACCTTATTTTGGGGTATACTGTACCAGGTGGGGGGTAGCATGGCTCCCCTTGGAATCTTGCCACTTGCAGTGTCCCTTTGAACACCTAGTTCAATGCCGCTAATGGTTGAGGTGCGGCTTAAACCACTAAATAAACATAAAAAATAAATAATAAATTAATGTTAAACCAACATTCATCTGTTCTTGAGATTTGCGCTTTAACATAAACCCAGTCCATTCACAGTTTGCTTTGCACCCAAACGCATCGCCTTTTTAACCCAAAATCATTGCGTTTCCCCACCGTATCCCCTAACAACGCCCAAATTTGAATGTATAACCAAAGATTATTAACCCTGGAATGCCCCGTGGGGTTTGTCAAACCCCATTCGCGATTTAAAGTCAGTTCATCATGTTGAATCCCGCACGTCTGGCTCTTCTCGCCCCCTTCTATATCACCCCTCCCTTCTTCCCTAAAGGATTCACCCTTTTTCCAGTTTAGTACGTTCAAGACTTCTGTGTAGTGTAGTACTTTTTTGTGCCTGGGGTTTGACAAACCCCGCGGGGGAGTAAACCGCTAGTGATTTTCTCTATAGCAAGTGTTATTTTTGTGGGCGTTCCCACAGTTTTGTTATGGGCTCATCGTTAGAAATGGCTGAAAAACGCAAGTATTTGGATCCTGAAGACATTAGATCCATTTTGGAACAGTTGGAGGAAGAAGATGTATATTTTGGCGGAGAAAATTCAAACACGGGAGATAATGTCGAGTTTCAAGAAGTTGCCTACGATGAAGAAGCGTCAAAAGTGACAGTTTTGGAGAAACTAGTTCGATGTTCCTTCTGTGAACATCATAGATCTTCAAAGTGTTGAGAATGTTGATCGTATTGCTTGGTGCATATTTTATGTTACCTTTTCATTCTAGTTCTTGGGTTTTGTAAGTGGTATCAAAATAATCTCAGAAAATTGTTTTGTAGATTTTATTTATTTTTGTTTTTAAATGAAAATGTGCTAATTTTATATTGAAATTTTGTTACAATGAGGTACCTTTCTGCTACTATTTTTTCTCTTCAGAGCGTGAGGTTTGCCTTACTATTACTTTTTTCTTCATGAGCTTGGTTCCTATTCATGTTTCTTTACACTCTTGATAACAGAATAAAAATAAAATTTGATTCAAGTGTAACTTATTTTTGAATTTTCTAACATTTTTCGAAGTTGGGGTTTGACACACCCCACCGGGGAGTTAAATGTTGAAAATTTAGCCGGGACATTCCAGGGTTAAGAAACAGGAATTCCCCAATAACTTAGTACTTAGTTGATATTTCAATAGTTAGAATGGTCAGATTTTTAAACAAATTGAAATAAATATAACGAAAAAATCCATGCTGCTTGAATGGACCTTTTATTTTCGATTGCTGACAAGAAAACAGAGTGATTATAAAATAGGTCCGAAAACCCTTTGTGTTTTAAAGTTCAATATGTCTATGCATCTTACCTCGCATAATGGCTAGCAGTTCGAAGTAGCCTTGGATAATATCCACCGTATTTTCCTCCTGCGAGCATTTCTCAAGGCCTCGACCGACGTGTGCATCCATTTCTTATATACGGTCTGCGCTTCAAATCGACGAGAAGTCGTTCCCATTAAACATTCACGGGGGAATTCCTTCGCTAATGCTAAAATAGAATCATTTTTAACTTACTGCATGGATGAGTAGGACTTACCTCGTATCCTTTGGTTTATTTTAGGTTCGATTCTTGTTTTGAAAGGCGAAAACAGATAATGGTAGGTATATCATTAAGATCGCCCATTCTTCGTGAATGTGTTGTTCGTCATGCAACGTTAATTAACGTCTATACTTACATTTCTGATTCATTAGAGAGTTTTTGGTGACCACTAAGGTGCCCTTAACGTCACCCTAACGTACCCAAGAGTACGTGACCTTGAAGGGACATTAGAAGTCTGACGTTAGAATGGCTCATTTACCATCACCGTGTATTTTTTGGGCTGCCCTACGGACTGTTTGAAGATTAAAAATGATGAAGTCGCACTCGGGATTAGTCGAGTCAAGCAAAAATCTCTCAAATTCGCTGAATTGAAAAACTCTTTGATCAGTAGAGTCATTATTACCGTTCAATGTTGGCGAAATGATTTCTATACTTGAAGGAAGACAAATCGTGTGATGAAACTATTGGTACTGCAGCAAAAAATCATCTTGATTTTGTCCTACTCATAAAGCGCGATTTCTTTCAGATTTCTTTCAGAAAAGCCCCTAATATTTTCCTCGGGATATCACTGTATTTCTTATTTTCAACAATCACGACTAACCATATATCCTTATATCAAGCTGTAGTTACTAAATTATTTCATCAATTGCCAGTGCCACGTGCATTCTTTAGGTTTTCACAGAGGTAGATTACATGGGTACTTTGTATCGATTTGAAATGAGCCGAGTCAAACGTGAATCTTTAGAGTCAGCAGAGTGGAAACATGAGTTCTTTGGTCAGCAGAGTCTTCAATTCAATCGACGCGCCGTGACTGGGGCTCCGAACTAACAACGTCCGCCGCTAGGAGCGCTAATGGTCGTAGGACCTAAGGAACTTAGTGGTTCACATGACTTTCCGCTTGTTGAAACTTGTCTCACCTCTTTTCGCTCAACATTGCGTTCCCCGTACCATCAATGTCATCAGTACTGGTCACACATGAGAATTACGAGCAGATTATCACTAAATAAATTCATTATAATAATAAATAAACACAAACAAAACAAAAAACAGGAAAGAACAAAAACAATTTGTGTCTGCCACGACTACTCGTGTAAGTAACAAAAGAAGAGCGAATTTGTAAGGTCCTTTGCTGAGATCTACCTCGAGCTTTCGGAGCCCCATTCTGCTTGATGGGACACAAGTTCTTGTGAGAAAAGGATTGAGTATGTTGTATGTAGCGAAAATGCATATGCTATGACTGTTAACAAGTATGAACAGTTATAGCATTTTTTTTTTTTTTTTAAATTTATTGTCAACTCTTTGTGTTATAAGTACACTTTGCGTTTTGCTAATATGGTATTTTCTACTTAATTACAGTAATGGAACATGTACGGAGGGTACTGTCCAGCGACAGGCCTCCTTATATCACTTCATTATTTGCTAACTTATACTCCCCAACTCTGCTTCACTCTTCAGAGAATTACTACTTAATAATCTTCTCAAATTATACTCCTGCTCAATAATTTATTAATCAATATATTCTAAATCCTATGCCACCATTTTATTGCTGCAAAGAAGCTACATGACCACTTCGCAGGCAGTTTGATCTGTTTCTTCAGTGACACCCAAATAACAAGAGAAAAGAATAACAACTAGTTGACCCGCTGACTAGGTTACTCACATAGTTATTTGATTCAGAATCACAAAATAAATAAAAAATAAAAAAACGTATAGTTTTTCAATATCATCGGCGATTATTGACGAAAACGTTGTTGCATCGACCGCTGTGAAAGTCGCATCAATCGATTCAACACGACAAACCTATTGAAATACCAAACACTTATCTCCAATGTGTTCCGTTCGGCGTCGTCGACGACAGGTATCGCCACCACATTAAGTCGTATTGGTATACCTGTACTACTTTTAAAACTGTACAACATACGCCGAGAGTCTAGAGAGCCTAAGGAGTCTGTTTACCAAATTTCGAGTTGATAGCTCCAAATTTGCGGCCTGTAGCTAGAACCTGACGGACAGATTGACACATACACAGACCAAGCAAAATATTGGACCCATGCAAGTTGCACTTCACACCGATTTCTAACTTTCATTTCTGCTCTCCAATAGTTCGGATAGTTAAAGGTTAACGACGGTCGTGTACTACCATACCACCGACCGAAAATAGTTGTTATCAGAAGCCGGTAGGTGTATGTTGTGCGGATCTTGCTTTTCACTTTCCTTTGGAAGTTCATAGTTGAACGCCTTTGAACGCTTTGGTCCCAAGTCAAGTCTGAGGAAGCGATTTCGTTTGGATTCGCTATCTTGCGTTCAAGCCCCCCTCATCTTACCTGCCAGTTAGATAACCCCCATCCCCTTCCCCGTTCACCTCCTAATTGACTGTTCCAGAATATCGTTATGGGCCGTAATGCTTTCGTGAACACCGCTTACTGTCCCATCTTTACCTGGTGCCGAACAAAACTCCTAAAGGAAAAACGCAGCAAATGTGTTATTAGTCTTTTTTTTTCCAGGTTTAAGCCGCACCTCAACCAGAAAGGTCATTATATTACGTGAATAGACTACATCCACTATCCACATTTGAATAACACGTGTTTGGGACTCGTATTCTAGCATGTTATCGCGTACGAACTAAATCACTCGCGACGTAGTTGTGGAAACCCATTTAAAAACGGAAGTTAGTGAAAAAAGTTGTCTATTTCCACGAAAAACATTATTATTGTTACTGCCCAACCGTCGAAATCGATTTAACATTGTAACTCTTTATTCTTCGTAGAAATAGAAAGAGTCGTTCACTAACTTCCGTTTTGATGTTATCACTAGAGACAAGATCGATATATGCTAAAATTCGAGCCCGTTTATGCATTCATTTATGCGTTTTTTAAGGCCAATATATTCTTCAATATATTCTTTCTATGCGAATATATTCTTTTTCAAGTGTGAAAATATTCTCTTTTTTACCATCTATTATAATAATAGGATACATACAAAGTGATAACGCTTGAACGCCTGCACCGATTCTCTTCAAATTTTTTTTAAACTGACCGGCATGAAGAAAACTGGTGCAGATAATTCTACCAAGTTATAAATCAGATTCCTTCATATTAAAAAACAAGAAAAAGTGCAAAAACGAGGGAAAGTTGTAGAATTTGCCGGTAGAGGGAGCGCAAATTTGCATAATTAAAGTTTGTACTTGCATCCCGTGGTGACACGGGCTTTTCCACTAGTAATGACAATAAAAGTTTACGATTTTATTGTCTCGGCGTCGGAAAACGTGTTTTTATAATGTGTTTCTATGGATAAATGAGTCAAGACAAGACAATGTTTCATATCTTATTTGAGTTTCAATATACAATACATTCATACATCTCATGAAATACGGCGTGAAATATGTAATTCGTTTTAATACATACATGTAAAAATACAATCGACTTCGTGAGAATAATAAATTTTTACGTCCCACTGCATACAATTACCAACATTTTTCCAGTTTTTCCAATGTTAAGTTCCGTCTTTTGTCGAGTAAAACGTTCTTCAGCATGAAGAAAGATCTTTCCACTTCACATGATACAATAGGCAGGAATTTGAGGGCAGGTTTTTCCCAGGTCAGTGTCCCTAATTAATTGTTGGCCTTGGCCCAGGCATTGTTAGGGGATTTACAGGACATTCCTACTTGCCACCTTTCACATAATGGTTGAGGCAGGCGAGATTTAGATGGTACGAGGGGTCTGATAGATATTCATGTAAATTAGGGAGGTATGCAATGCAGCTATTCTTAGTTCACAGGAAGCATCCAGCAGTTTCACAAAAATAATTTCCCGGCGATTTTTTTCTCTTGAAACTATCCAAATATTCGAAAAATATTCGAAAACCTAAAAATATGCTTTTTGGTACCAAATATGCAAAAATATGTGAAATTTAATTGCGTTTAAATGGTTGCAAACCGCTTAAAACTCCCCAAAAGGGATTCCTATGAACATTCAGAGCCTAAAAACTGAATATGCAAAATATGTAAAATCTCGTCTCTAGTTATCACATTCTATCACTGATGCAGAGCGGAAAAATATTTCCTATAAAAACTAGGATTGATTACCTATCAAAACTATTAGATCATTAGTTTCTACCTATCGCGTTTCGGAAAGAAATCATTTGATGATGCATTAAAACAAAGTTCCATTAACAAAATGTTTGAAAATTATATATTTAATATTTTTGGAGGCATTGCAATAGCTTAGTGCCTTTCAAAAACTCACCGAAAGATTACAATAAATATTTAATATCTTGCCTTTTTCCTATTAAAATTTATCACCAACATTATCTTGGGACTTTTCTAGTATACGGCCGCAAAGCTCGAACAATTTTCTATACAAGTTACGTGACTAGTTTTTGACATTTTCATGTCTTTGCTTTGGCACATAAACTAAAAAAACGTCACGGAAAATAATTGCTCACGAAAATTGCTCACGAAAATTGCTCACGAAAATTGTCCCAAGTGGCCACAACGATGATTATGACCATCAGAAATGACGTTTTTACCTAATGATCCCACGATTCTGAGATTTGGTATGTGGGCCCTTGAGGGACTTCTGAACACAACTGACCGATTGCAGATCAGCTGAGTGGCTCTAGAATCCAGTTTTTTCCCTAATGATCCCACGATTCTGAGATTTGGTATGTAGCCCCTTGAGGGACTTCTGAACACAACTGACCGATCCAAGATCAGCTGAGTGGCTCTAGAATCCAGTTTTTTCCCTAATGATCCCACGATTCTGAGATTTGGTATGTAGCCCCTTGAGGGACTTCTGAACACAACTGACCGATCCCAGATCAGCTGAGAGGCTCTAGAATCCAGTTTTTTCCCTAATGATCCCACGATTCTGAGATTTGGTATGTAGCCCCTTGAGGGACTTCTGAACGCAACTGACCGATCTCAGATCAGCTGAGTGGCTCTAGAATCCAGTTTTTACCCTAATGATCCAACGATTCTGAGATTTGGTATGTAGCCCCTTGAGGGACTTCTGAACACAACTGACCGATTACAGATCAGCTGAGTGGCTCTAGAATCCAGTTTTTCCCCTAATGATAAGAAAATAATAAGAAAACACACATGAAAATGTCCCAATGTGTTGCAGACTCGTATGCAAGCATTTAATATACGTTACTATTATATTCTGCTATATGTTGCTAGGTTCAAAAAATATGACTCCAATAGACCAGTTAAGATGATAATATTTTCCCATATCTGACTGGACGATGGTAGTAGGTACCTATTGTGTCCTTCATACTATCAGTTACAGTGTTTTATCTGTTTATCGAATTTTCAAAGAAAAAATGAGCTTTTTAGATGGCTTCAAATTTGAAATGTGCATGGGAGTGGCCCCATATACATAAGCTGTATACATATTATTTATATGCATATTTATTTATTTATTTATTGATAGGTTGTATTTCCAAACGATCTCCCTTAAAATACGACGTGAAAATTTCGTTTCAACGCAGAAAAATCCGTCTTGGCGAAAGACAGGTTGAATTTGTTGGAATGGCCGATCGCTCCGGAATTTCACATTCAAATTCACAATTTAGTGGCCCCGAAAATGCTAAAAAAGCTTTTTTTGACAATTGGGCATGTGGGGTGTCATAGTCGAAGTATTTTTCAGCACCGAATCGATTACGACCACTACCAGATTTCTAACTTCATAAATAAGTATTAAAAAATCGATTTTCAAGTTCGAAAAGCCCATAATTAATTAAAATTTTATAGTTTTCGAGTTTTGCTGTGTGTCCTAAAATTGTCTTTGTGATCTCGACATATGGCTGTCCTCTTGGTTTATTCAGGACATGGATGGCCTCAATGATCAGAATTTGAGTGCCCAATTTAATTTTATCCACAAGTTTTCTTTGAAAATTCGCTGTATTAGCCATGCCAGCGTGTTTCTGTATTTTGTAAAATACACTGTATTTTGTGGAAACAAGTAAAACCTTTCATTTTATGTATAATGGGTAATGTTCGTGGTAATTTTTATTTGCTTATTAGAAAGATCTGAGCGAGATCGTTTCAAAAAGGTGCTATATGATGGGTATCTGACCAGTGGAACGGCTCTTGAAATTCATTTTCACGATGCCGTCACGGCCCCCGCCCGCCTGGGGAAACTCTCAGCTCCCTTGCACTACTACGTCACGCGTGATTTTCCTAATAGTTTATTGGTCACACTAAACGGTCTTTTGAGCTAAAAATTGGCATTATATGGGTTTCCAAGTGCGCTGAATCCGAATCTGAGGTCAAATGTGTGAAATTCCAACACGTGAAAGTTCCACATTTCATCAAGTAAGGTAAAAAAACTACTTTAATATCGTACTGTTTTTATAAAAAATTGTTTAAGCTTTGCTGTATAAAAGAAGCGATCCAATATCTTGACTGGCTTTGGCCGTTCAATGTGAGATCATCATCGAGGGCTGGAAAGCTCAGTGAATCCTCGATCCAGCCGAAGACATTTCTGTATTACGTAAATGGAACGGAGTGAATACAAGAGATGTGATACCAAACCACAACCATTGTCTGCATAATTCAACGCAAACATACGGCTTGTATTCTCGATGTATAGAGGTATGTATGCTTATACATCTGTATGACCTCGACGTGTAAAATCCAGACAGCCCGTGCGATGCGCCGCGTTATGAATCAGAGGATACAGGTAGATCGGCTGCGCCTACCCAACGCTTTCATCCCTCTGCTTTTGTTCCCGGCTTTGTTCCCACTTGTGTGTTGCTGGATTTCTGTCGCGATCCGTTGGCGAGATTTCTCGTTGGCGAAACACGAAAGTTTAATGTGAGGATCGTGTAGAGTTCCATCGCACCCTCGGGATGAGCACTATAGCGAATTAGCCAACTTCACAACGGCACAGGTTTGCTTGTGATCACTTTCAAAATACGTACGTACGGCAATATTACATTTCAGAGAGCAAACCAGCGGCGTAAACCGTTGTCTCCACTCAACTGAAGTTTAAAACTCATTCGGATAACTAGGTATAAGTCAACGGAACTTGCTGATACATTGCAGTGGCGATGCTAAGTAATTTCTTATGGAGGGGCTGAAAATACACACCCCAAAAGAATTAAGCAATCACTTTTCCTTGAAGACACCTAATGTACCTAAGGTACCTAATGGAGATCGGAAGCACCCTGTTCTTTTTGTTTTTTCTCAAACACTGAGAAAGCCCAGCGATATCAAGCTCCCACTTGAGCCAAAATAGATTGAAATCTGAGCATTTTCCTCAAAAGAAGTAACCACCACCCCCCTAATTTTTTTCTCGCAATTTTTGCGATATCAAAGTGAAAATTGGAAAGCGTTTGTGTGGTGCCTGATGTGAAATTTTAGACAAATAAAAATCAGAAAAAAATCCAAAAAATTTTTTTGACAGCCCAAGCGAGAGGGGGTTATTGGATACTTAGAAAACGATTTTTCCATTTTTTGCCGAGTGACGCCTCATTTCAAAGATTTTTTAGTGCTGAACACGATGGTGAGATGGTGAAGGCAGAACTGCGGTACCTCATTCTTTTCTCGAATTAGAGCCGATAACCACGAAGAAGCGCGATTCATTCTGTTTTGGCTCAAGTCGGAGCTTGATATCGCTAGCCGTTCTCAGTGTTTGAGACAGTGTTGGGCATAACCTTATCGTCGAATACGAATTTGATCGTAATCGTATTCGTCTGTCGGCGACTACACAAATACAACCCATAAAAATGGGTCACGGTCATCAATTTCAATAGGGCTTCCCTCCTATAATATGCGAAGCCTTGCTAATATTACCTACCTTCAGAGGAACGACCTTAAAGCGAATTCAACAATTGGAGCGCAGCCTATTGGTCTCAAATCTATTTCAACAGGACGTCCCTCTGAAGCTAGGTAATATTAGCAAGGCTTCGCATATTATAGGAAGGACACCCTATTGAAATTGATGACCGTGACCCATTTTTATGGATTGTATTCGTGTAATACGAATACAATTACACGAATACGAATATGATCGCAGTTGACTCAGAATCAACGAATAATTATCACGATTACAATTGTATTCGTATTCGACGAACAGATACCAGAACAGATACGAACGTATTCCACGAGGAGATACCTAATCATGAGATATAATGTGAACTTCGTCCGTTTTATCTGGGGTCTTTAGCGTCTATAAGGAAAAGAGAACCCTTAATTATATTGAGGTGTGTATATAAGAATTTATTATGGAGAAATGGGGAAGTTAATCTCGACCATCACTAAGATTTCACAAAAAAAAGGTCTTTCTGTCCATAAATTGGTTTTTTATTAATTTACAACGTTTCTCCCCAGGAACTGGGGCTTCTTCAGGGAGAAGAAAATTTAATTCAACATATCAATTTTAAAATTGTCAAATATATATTAGTCTTTTTTTTTATCAAAAATCAAATTTAAGGTTATTAGTTTATGAAAATCAAATTTAAAACTGTTTACGTTTATGTAGGTAATAATGTCCCTCAATCAAACACGAGTAAAAAACTAATTGATAAAAAACATAAATATATATAAATATATTTAAAGACCGAAAGGCCTTTCTTGTAAAGTTTTGTTATAATTTGAACTGTGCACATAAATAAACATCACTTACGGAGGAATTCATAGACGGGAATTGAGTCTGAGTGGGCCCCTAAATGTATCAATAAGGGACTCCATGCACTCAGCTCGATTTTTAGACGTGATTTGAGGGCGATCCTGAGTGTGCAACTGAGTGTGCAACCGAAAAGCACTCTCAACAGGATCAACAAAAAATGGCGTTGAGTTGAGTGTCACCCTCAGCTCAACAGTGCAATATCCTGAGTGACGGCATGAGATCACTGAACGTTCATACAGTCCTGAGCATCGTAGTAACTACGGGGGTTTAGTTTAAGAAGGAGAAAGAAAGAAACACATCAGCCCAAAAATAAATCAGCTTTATTTATCGAGCTACACACTAGTATGACACTCAGAAATGTTTCCCTTACTTGAAAAAATAATACTAAGTTTCCAAATTCGTTTCCGAACACTGTCAACCGTTCTTTGAGTTTAGTTGTTTAAAAAATAAAATCACAGTTGGATATGTACAAAAATTGCAGTCTTATTTGTTCTCTCGCGTATCGGAAGAAATACAAAACTGAAAGAATCGAACATGTAAAAAAACATCATTTTCAACCAATCCCATAATTTGATCAAACGTTTTTAGTTACATTTAAATAGGTAACATTGTGACCTCAAATTACTCTTATAGATTAATCTATGTTAGGACCAAACCATTTTTCTTGAATATAAAACAGATGTAGTGTTATCTCAATAATCCGTACTAATTCCGCTAAAAGCTGTTCCGAGAAAGTTATCATGAGGGTATGTCAATGAAGTACGAGTATTTTTCTCAAGCTGACGTTTCGTTCAATTTATTGAACATATTCAGGTCTGAGGGAGATTATTGTGTGAAACCTAGCTCATACTGTATAGCTGTGTTTGATAAAATGTATGATTGAAATGGTAACATGAACAAAAATGGGAACAGATAAGTGATGGCAAAGGTTCGTACGTTAATATCATTTTTAATTGCATCCAAAATGATCGAATGCGACCATAAATGATTCTTAAATAAGGATCTTGCTATCAATTATCTGGTGCCATAGTTTTTCACGTTGAGATTATATTCCAATCACATTTTATGAAACCAAAACGCAGTTAAACGTTATAAGCTAAGTTTTAAACAATCCCTCAGCTCTGAAGAGGTTCGATTATTCGAAAGAAACGTTGGCCAAGGGAAATTTTTACTTCATTGACTAACCCTCATGAACTTCACACATTGTTCAATAAGAAGTGGCTGAGAACTTGATTTCTTGATCTTTTGATATTGTATATAAATATAAACAAATATATATATTTTTTTTCTACGAATGTATATTTTATTGTATAAATTAATTCACTCAAAATAACTATTTTTTTGGAAAGGCTTATCGAAAAGAGATGAGTGGCTCACCTGAAATTTGGTGGGAGGAAAAATGGATTTTCGGAAATCCAACTATGCAGGGGGTAAAAGAGCGGCGTTTTTTAAAATTTAGTCAAGTATCAATTTATTTAATTATTTATTTTTTGTATTTTTTTGGTGGCAGCTCAGACGGCTAGAGTGCCCGTAGAACAAAAGTTCGGATTACTGAGATTGCACTGTTTCAAATGGTTACCGAAAAGGTAAAAGGGCTAATATAGAGATATTGGTTCTTGCGTTACTCAGTTCATATTGATCGATTGTTAGTACCTATACATAGCTAAACTATACAACCGTTACTGATCACATCATAACTTAAAACGTAACAACTACGTTTCCTATTATGTCAGCTGTGTATTCTCGCTACCATAACTCGAAAACCAAACATCTTACCGTTAAAATACTCTTATGAGTTTTACAATATATTATAAAACATATTCCTAAACTCCAGAAGATACATATAGTAGGTACCTAAAAGGTAAAATACATAACTAATGTCCTTGTACCTATTCATAACTTTACGTTCATTTTATTTCTTCGCTATAGAACCCCTGTTACTCTAAAAATTCGATTAATAGCCTCTATTCCCCAACAACATAATTTATCAAACTATTATTTTTCATGAATCTGCGACGTTTCTTAGTCTTAATAGAACACCACAAGTTCCACAATTTTTGAAAAATCTGATAACTATATCTCTTGGATTCTAATATCGTTCTTGCTGACATTCTGGATGTTTTTCTAGCCTAAACGCATTCCCCATGAAGCTGTAATGCGTAATTCGCTATTCCTCTTTTAGTTCAACTCCCTTTTCCAGAATTCGTAAATCACAATGTTCCTGATTATTCTTCAATATCCTCTTATGTAGCTGGTTATGTTTCAGCTATGTGAATAGCTGCTAACTGTAGTACTCAATACACATGGGAGTAAGATTGAAATTTCTCTTCTGGTTGCCATATTTAGCGATTTTCGAGCCTGCCGTACTCGAGTTCTTCAGGGACAATTTGACTCTCGATCGTTTTTTCGTGGTGACATTTTTGACTTTCCGTGCTGCTATGATGGTTAAGTCTGTAAAATAAATCAAAATTGCATATCAAAATTCATTGACATTGACACACAGGAGTGCAATAATCATACAGTTTATCGTTGAAAAAAACTCGTAAACGAGTTCCACTATCCGCTTTACAAGAAAATACCATGTTACATGGATATGTCTTTGATTGGGGATTTCATAACGGTTGTCCTCGAGTTGTCCTAGACTGTTGTCAAGAGGATGAAAATGTTTCCTATGGAGTGGAGTAAATGATGCTATTGCTGTACGTTAAGAATTTTGTAACCGGCTTATTAAAATTGTTTATAGTCTAACCAACTTAGTTTTGGAATGTAGCCAGGTACGTAAGGAGGGGGAAATTGGTAGCGTGAGATGTGAACATTTATCACATAAATCAAGCGCTTTCCAACGAGTGGCGAACGATTTTTGTGCGATGAAATCTGCGGAAGTTCCATTCCCCTAGCAACGGCTGGGTTGTGCGTGAACAACACTGAAATTGTGACACAAATTTTGCGTGACGGAAATTTTTGGTTGACCCCCCAAGCAAAGACATATCCATGTCAAAAGTAAATGATTCTTCGTTTCCAATCAATAGACAAAATGAAAAATCTACAGCAAGTGATTGTCGCATTCAGTTTTATCGTATTCTGAAATAAGTCACTAATGCGAGTGTCAAGAGAGTAACTCTAGTTTGTCCCCTAGTTTGAGATCTGTGTCCCTATGCTTAATTCTTACTTAATAAAATATGTAATTAACTTTTACATTATAAAGTGTTGATCACTAACATCGCAGCGAGTTTGTAATAAAAAAGTTCCAGTCTTGCAGCATTATCGTAGGTACTAATGTATGTGTTCATTGTTTTAAAAATTGGGAATTTTGAGTGAAAAAAAAGGTTAACTACGTTCTAAAACTCGTTCGCCGAACATGACTTGAATTTCGTTAGGGCCATAGCATTATCTAAGCTGAATTCATTATTGCCGCAACCATCGCAAGAAGAAGGCATGCTTGCAAGCGGTCTCTTATACCTGATTACAATGGCATCTCTGAATTCAGTTGAGGATAGATCAAATTCTTTGTAATGGCACAACTGATTGCCAACTAGAAGTCTTAATGCTGTGCGAACGCGAGTTGGGAACCTGACTTGAGCCAACGGAGCGCGCTGATTGTCGCCCTCCCCAAACTCGTAAATTGACCGTTTTCTTTCGTGGAGCAGATAGAGGATGGAAAATAGAATCCAGCGTGATTTAAATCATTCAAATCGGTCCACAAATGTCTGAGAAAGTGTTATAAAACCATGAAATCTTGACTATTTTCATACAATTTAAATTCAGTTTAAAATTTTCTCTAGTAGAGGAATAACTACAAACGAAATTGAACTAATCAAGCTTTGGAGTGTGAAAATTGATCAACTACTTAAAATGTTATGATAATAAAACCTCCTGAAGGAGGGTTTGAACAGCCTTAAAGTGGGTTCACATCCATCCGGAATTGCGGAAAAGTGGCAATCCGGCAATGCGTTCGTCCTTCTGATTGGCTAGTGGCAGTCGGGAGAGTGGGGCGAATCTTGCGGAACCGAGTTTCGTTAAAAATACCTAGGCGTAGTTACCGATTTTGCGATCTCACCAATAACCTACCTTCCTGATGATCCTATTCCATTTGTGTTTTGAGGAATTTTTTTATTATAGATTTGCAATTTCCTGCTTGTCGAATGCGTAGGTATTTGAGAAGAGATGTCACTTTTGCAAAACGAAGAGAAAGTATAAAAATACGCCTACTTGTCCTTACGAAATGGACAAATTTGCTACGTTAAGTATGTAAGTACTTCTTATGGTGCATCAATGCATTTAAATGATTTGAAATGCGCCAACCTACACATTTTTTCTGGTAGAAATACCCATAATGTTATATTGGGATAAGTAGTTGATGAAAGGACCGAATAATTACCCAGCAGTCTCATTTCAAAACGACGTTGCCTTTGCAGTTAATGTAGGTAGGTAAAAATCTCTTGTATGCCCTCATGATTTATGAGTTTATTATTCAACGTCGTTTATGGAGCTTTGATGTCCGTGAAATGACCGGAAGGAGAAAATTCGGGAGGAAACAGGTCTGTTTGGGGAATGCAATGGTAATAGAAGGCACAAACAATGATAACGCAATGATAAGACAACCGGATGGTTGTGAACGGCCTGCCGCAATTCCGCACTCCCCTCCACTACTTCCAACCACAAACGCATTGCCGCATTTCCTTAATCCGGACGGATGTGAACCCACCTTTACTGTTGGATATTTCAAACACTGAACGTTCAATAGCCCTCTTTTTTTGGATAGCGTTCTGTGCAAAAGCTGATCCTCAAACGAATTTTCCAAGTTTCTCTCCCTTTTCTTTACAGTTAGTGTTTGAGAGTAGTGATCAAAGATATTAAACTGTCCACCCGATCTCAGAGGCTCAATCAGTTTCTCTCCCGGATCGGTAAATTTTGCAAGATAACGTGAACGATTTAAAAAGTAACTGTGTATGTGACTTGTGATTGGTAGAATATACATATGTAGTTTTTATTTGATCACGGTTAAGTAACATAGGTAAATTCGGTGTCCATACGATTATATACATATTATATATGTTAACTGTCATATCAAGATTGTAATTATTACTGTAAGTACGAACGATTTGGCGAATCACGAGTAATATTCATTTAAGATTTGTTATTGCAGGTTGGCATTGTTCTCCACGGCTGGTCTGGATTGCTGTATACGTATGTACACATATGTCTGCCCCCAGCTATCATTCACGTTTCGCCAAATTCGGATAAAAATTTTAGGATTTATTATTATTGGAATATGACTATTTTGTTCTTGGGCTACAATAGTTTGTTACTTGAGTTAAAAATCCTTCCCAATTCGAAAACATATCACTGATGAAATTTCTAAATTTTCCTGTAAATTCGTTGATTTTTATACCAAGGGAGGAGTGCAACACCCAAAAGAGTAATTTCCAGTTTTCCTCACATGCTGACCGTTAATTATTGTGCTAATCAAAATCTTGAATCTTATTTACGAAAATATCCTTTAAAATAAAAAAAAAGCCTGTGATTTTCAAAAAACCTGATTGTTTTGAAAGTCCTACTAAATCTTCAGCGGCTTCAGCTATTTGACAGTATCAAATTTCTTTTACCTCTTTAGTTATCCATTTATAAGTTATTTTGGATTCGTCGAGTTGTAAGAAATTTTAACAAAGGACAAACATTAATATCTTGATGCTTAATATTTTATTTTTTCCTCCAAAATGATAGGAGGAATTTTGACGAAATTTTATACGGAACCAAATTAGTGCCTATACCTGTCATACCCAAGGAAAACGTAATTTCAAATTCGGTAATGAAACAAAAATTAACAGAAAATAAGGAGGCGACTCATCCCAACAGCATCCATGTTAAATGATTACGAATAGGGGAAGTACCTACTTTGAAGCTTGAGGCAGGTTTTTTATTTGTTCTTAATAGTTTTTATTTTGTACTATTTCTAAGTGTATTTATTATTTACATTAAGTGTATTTAGTATTTGTGTGAAATTTCATCTGTTTATGCATACACTTTTGTTTACTCACAAATTTTCATAGAAACCATTTTCATGTAAGGAGTTCTACCTAAATGAATTGATATTTTAGTGCTGCGATGCAAAATTTAACATTTCAGTTATTTATAGTTACAATGTCCAGTTATAGTATTTGAATGTTATTCAAACACACATCCATCATTCATTCTGTGAGTGTTTCCTTATGTTCCTTTCGCTAATCGTAATTTCCCCGTCAAATACAACAAAAATTTCGATTTTATTTTCATTTATACGAGTTTAAACCAGATTCATGACATTCAAACGACTTTAGGCTACATTGGAAATCAAATTTACAGGGTTTCCCATGAACCTTCATATTTTCTATTGTTTATTTTTATTTCTTGTTTCTCGTCCAATCCGTGATGCGTTTTTTGTTTGCTTGAACACCTTCAAACCGATTGTTTGGCCTGACCTTCTATTACATAAGAGATAACTTCCATTATATATTAATTATCACCAAGTGTTATTGCTTTGTGTTGACATTTACGATAAAAACTTATTGTGTCCATCATCCACAGCTGTCGATATTACCATTAACGTCCACTCTCCATATGAGGTCACTTCGTGATATTTTTGGTTTCTTAATTGATATCCTACCATTTTGATCTCTACATTGCCTTCATTCTCGTTTATTAATCATTTATTATCTTATTAACTGTCAAATTAATCTAAATTTACATTTAAAATAATGTTCTATGAGACCCTTTAATTTCCTATTTCGGACCTATAGATTGGGGGGAATAGGAAATGGTTTTATGAAATTCACGTTAACCCATTCGTACTCGCTACAATTTTCATCTGTTTTGTCGAATTATTATTACGTGTTTTGCGTCTGGAGAGGAATTTACCGTTCGCGCTTGTATAGTAGCCGTACTCAATCGCGGTGATATTCTTAACAATAAGATGTAGATGAATAGGAAAACTCTCAGGGTGGGTTTATTTTGGACCTGTGATGTTTCGCCGGGAGAGGGAAATAACAATAATTAGGAACTTCGTCAGGAACGTAATGAGCATTTATTGAAATAATCGCAGCCTTTTATAATTATAATAGATCGAGAACATTCGAGAAGGTTCTGGAGCGCAGTGTTGCCACTTATTGATAGTGGAAATAAATATATAATTATTTTTGCGGAATAATAATAATAATAATAATAATAATAATAATAATAATAATAATAAAATATTATTAGTTATTGCGGATATTACAGGACCCTAGCGTGGATGCCTGGTGGCTTATTGTACTTTTCCGAGAGTTTTGCGTTTAATCTAAGAGATTCAGCCCTCTGGTGAGGGTTGTTAGTCCTTTGATTAATTGTTTGCTTCGAATAGACATCATTGGGGTTTGTGCCCCAAAGAGTTCAAGTCTGCGATAGGTGAGTGCACGGCACTCGAAGATTATGTGGGGTACTGTTTCGTCTGTCGCCTTGCATTGTCTGCACAGGGTTGAGTTTTGTGTGACCCCTATGCGGTGTACGTGGAAACGTAGGGGTGCAAAGCCGGTTACAAGGCCGACTATTGTTTAAGTTCCCTACGGTTTTTCGTGAGAAGTCCCTCAGTAAGTTTCGTGTTGGGTTCGGCCACCATGAGCTTGCAGTGGACATGCCCCTCAATATTGGACCATCTTCTTGTGGTGTGTTGGTCAACTCACATGTTGATGATCCTTCTGTAATAGAGTTACCGCCATCGAGGTCCCGTCAGGGCTTCAGAGATAGCGCTGTCGTCGTCCCGTTGGTGAAACAACGGGCGTCGCTGCCTTTTCTACTGTTTTATAGAAGCTGAGTTTGGCGTTGGATGGGCGATCCAGATCCCTGGAAAACCAATCTACTCCGAACATGGCTCATTAAAAGCTATTAGTAGGAGTGGTATCCCTCTGACGGGATACTGTTAACCTCCTCTAGCTTTTTATCGAGGATGTAGGCCCCCATTGCACCTCTGGGGGGGTACCTATATCCCTGACATGGTAGCAGAGCGTGGTTAGGATTATGCACGGCTGACGCCTAGTAGTCCAATCCACTATTTTTTGGGCGTTAATGTTTCAGAAGAAACATGGCCCGGGGTTCCAGAAGGAATTCCCATTATCACACTTTGGTATATAAATAATTTCATTGGTCTTTGACTTATAATTTTTCTCTTTTATTCCCCTTTTATATTTTCAATTTTTAGCCACCTGAGTATTGCTATTATGTCAATTACCAGGTTAGAGCACAATTTAAGTCCCCGAAGTTGGGCATATTAATTTAAGTCCCCAATGTTGGACATATTAATTTATATATATTTTATTTTTCTTAAGATATAAGTCTCCATAGTTGAGCCACCGTATTGTCCCGATTGTTCCAATCTCTGATTGGGGGTTAATTACCTAATAAAGTCTTCCTATGCAGATTCATTGACAATCCCTCCCGTTTTAATTTCTCTTTTCCCATCCTCAATCGCCAATGCAGCTATTTATGAATGAATGAGCATCAGTTCTCAGCTATCAACTATTCCACCTAGTTAACATACTTTATCTTCAATCAAGTATGTCTTTAAGGGGAGGAGTGTAACAGAGTTACCTCCATTGAGGTCCCGTCAGGGCTTCAGAGATAGCGCTGTCGTCGTCCTGTTGGTGAAACAACGGGCGTCGCTGCCTTTACTCGTGTTTTCTAGAAGCTGAGTTTGGCGTTGGATGGGCGATCCAGATCCCTGGAAAACCAATCTACTCGGAACAAGGCTCATTAAAAGCTATTAGTAGGAGTGTTATCTCTCTGACGGGATACTGTTAACCTCCTCTACCTTTTTATCGAGGATTTAGGCCCCCATTGCACCTCTGGGGAGATCCCTGATAGGTAGTTTTTTGGTAGGCCAACTGCTGGCTCAGGCCCTTCAAAAACGGTTTGGGAGCCCCTTCTTGCGAGCCCATCCGCCTTTTCATTACCAGTAATACCTTTATGCCCTGGCACCCACCCCAGCCAACCCGGTTGTGTTTCGCTAGGGTGTTGCGGATTTGCATACAACACCAGACCACCCGCGAAGAGATAGTTGGGGCCATTTATGCTTTTGTCGAGGCTTGGCTGTCAGAGAGGATACGGACGTGGGACCATGGTGCCCCCTCCTAATGCTCTCCGCAGAAGCAGCCTCGATGGCCACTATTTCTGCCTGGAATACTGAGGTGTGTTCCCAAGTGGGGATGAGACATTCCATCTGGATTTCACCCCATGTACTCCTGCACCAGTACCTGCTTCCATTTTTGACACATCTGTGTACCAGATGATGATGTCGTGGGAGCAGCATTCCTTCACCCTTAGCCCCTCTCTTGTTACGATTGCCGTGTACAGGTGGGGTTGGGTGAGAGTTTTGGGCATGATATCGGCCACCATGTAAAGCAGTGGTTCTTGTATCACTTCCAATATGTTAGTATGACCTCGGTGGCAAGTTTTCCTCCAAGAGCCATTCCATTTCAGCCTCAGGGATGACATCATGACCTCCCCTTTTAAGAGGATATGCACTGGGGGTAAGCCCAGTAGAACTTCCATGGCTGCAGTGGGTGTACCATGCAAATTGTTTGATGAAATTCACGTTAACCCATTCGCACTCGCTACAGTGTTTAACTATTTTGCCGAATTATTACGTGGTTTGCGTCTGAAGACGAATTTACCGTTCGCGCTTGTGTAGTAGCCGTACTCAATCGCGGTGATATTCGTAACAATGAACTTTGCGAACTATTCAAGAACTCCGATTTGGATCGAAATCGAACCGATAATTGTTGAAAAATAGGTACATCTTCCATGAAATTTACTAGCCCAATCGAGCATGCCGCTAATGGTACGATGAACAATGAGACTACGATAGGAGACTGTCTAGACGTTAGCTCGCAAAAATCTGTAAAATTTTGATTGAAATCACCGAATGATTTCCGAAGTTATTACGTTATTTAGTTTTTAGAAGTTTATTTATTAGTTTAGAAGTTATATTAATATATTAGTTTAATATATTAGTTAAACTAATTAAGTTTATTGTTAATTCAAAATGCATCTGGTTGATTGGTTTGTTGTGGATGTTTGTTAACAAAAAGTAACTATTGATTCGACGGTTGCACTTTCCTGAAGTGCTGGAGAGACGATGGAAGTTGGGGTTTATCCATTTTTTGATAGATTTTGAATACCTACCTAATTGTTTGTTCAGTCAAACTAATGTACTAAAACCAGAAAGACAGCTTTCACCATTTTAATTGGCTCATTTTATTTTTATAACTGTTTGAGATCTTTAAACCAGAAAATTTAAGAAAAAAAAGGTCCAGTTCATGAGCGAATTTATGTAGATTATTGTATATACTATAGTATGTTACTTTGTTTTAAAATTTGAGGACTTTGAGTGCATAAAATGTTTAACCAAAAATTTTATGGCAAATTAACTCTTTCTAAATCTTATTCTGCGATTCAAAACATATTTTGGATGTTCAGCAACTTTTCAGTTTTTTAATCGATTTTTCAGCAAATATTAATGAAATTTAAGTACGTTCTGCACCATTATTTTGTGAATAAATTGTTTAATTTTCTAATTCATTGTTGATGAACTTCATTTGGCTAAAACTCTGATAAAAATATAAATTTAGCTATTTTTAGACATTTTTGGTCATTTTTAGTGATTTTTTCGGCATATCTTTTGAAATTGGACCACTTTGTGCTCAAAAAGTATTAGCCAACGAAATCATCCTTTTATTTTGAAAGCTTGATTTTTTGGCGCAAGAACGGAATTTTCATCTCAATCCTAAGGAGAGTTACTGTCTGGAATGACATATATAAATCGATAAGGGAATTCATGCACTCATTCATAAACAAAAAAATGGCGTTGAGGTGAGTGTCACCCTCAGCTCAACGGTGCAATATCCTGAGTGACGGCAGGAGGTCACTTAAGTGTGTCAACTGATAACTTTTATTATTATTTTCACGTAAGTATAGGTATGCACTAGTAATATAGTAGGACATATGTCGTTTATTTTATTAAGAGTTTATTAAAAAATAACGGCACATGTGAGTAGATAGGTACCTTCTTAAAAGGTAGTTAGGTACATGTTTGATAGGTTCATGTCTGATATGGCCAACAGATCCCATTCGAATGTTATACAATCAACAACGAAATGTTTCGTAGACTATGGATATGGACAACTATTTAAGGAGCCTAAAATAAATGAAGAGGAATTACTACCACCACAGCTGAAAGTGCTGTTCACTCTTTGATTTTATGCGATCTCTACCTACATACCAAGTTTGTAGTGCATGATTTTCCGATTCGTCTTGGTTTGTGGAATGCGTTGGTGATAGGAACCTACCTTCCATTTATCAGGATAGTAAAATCAATGAGAATTCCAAGAAAATGTGATTGCTTGAATCTCCCGAAACCTCACGTCTTCTTTTTGTCCAACAGTCTCATTATTAAACCTACCTGCAACTCTTCTTATTTTCAACTACATTTCTGTTCTTCAGTACTAACTGGCAAATCATTGTCTTCTCATTTCTCACTTCATTTCCGATTCAACTCTATACACAAACACAAATTATCAGCGTTTCAAGAAACTAGCAACAGAGGTTCAATTCAACTGTGGCTGCCCCGATCCAGGCGGGAGGACTAATGACTTTGGTCTTTGTATGATAAATCCTACGTCCTGTTTCCCCAAGGAGCAAGGATAATAGCGCAAATATCAAAAACACAATGTAAAGAGTAACCTTTGAGTACTGTTATTGATCAGTGCGGAATGTGAGAGGGAATTACCCCTTCCCATTTCCCTCAAACCAGGAAAACTTCCCCTACTGCCAGGGCTGCCAACTTAAGTTGAAAAAGCGTTGTGTCCCCTGAGTACACTGTCAAACTCGTGTAATCTGAGTGTGCCCTTAACTGCCGAGTGAACCACCCAACTCAACCATGAATTCGAACTGGTGAGAGACTGTGACCCTCCATTTAGGTGAGCGTCAATGAACACACAGACTCAGGCTTTTGTCTATAAATTCCGCCCTACATATATATGACTGGTTATATGCAACCTATAAAGGGGCGCACAAAAATAATTAAAAAATATATATATATAAAAATTCTCTTGAAAAAAGCCCAAGATTACTTACCTCGAGTCAGAAGGTACATGGAGAATATCGCTATGTCAGCCAAAAGCACGAATTCCTCTGACATCCTGATGCGTCGCCCTTCACCTCCACCGCAGAAATGTGCCGACCGTCTTCGCTCCACCTTCTCTTGTAATTGTCCCAAATCATTGAACAAAGTTTGAATTTCCTCTCGACATTTTTATCTGGATCTAACAATGTGGTGTCTCTGATTAGGAACTGAGTGTTTGGGTTTCACTTCGCTCTACATTGACGTAGGTCTCTTTCCTTTCTTATCTTGGAGGGGTCGTCGAGCGTAATGAACGTCTTGAGGTTTTGATCATATTATTCACTATCGTCCTCATTTTAAACTGTGTTGTTATATTTAGAACTAGGACCGCGATCATTTCCGTATCATGATGTTTCGAGGAAGAAGGGCGAATGTTATCTCGATTTCACGCTGTTCATCTGTAAGAATTACAAAATTATTATTCTTGGAATAGCTCGATCAAACGAGTCATAATGTAAATCTAGTCTAGAGAAGGTCTGCGAATTTTCTATTCCATCTAATCTGGCAAGTAGGGCGTGGCACGCAGCTTCCCCGTGCCAGTAACGTGAATGTACAGATAGGTAGATCTTAATATGTGTATAAATGTTTAGTTGAACATGAATGAATGAAACGTATCAAATCAAATCGTATATTTGTCGAAAGCTGCGATTCATAAATCGCTCAACAGAGAATCGCCAAGCGAAACCGCCACGAGCCGATCGAGAGAACCGATACGAAAAGCATGATTTTTCAATTTATAGAAAAGATACATATAGCGATATAATTTTCCATTGCACTTCAAAAAATCACCCTTTAGTCCATAAGCATGCAGCCTTCCATAGTATGATTAACCGAGCACTGTCTATTCCGATGAGTGAACAAAATTTATCAAAAGAAAAATCCATTATCAAAAGCATAGCGGCTAGTAACAGATATGGAGGAGTTCTCGTTGATACCATATGGGATAATGTTCTTAGGAAAAAGAGTGAGGAAAAAGTTTCCAATCTGGACAGGGAAGATGTAAATTTAGAAGAAAAGCAATAGATAAATATGCCTTATTATGGGAAAATTTCGGATAAAATCGGCTAAATTCTATCATCGAGAGGTTACAAAGTAGGTTTTAAAACTAAAAATAGTCTTAAAGCATTACTAGGATCCGTTAAGGACAAAATCAATGTTCAGGATAAAAGTGGGGTTTATAAACTAAAATGAACTTGTAGTTACAAATATTACGGTCAAACTGGTACTAAATTCAAGGAAAGAATAGACGAGCATCAGGTGGATTTCAGGGAAAATAAGGGTAACTCTACATTTGCGAAACATCTTAAGGAATCCAATCATAGTTACAATTTTGATTTGACAGATAGACAGTTTGTAGAATTTCTTCATTTTTGTCCAAAGGGAGGAATGTTGAATGTACTTGAAAATTTTGAAATTATCAAAAGTGACAGATCTGGTAAATGTTTGAATGAGGATATACCTCAATATATTTCACCACTGATAGGTCCATTTTTATAAAGCTTGGAATTATCCCTTCACAATGTTGAAACCATATTAAGTTATTTTTCCCCCTTTCACTTCATTAATTAGCAATAATCCCCCGTCACCCTTGTTTGCACTTAATTGGTTGTACCTCCTGCCCCTTTCCTTTCTCTTGACCAATGGGATTCAATCTCCCTTCACCTGTTACTATAGTAACTAATATGTTTGTTACTGATGATGGCCTAACCGTCGAAATCGATTTAACAGTGTAACTCTTTATTTTTCGTGGAAATAGACAACGTTTTTCACTAACTTCCGTTTTGGAGAGACCCGAGGCTAAACAATAAGCTATTAACTACAAAGTAGTAGTGAGAAAATGAGATAATTAGATTTTAATTAAGATGAATTTCATATTCGTGCATACTTACATTGCAGCTACTTATGATACTGCAGTAGCGGATTCTGTGAGACATGTGTTTAGGTTGAATTTGATCGTACGAGCTTGTTGTATTTTATTATTTCGTGTTGTTAAAAATTATTTTATTGATTCAAAATTATACCAAAATATTCGTACGATTTCATTTCTTCTCTATTTAAATTATTTCTATCCATTCTCAACAGGTACGATCCTCATTAAAGTCGTGTATATGAAGTAAGACAATTATAATTATCCAACTAAGTACAAACCAGTACAAAATGATGGTTGGGGAATTTACATTTGCGCATGCGCAGAGAGTAGTATTGATACACAATGATGTTAGTGATCAATGAAACTGATAAGGGACCATCTACAGCCTAACCCGTATATAACCAGAAAATTACATCTTACTCGGATGATGACTGTAAAAATTGACTCTGAAGGGTTGAGTAGACTCTGTGTTAAGCGGCTATCATATAGTGATAAAATCCTTTGCGTTATCGTATGCAGTGTTCTTGTTTGTCTCGATTGATTAGAACATTTCATTGTTGAATATAGACATAGATAAACCAGTAAATTATCAACCCTACCCTTCTCTGCTCTACAACTCTCAAAATGTGGAACGTGGACGAAGGTAGATTTCGTTTTATAATATATATTAAGAAAGGATCCTCTATGCATACTAAAACAACGGAAGAGGGAATGAGGTCTCACGAGTTCTGACCAAATCCCGACTATCTCCCACATTTATTTGACAACCTCATTTCCTCTGGAGTCAATTACTCGTGGACTCAGGTTGGTACCCACCTTTTGTTTGATAAAGTTTGAAGACGCATCACAATGAGTCATAGCACCAAAGAAAACGGATCCCCAGATTTTGTGCTAGACAAAAATAGAATGTGACGCACTGGAGTTGATGAGTAAAACGTCTTCTAATAGGTAATTGAAGAAAAAAATACGAGTTTAATAATTAAAAGCAAAAAATGCTAAAAAGATCTATAAACCCAGTTTGCGCATGCGTACAATCTACCATCACACCAACGACATTTAGGGCGGAATTTATAGGCGGGAATTGAGTCTGAGTGGGCCCCTAAGAGTGTCGATAAGGGAATTCATGCACTCAGCGGAATTCATAGAAGTAATTTGAGGGCGACCCTGAGGGTGCACTGAGTGTGCAACCCAAATGCACACTCAACAGGATTCATAAACAAAAAATGGCGTTGAGGTGATTTCCACCCTCAGCTCAACGATGTAATATCCTGGGTGACGGCAGGAGGTCACTTGAGTGCGTCAACTGATAACTTTTATCGTTATTTTCACGTAGGTTTACGTACTGGTAATATAGTAAAGCATACATGATTTATTTTGTTCGGCGTTTATTCAAAAATAGTAGGTAGGCTGTACCTAAACGGTAGTTAGGTATATGTTTGATGTAACCAACAAATCCCATTCGAATGTTGTACAATCAGCAACGGAATATTCCGCAAACTATTCCGAGTCGGGAAAGAGACAGTCATGGACAACTACGAACCTGGAAGAGCCTAAAATAAACGGAAAGGATTTATAACTCCACGGCTGAAAGTGCTGGTCGCTCTTTGATTTTATGCGATCTCTACATACCAAATTTGTATTTCATGGTTTTCCAATTCATCTTGGAGTTGGTGGTGGGTACCTACCTTCCATTCATCTCGATGCATAATCAATGAGAATTCCGAGGAAATGTGATTGCTTGAAGCTATCCCAAAACCTTACGTCTTCTTTTTGTCCAACAATCTCATTATACCTATAACTCTTCTTATTTTCAACTACAAATTTGTTCTTCAAAACTAACTGGCGAATCAATGTTTTCTCATTTTCTCACCAATTTTCCGTCACAACTCTGAAGAAAAATTATCAGCACTTCAACAAACAAGCAACAAGGATTCAATTCAACTGTGGTTGCCCCGATCCAGGCGGGAAGACCAATGACTCGTCTGTCTGATTAGGTCTATGTCCTGTCTCCCCAAGGAACAAAGATAATAGCATAAAAAGCAAATATACAAACAAAAAAAGTAACCTTTGAGAACTGTTATTGATCAGTGCGGAATTTGAGAGGGAATTATCCCTTCCTCTTTTCCCTCAAGCCAGGGCAACTTCCCCTACAACATACTGCCAGAGCTGCCAATTTAAGTTGAAAAAGCATTGAGTGTCCCCTGAGTGCACTATCAAACTCGTATAATCTGAGTGTGCCCCTAACTGCTGAGTGAACCACCCCAATCAACTATAAATTCGAACTGCTGAGTGGACAGTGACCCTCCATTTAGTTGAGTACACACTCAGGCTTTTTCTATGAATTCCACCTTTACACACTTGGATGTAAAGCTTAGGGGAAGTTTTTTATTAGCTAGAAACCCCCCTTCCCCCCTTTCACCTTGAAAACACGTCCATAGCTACCTCAGTAATGTCTCGCACTCCCGACAGAGCGCTCTCGTGTGCTTCCTGTGCGCATGACATACCAATTTCAGGTTCGCGCATACGTTATTATTTCTACAATCAATCGTGAAGACATTAATGGGTTCTCATTCACAATGGGTGTGAGTAATGGGTGTTTCGGTAAGTTCACTTTTGCTCATACGTACACGCTGCTGTTCATCTGACGGGAAGCCCTACTGAAATTCTAATTTGAGCAGCAGCAGGTGCGCACACATGTTGATTTGACGGCAGACTTGAAAGGGACCATCTAGGAGCTAACCTGCACAATTCGTCGTCAAAATTTGACCAAAAAGGTATAATTTTTGGCATGACTCGGAACCAAAATCGACTAATAATCTCTGAAACGCAAGAAGCCAGTGAAAATATCGATTTTAAAGGACAAAAACGTTGTTGACTTATTGCGTGAGCACAAAGCTTCCTCATTTTCGGTATCGTGAAAACCAAATTTAAATCTCACGTTTTGTTTTCCCCATTGAACTATACACTAGTTTAGTACACAGTTCGATTCCCCCCATATCTGGCCGCACCCTCATTAGAAAGGCTTGGAGCACAAGGTCCAAAATCCGAGCAAAATTCGATAAAGTCCCAACGTCTTGAGATAAACGTCAAATAAAACCATAATAAACAATCAGTAATCAGTACTAACGACAGTTGTATAGCTCAAGCGTGTCAAACCCTTCGGGCAAGGTTCGTACTCAATTACAGTCCTAATAACAATAATTCTAAACAACCTCATGTAAATGTCATTACTGCAAGATAGAAATGTAGATCTATAGACCACCGTGGTACTGGTGATAGGAATGTAAAAAGCTCATCATCGCACTCACCTTTTATTTGATATTGTTTGAAGACGCATTATAATGAGTAACTACTCAGAAGGACTAATCGGGTTCTCTGACTCAGTACGAGGCAATAATGAGCCTGACGCACTCGAGTTAATGAGAAAAATCTAAATCAACTTTCACGTCATGAGACCCACTTGTGGCAGAGCTCTCATTAGGAATAGAAATCGATTGGAATTATTTCCGAAATACCGATATTTCCCCTTAAACTTTCTGGTTTAGAATGAATCAAAATAAAAAACATCTACCCAGTTGGGTGTGACACATAACTTATTTTAACACATGACTTAACACATGATTTAACACATGACTTCCTTGTTTACCTATCATGAATGTATAGATCGTTGAAATATTTTAAATATCTAGAAAAATTCCATAGCGGAAAAAAAATAAATCAAGAAGTAGCGTGAAATGCCATAATTGGTCGATAAGCAACGAAAAAGTCCAGTCATGCAGCATGACCCTATGAGCGAATTTTTGAAGAAATCTTCGACATTTTAGTCGCTATTGATCGTGTAGAGAAATTTTAGTTTATGATTTTGACAGACAAACATGGAATCAAATTATTAAAAATAATTAGGAGGTACTCATACTTTATTATTATTAAACTAATCTTGTAGATTTAAAGACAAATGTAGGTAAATATTCATGGATTTCGATGTCCAATGTGGTCAGTATTGAAGGCAGTTGAAATCTTAACAGTATCCTATCATAAAATCATCAAATGTTGACATAAAATAAAATAACATACCGATATTTTCTAAGCCTTATGTCATATGATATTTTCTAAGCCACAGTCAGTATTAAAGCTACATCAAGTCCTAAAACAGTTGAGCGTAAAACATTAAAGAGAGCGACCGAGAGAATCGGAGGACGGAATATTTCACAGAGTAAACTCATCAGTTGTGATTACATTTTTTTTTTTAACAAGCACCTACTACCTACGTTTTAAACAGCATGGTTCTAGGATTGGTTATACAGGGATACTTCCATAAGAGTAGTTCAATTTGAATTTGGACAATGTTTCATGCAAATATTACCGATTTTTACAACTAGCGAACGGCATTATTTCGATTTTTGACTGATTTTTCAACTTTGAAATTTTTGAAAACTTGATACATATTCTTATAGGAAATTTTACGCTGATTCCGAATATACCACATGTTAGTATGCTGAAAAAATTATTTCGCACATCAAATCGCAAAAAACAGGCTATTTTGAAATTTTTGACTACATTTTTGAAAATTTCAACCCGAAGATGTAATCCGATCATGCTGGCCAACGAACTTGAACTTTTGTTTTGAAATTTGTTTGAAGTTTCTAGCACAATTCTACGGACAGTTATCGTCTGGAATGACACATACATATATACATACATACATACATACATACATAAAAAAAATGCGTTAAACTTCAGAATATGATTCGGAATAGCCTGAAACGGATTTCGGCATAACAATTTTTCAAAACTTCACATTCTACAAATTTTGAAGCGAGAGCAATAGCTTAATTTTCTTCAAAAATTCGCTAAAAGAAAATTTTTTCATGGTTGATTTCCCGTGGAGTTGAAAATACCTTAGATGCTCTTTCCAGCTTTATGTACCTAAACTAATTCTGCATTATCTATATTTTAAGTGTATAAAGGTTGCTTCATTTTTTTCTGCTTTTCTAAATAGGTAAATTTAATAGTCCCTGCTGATGTGTTCTCCGTGTGTTACACATGTAAAAGAAGGATTATCACTACAATATTATTCATAACCAACTCCCCCTAGCCGCACAGGGCCTGCCCTGAGTTAGAGGCTTAGAGGTATATTCCATGAATTCGGGTTGAAAGACCAGTCCAGTCGTTGGGCGTAGATGTATATTGGGAGCTACATTGCAGTCCTTACAGCTACAGTTGGTTCAAAAGTGAACATTTTGAGCGACGTTTCGGTGCCGATGATGGTCACCCTTGTCAAGCTCAGCGAGTGAACGTGTTTACATCACTGTCTGGTAGGTATATTTTGCGTGAGGTGACAATCATAAAACAGGTTTTGTTGAAGTATGGGTCTGCACTATGGACGAAACTGAGTTAGGTTCTTCCCCATTATTTCATTGATATTTGTTGCACTGTTCTGTGATGGTGGCACCTTTTAGTCACTTGTAGCTATTAGAAATGGTTGGAAATGGGTTGGAAAATGGATGGATTCACAGTTCAAAGGCAGGAAGAGTGGTCGAAGTTAGTGGTATCTAGCGTAAAATCCCTGAACTTCCTCGACGCCCGCCTCGCTTCGGAAGTTTGAAAAGCCATCGAATCGCGAATTCAGTTTCCCGATCACAGAACTTCATGAAAAATCAACCGATTTTGTCGTTTGAACACTTAAATTGAAGCGTGAAATCTAAGGAAGATATCCGTCAGGGCAGATTTGCGATAAATCATCATCCAATAAAGCAATCATCACCCGAATAGAGTAACCCTCTTAGCTGTGACTTTGTTGATGAATTGCAGCTTCTAGTGACATTTTTCTCAAAAAACGCCTCGACGGATTGCTAAAGATTGGTTTCACTTGAAGATTTAAAAAAAAATCATGGAAATCGGTGCATGATTCGAGGATTTATGAGGTCGGGAAAATAACGATGATTCCTTATGGGAGCAGAAAACATGGCCGACACCACAGCCTGCTCTTAAATCACAGTTTAAATCACATTGGCTTCCACCTGGAACTTGTATAACTTTTAGCATCTCTCTTCCATCTCTGGACAAAAAACTGTGATTTAAACCATTTCTAATAGCTACAAGTGACTAAAAGGTGCCACCATCACAGAACAGTGCAACAAATATCAATGAAATAATGGGGAAGAACCTAACTCAGTTTCGTCCATAGTGCAGACCCATACTTCAACAAAACCTGTTTTATGATTGTCACCTCACGCAAAATATACCTACCAGACAGTGATGTAAACACGTTCACTCGCTGAGCTTGACAAGGGTGACCATCATCGGCACCGAAACGTCGCTCAAAATGTTCACTTGAACCAACTGTAGCTGTAAGGACTGCAATGTAGCTCCCAATGTACATCTACGCCCAACGACTGCACTGGTCTTTCAACCCGAATTCATTGAAACACCCACCGAGTCAACTTAACTACTTGATATATTCCATTGAAGTCATTAACCTCTAATAATTTGTATTTATTAGCTTTGCTTCGGAATAAATTCCCTATTCATTCATTCATTCATTCATTCAAAATAAACCTGCGAAATTATTTCTATATTATTTCCTGCTCATGGATACTATAAAATAATAACTCATAATATCCGAGAAAATATGTGGTCTTGACAGGTTGCGGTCTAATAAATTTTAGCAGCGCATTTAAATTTGAACGCCCCATTAATGAAAGCGATGCTGTGCGGGGAGGGGGGGGGGGGGGGGGGGGCTGCTATACGTCTTCCGATTGTCTGGCGGGGTCGACCGCGGGGAGCACCAACCCTGTGGCGCCCGTCCAAACGAGTAACGACGTTAACAAGGAAACCGCCCGTTGGGAGCAACTGACAACGCTGGGGCTCCCCGCGTCCTCCATTTGTCCTCCTCGCGTACTCCTCTCGTCGAAACTTTATTTTTTTTCTTCTTTTCAACGAGCGTTATATCCAGCAAACTTGGCTTTCTCATCTCCCGAGAAACGACCTTTCCCTCTTAACGACTCCCTGACGACCTCCTCCCGCCTCCCGTCGCCGCCACCTGTCGACTGCAACTTGGAGCGGAGCCCGCGTTACTAGTAACTTGAATGACCTCCCCCACCCTACCCCACACCGAAGTGTTTGCCACTAGGACGGACACAACTTGCCTCGAGAGCAGAAAAGATGTTCGGAACATACAAAACCTTCTGTGGTCCTCCATCTCTCCCTCCAGGGGTCCATTTCATAAAACAAGTTACAAGTTTACAAGTTAACACGTACAGGTTCTTGTAATGCACGGTAAACTAGAACGAGTGTTTCACCAAAACAAGGAGTACACGTGTAGAAAAGTTACACTTGTATAAATTTTAGCTCGTAATCTTCAAATGTAAATTCTTTGATTTATACTTTATGTTGGTACCTAATTAAGCAATCAATTGCTCAAAATACCTAATCATTTTTTGGTTTTTGGTTTCTCGAAATAGGTACTGATTAGTGGAGGTATTTTGAGAACTTTTATAAAATACCATATACCGTGGGGTTGGTGGTAAAAGTGATCAAGTGCATTTTTTTTAGAAAATGAGGTTTTGGTCTCTCCGGATACTATAAACCAATATCTACAGCTGAGAATTGAAAAACAAAACAACTTATGAAGACAAAAATGTCAAAAACCAAAAAAAATTGATTTTTACCTGAATGAACCAGTGGATGACATATGATCAAATGGCATTTAACTGGATTTACATGTACAGCAACTGATTGTAAGTACCAACATATTACAAGTAAAAAATGTCAACTGTCATTTGATCGTCATTACTCCCACATAATGTGGTTGTAGAAATACTTTAGCTTACAAGTAAAGTCAGTCAAATGACAGTTGTAAGGGATAATCTAATAAAAATTCGTTATTTCTTGATTGTTAGTATCCCGAGAGATTGATATTGAAGGGTTGAACACCTGAAAATTATAATACTGGTAAAATTTACTGTGAATTTGAAGTTTTATTATAGTGATCATGTCCAAGTCATAACAGTTTTTATTGAGGTAAAAGTATTCAACTTACAATTTTCACTACAAATCGGGGACAATTAAAAGTAAGTTTATTTTGTATAAGGTTCGGTACTACTTTCACATAACAAAGGTATTACTGAGCTCACATAACATGAAATTATTTGGTTTGACCTGATTTTAATCTCACAATCCGCATTTTTCCATCAGTCCGTGTGTTGGAGAACTTTAACAGGCTCTCCTGAACACTTTTGCCAAATGGGCTTGATCACTCTTACCACCAACCCCACGATATGCACCTAATTAATTAATATACTAGGAGGTGGGCAGGAAACATTCGATTCAGTAAATCCCTACCTGGTAACAGGGAATCTCGTTAAATTAGATACGTCTAGAATTACTAATTCAAGTTACCTCCGATATTTCAAGATTATTTACGTCAGTTAAGAGGTTTTTTTTACCTTAGAAGCAATAGAGTTCATTTCAACGGAAAAAGGGAGAAGACTGCAAATGATTTTGGACTTTTAGATAGCTTTGTATCGTCAATTGCTAAATAAATGACGAAGGTAGGTCCTCCAGAAATCATGGCTGATTTCGTAGAATAACAACCTACGATAAGAACTATGAAAATCAGACGTCTTTCTGAGAAAACCGGACATATTGGCGTTCAGAGCGACGTCAAATTTTCGTCCGGACAGCTTGGTGAAACACCGGATTGCCCGGGCCGAAACCGGACACCTGGGGCCTAATTATTTCATAAAACAACAAGTTACAAGCGTACAATTTAATAAGTACAGGTACTTGTAATGCACGTCAAACTAGAACAAGTGAAGGGTTGCGGGAAATAAAGATCAGAGTCACCTTCACAAATCTGCAAAATTCAAATTTTAAACTTTCAAGTGCAATATTTTGGATTTGGGGCAAATAATTCTCAACTCCAAATAGTCATTTCATTGGAAAAAACACATTTTAATAAAGGAACTAAAATCAAAATGTTTTACAAAATATGAAGAGAATGGGAAAAACTAATGACTGAAAAACTAAACTGATCCTTTTCAGCCGTCAACGATTGGGACTCTGATCGTTTTTCGTGATACCTAAAATCTTTCTCTCTGTATTTTGACGCTAAGCTTCAGGATAGGCTGGTTTGGAGCTTAAAATCAACCATATCTCAGTTATTTTCGTGAATTTTTATGCGAAAAAACAGCTTCAGGATGATGTCTGATCTAGGAGAATCTAATATCTGCAGTCAGCCTATCGGAAAATGGAACACGTTCCAGAATCTAATTACTGGGTAAACTTCTAGTTTTAAATCTACATTTTTGGTTTATTATTTCCAATAATAAGCCAATGTGATCGTGTAGCAAAAAATTTTTATAACCCCCCCCCCCCCCCCCCCTCCCTCAAACTTGGTTAATTTACGTTTCAAGGTGCGTAGAATCCAAATTTGAAATGTCCGTCCGCCGTTCGCCGTCCGGGCCATAAAAGGCCTAAGAATTGACTTAAAAAACCCGTTCTTTCGCACATAGACTCCATTTGGGGTCTAGTTGGTCCTAACGTTTAACCATCCCGATCGCTTTACTCGCATAGATGCTATGGGCCAAAAACGGGCGAAAAAGTGTCTTTTTAAAGTCTTTGAGTGTAGACTTTGTGTCAATCTTCAGATAGGAAGGTATTTTATAGTTTTATTGAGATTACATTATTTGAAAGAACCCCATAACATATGGTAAACTATAACATAGGTTACACGATCCTTAGTTCCGTATCATCGTTATCCATGTTGTCGTCCCAGATTTTGTTACGAAATTTCGTTAGCCTTTTTGGCTAGTTAGGTAGTCCATGGCTAAAACACATTCGGTGTAAAAACATAAACGAGTTCCACTATCCGCTTTCCAAGCAGATACCATGTTACATGGATATGTCTTTGATTGGGGGTTGTCCTCGAGTTGTCCTCGACTGTTGTCAAGAGGATGAAAATGTTTCCTATGGAGTGGAGTAAATGATGCTATTGCTTTACGTTAAGAATATTGTAACCGGCTTATTAAAATTGTTTATAGTCCAATCAACTTAGTTTTGGAATGTGGCCAGGTACGTTAGGAGGGGGAAATTGGTAGCTTGAGATGTGAACATTTATCACATAAATCAAGCGCTTTCCAACGAGTGGCGAACGATTTTTGAGCGATGAAAACTGCGGAAGTTCCATTCCCCTAGCAACGGCTGGGTTGTACGTGAAAAACACTGAAATCGTGACACAAATTTTGCGTCACGGAAATTTTTGGTTGACTCACCAGAGCAAAGACATATATCCATGTCAAAACAGGTTTACACTACTGGTGTGGGAGCCTGTAGCGCTCCTAGCGGAGAGGCTTGTCACTTCGTAGTTTCCGAGGATCCCCACTCGATCGAGAGCCCTGATAGGTTTATACGAGGCATCGGAGAAAATATGTAAATGCATTGGAATCCGCGGCGATTCCGCGAGGGAGTCCACCCGCGCTCCAGCCAGCACGTTCCCGGCGGCCGAACGTGTTCAGAATATCAATCGCGTTTGCTTTGAGCCTCAGTCAGCCGCTTTGTACCTTTTCACCTGGGACTGGCACCCTTTTTCCTACGAGTGTCCCAGTAGCATTTCCAGTCAGGCCGGTCAGTTTTTATTCAATGCAAGTTCGGATCTGAGCAGATGAGCTCGTGACCGGTAATCAGATGGAGGAATTTTGAACCAAATGTCTTTTAGAAGAGGGCAGTTTGATTACTTTTACATAACGCTATAATTCTGAGGGATATGAGAATTGGACCAATAATACCAATCGTGTTGGAACCGTGTTTACTGTTTTGTCGATCTGCGCGATAAAGTAGGAACATATCAAGAATGAAACTAAATTGACGAATATCAAAATATTACTTTTAACATGGAATCATGTTTTAGCGATGGATCCCCCACCGAAAAGTGAGATGAAAGTAGCGCCAATAATTGTGATGATTTCCGCTTACAACCGAGTCGTTGCTAGGGATATGATACTTCGTCGTTTTTCATCCCACAAAATTCGTTGACCATTCGTTCGAAAGCTCTCGATTTATCCAACCATACTATATTAACTACTGCGAAGTACGTGGCCAACAAACTGAGTTATGAGCATGGTTATATGAATAATTGTTTACACACAGGTGATCATTCTCAATTATTGATATTGTGAACATGATTGCAACCGCTTGTTAATTTCGGATGATTTCATTGAGCTGGTGTTTCGATTATGTGATTCATAGCAGGTGATCCGAATATTGCGAGAACGGTTTGATTTGTGAAGCGGTGGTTAAATCATTTTAATAGGTAATTTCTATACTTTACGCGATAGGAAGCTGTAATTTCGTATGTAGCCTCTTTAGCCTCTTTCTATAATAAAGTGAATGTTTACTCGCGAGTTTCTATTAGGAGATCATCATCATCATCTCACAAGAGCTCAATCGTCGTGATCATTTCTATAAAAGTGAATGTTTACTCGCGAGTTTCTATTAGGAGATCATCATCATCTCACAAGAGCTCAATCGTCGTGATCATTTCTATAAAAGTGAATGTTTACTCGCGAGTTTCTATTAGGAGATCATCATTTCACAAGAGCTCAATCGTCGTGATCATTTCTATAATAAAGTGAGAGCGAGGAGCTAAAACATGATTCCATGTTTTTTACATTTTAGCAGTCAGGCTCAAAGTAATAACATCCGGGGGGGTCCAGGGGGGCGAAGGGCCGAGTTTATACGTCACATTCCAGTTGAAACAATGGACAGAAATGATTTGTCCCTATCACCGATCCGGGGATCTATCGGGACACCGCAAAGGACTCAGGATGCCTTTTGGACGGATAGCAGTTGAGGAGCTAAAAACAGTCTTCAACAATTTAGTCCAAACTATCTTGAGACAGATGACTCTGATTATGACATCCCTTCAATTCCAGACATTGATGAGCAGCAGGAAGATGAATACTACAATGACATCGCTGCGGCTCCTGACATTCCACCAGCCAACCTTTCTTTCATCCAACTGAACTCTGATCTAAAAAAATATGCAGCTTTCTCTGTGGTGGACAGCATTAATCTCGGTCTCCTGTCAAAACACCTCTTCAAAGAATCAGATCTTAAGAAAAATGACAACAAATGGTCGTGGGACCTGCTCATTACAGAAGTCAGCTCGGTGCGTCGCTTGGAATGGAAATTGCATCCACGGATGCAAATGCTGGAGAGACTCATTCTTAGTTAAGCTCGAAATAAATTGGTAATTAACAATTTTATTTGGTTTATTTATTTTTTATTCTTTGCTTTGAATACTTAAACCAGCCCAACCTGTTAAAATGGAGACTATATTACCAGAGGCCTGTTAGGGCTTGGAAAGCCCTAATCTAGAACACGATCAAGATAAGCACAGAGACGAACGGCGACACTTGGGGCCGTCTAACACTGAAATCGGTCCGCGAAGTTCTTCACAATTTCAAAGATCGTTCAGAAATAACTCTCCTAGATGTTAGTACCTACACTACGTTTCTTACTTACCGTGGCAACTGTTGTTACTGCCACAGCCTAATAAACAGAGAGTCTCCCTATCAAATTTCAACTTCCTACAGTGAACAGGAAAGAATTTAGCTCACTTAGCTGATCAAAAAAGACCCCATCACTTCACTCGTCCCTTATGTCGCAGACAGTCTACCAATCAAATTTCAACTTCCTACAGTGAACAGGAAAGAATTTAGCTCACTCAGCTGATCAGAAAAGACCCCATCACTACGTTTCTTACTTACCGACACCTGGGGCCGTGCTGATTCGGAATGATATATAAAGACCGTTCGGAATTATATATAAAGGCCGCTAAGTTCTTCAGTTTCAATTTCTTCGTTCAGAAATAACTCTTCTAGATGTTAGTAACAAACTACGTTTCTTACTTACCGTGTATTGATGGCAACTGTTGTTACCGCCACAGCCTAATAAACAACTCTCGTTGATAAGGACCGCCTAGAACACGATCAAGGCGGGTATAGAGACAAACGGTGACACTTTTGCAACAAACTTGGGGCCGTGCTGATTCGAATGAGCAGTCTAACACTGAAATCGGACCGCGAAGTTCTTCACAATTTCAAAGACCGTTCGGAATTATATATAAATTGATTATTCTTTGGTTGCAAGTGTAATTCAGCCTACATAATAATTACGAGACGTTCCAAACCCGACGCAAGCAACTCCCACTTCGTCCTGTTCATCAACACAAAGCAACCCCCCAGCGTTGCCAACCCTCGTGAATATCTGTAACTGTAGGGAGTTACTGTCAAATGTACAAACAAAATATAGTGAATCGAACATGAACGCCTGTATTTTAAAGCTATTTCATATCTTTCTGATTCAAGTAGTCAATCCCTTAGTCAAAATTCAGATTAGTTGGTCAAATAGATCAGAATGATTTGTATAGTTTGGTAGTCTGGATACTCAAAAGCTCGCATCTCAAAAATACATAACATCAAGTAGTCAATCCCTTACTTAGTAAAAATTCAAATTTATTTGGACAAATATATCAGAACGATTTGTATAGTTTCGTGGTCTGGATGGTCGCAAGCTCGCATCTCAAAAATACATAACATCAAGAAGTCAATCCCTTTGCGAAATACAGATTAGTTAGACGAGTAGATCAAAATGGCCTCTTCTTGGTCACTTTTCATAAGTGCTTACTTAAGAAGGATATTTTCCCAATTAGCGTTTCCCACATATTCATTTTATGTTTTCTAATGAAAATAGATTCCAATCAAATAAATTTGATACCATCCGCAACTCTCCTACGTTGAGTAGTCTTTCTATGATTTTTCAAAGTTTGCATTGGTGACGTCACACTGGTAGGCGAAAGGTAGGTTGACGGAACCAGTGTGCGAAACTTTGAACAATCATAGAAAGAAAACTACTGTCATCGCTGGAGAATGCGGTTGATGCCATACTTCATTAGATGGAGTCTTCTTCCATTTAAAATTAGTTACAATACCTTTTTTGCACCCATGGGTTTCGCTCATAATGCCGATCCTTCAGTTTCCATCTACTCTCACTTGTGTTACGTCGTCTTTGCTTACTGTCACTGGCCTGTTACCAGCTCCCGTCTTCCCTCCATTTTTCCCCATCTATAAACGCTTTTTCTCTCATTGGTTTTCATCTCGGCTATTCATCGGACTACACACAGAGTTGTTAAAAAAGTAATTGCAATTAGTTGTATATAGTCGGGATTCGGCCCAAGGAGAAAGAAATAATTACAAGATCTTTGTAATCATTGTAATGACGTTTCGAAACAGGTCGTATAAACTGGGGTTTTTGAACAATACCTGCTGTCTGTTTGTTGAATGCTACTGAGTACTTACTGTGAATTTAACTTGTAATATGTGGCTGTATGCCGACTTGAAATGTGATTGTATGTTCATGCCATGATGTTGTTCATAGTAGTGTATATACAGTCAGGATTCGGCCCTAGGAGCAAGAAATCGTTACAATATCTTTGTAATCATTGTAATGTCGTTTTGGTCACCATTCTGTGACCATCATCAGATAAGCTAAAAGCTTTGCCCTCGAAGAGGACAGGATCAGAAACAAGAGGTTTTATAAAGTTTTACGAGGAATGGATGCCAAATGTTAAACATCAGTTTTCTATATATTTTGACATGGATATGTCTTTGCTCTGGGGGGTCAACCAAAAATTTTCGTGACGCAAATTTTATGTCACAATTTCTAATGATGTTCACGTACAACCCATCCGTTGCTAGGGGAATGGAACTTCCGCAGTTTTCATCGCACAGAAACCGTTCGCCACTGGTTGGAAAGCGCTTGATTTATGTGATAAATGTTCACATCTCAAGCTACCATCCCCCCCCCCCCCCTTACGTACCTGACTACATTCCTAAACTAAGTTGATTGGACTATAAACAATTTTGATAAGCCGGTTACTATATTCTTAACGTAAAGCAATAGCATCATTTACTCCACTCCATAGGAAACATTTGCATCATCTTGACAACAGCCGACCGTAAACAACAACTCATTGTAGTGGCTTCTCTCCACAGTTATTTCCAACATTTCTATAAGTAAACCGTTGTTTTGTTGGAATTAGTCGGGATGCGGCCCAGGGAAAATAAATGAAATTATTTCATTTATTGTTTTATTTGATGACGTTTCGTCCTCTTACTGAGGACATCTTCAGATCTTGGTGTGTCCAGGAAAAAATTTATAAACATCCGAATATAACGGATTTGTCAAATAAAACAGTGGCTCACCAAGTCAACTCAATGTCAAGAAAGCAAGATCTGAAGATGTCCTCAGTAAGAGGACGAAACGTTGTCAAATAAAACAATAAATGATATAATTTAATTTATTAATGAAAAATCAGGCTATCATGAACATAAAAATGATAGCGCCTATATTGGAGAAATAACTTTAATAGTATGTATAGTATGCTTATTGTGTCTCCAAGAATAATAGAATAAATTCTTTATCCTATATTTCGTCGCCTACAGTCCAAAGTTAAAGGATTTTTTTACAACTATGGTGGACAACCGTTATGAAATCCCCAATCAAAGACATATCCATGTATCTGCTTGTAAAGCAGATAGTGGAACTCGTTTACGAGTTTTGATTTTAAAACCAACATTAAACTATGAGATTTTTTTCCTCTCTGGTTCAGCAATTTTTGTCGTATGCATCATATTTTTGGCCCTTCAAAATTACTAACCAAAATGGCAAAGCTTTTAACTTATCTGATTATGGTCACATAACAGACATGAACATACAACCACATTTAAAGTCGGCATATAGCCACATGTTACAAGTTAAATTCACAGCAAGTACGAAGTAGCATTCAACAAGTAGACAGTAGGTATTGTTCGAAAACCCCAGTTTATACGACCTGTTTCGCAAACTCATTAAATTTCTCATTATATTACCTGTGAGGATTCCCCCAACAATAATAAAAATTCCAGTCATGCAGCATGACCCCATGAGCGAATTTTTGAAGAAATCTTCGACATTTCAGTCGTTATTGATCGTGTAGAGAAATATTAGTTAATGATTTTGATAGACAAACATGGAATCAAATTATTAAAAATAATTAGGAGGTACTCATACTTTATTATTATTAAACTAATCTTGTAGATTTAAAGACAAATGTAGGTAAATATTCATAGATTTCGATATCCAATGTGGTCAGTATTGAAGGCAGTTGAAATCTTAACAGTATACTATCATAACATCATCAAATCTTGACATAAAATAAAATAACATACCGACGTCATATGAAAGAAACGTATTTCCACAGCCAATCGATGATGAGGCTTTATATTACGAGTGATATAAAGTCAGTTGCATTCGAATCTAGTACCCCACAGCAAGAAATTGACAGACAAACTGTAGTCTCTGTTTCGAAAAAATATTACCGATTTTTACAACTAGCGAACGGCATTATTTCGATTTTTGACTGATTTTTCAACTTTGAAATTTTTGAAAACTTGATACATATTCTTATAGGAAATTTTACGCTGATTCCGAATATACCACATGTTAGTATGCTGAAAAAATTATTTCGCACAACAAATCGCAAAAGCAGGCTATTTTGAAATGTTTGACTACATTTTTGAAAATTTCAACCCGAAGATGTAATCCGATCATGCTGGCCAACGAACTTGAACTTTCGTTTTGTGTCCTTAACATTTTAAAATTTGTTTGAAGTTTCTAGCACAATTCTACGGACAGTTATCGTCTGGAATGACACATACATATATACATACATACATAAAAAGTTCCAGTCATGCAGCATGATCGTGTGAGCGAATTTTCATAAATGGTCGTATTACATTTATGTTAAATTCTGTTGAAATTTGAGCACTTTGGGGACAAATGAAAATTTTATTATACATTTTATAGCAAACTAACTTTTTGTCAGTAATATTCCAATGAACAAACGATTTTGTGGATTTTTAAAATTTTTTCAAGTGTTCCTATTGATTTTTAGTTTATTTTAATAAAATTTAAGTACATTTTTCAGTACAATTTTGTGCTTAAATTTTTAAATGTCCTAGTGCATGTTCGATTAATTTTTTTCGAGTAGCATTCTGCTAAAAAATAGAAAATTGTTGATTTTTAGCAGTTTTTTTGCCTTTTTTAGTGATTTTTCAAGTACATTTTTTGAAATCTGACCAATTTAATGTGCTCAAAATGTGTCGTCCAACGAACTCATCCTTTCTTTTGAAATGCTTGATTTTTTGGCGAAAGAACGAAGTTTTTATCTCAATAGAGTTATCGTCTGGAATGACACATACATATATATATATATATATACATATATATATACATATATATATACATATATATATATATACATATAAAAAAGCGTTAAAATCCAGGAATCATTTCAGAATGCCTCAAAACAGATTTCGATGAAGAAAATTTTTGAAAATTTTTATTTTAAAATTTTTGGAGCCATTGCAATAGCTTCATTTTCTAAGAAAATTCGCTAAAAAATGCGTTAAACTTCAGAATATGATTCAGAATAGCCTGAAACGGATTTCTGCATAAAATTTTTTCAAAAATTCACATTCTACAAATTTTGAGGCGAGAGCAATAGCTTAATTTTCTTCAAAAATTCGCTAAAAGAAGTACATTATGATATCAATTCACTGCGGTGTATTAATCCAGTGCCTTGACGCCCACAGATGGTTTGGCCTCTATCAACCGCCAATTAATTCGGCTCTCCGCCAAAACCCGCTGATCCTCGCCTTTTCCTCTGCGATCCATTTCGTTCCCTTTGAAGAGCTAATAGTTCGTTACCACCGACAGAATTAATCACGGAGCAACCCTGCAAAATACCCTCTACCTAACTACATTGCAAAAAGGTTCTGAAAACTCTCAGTCTCAATTGAATCGGGCCGGGTCGGCCCAAAGCGAAATAGAAAGTAATTTGATCTTTATCATTTATTTATGTTTTTAGCGAGATAGTGAGGAAAATTGAGCTATTGCTACAGCAACAAAATTTTACAGTGTCACTGACATTGCACATCACAATTTTGACATTTTTATGTTATTGCTTTCATCTAAATCTAAAACGCCGCAAATTATTACACAAAGGTTTATTATTTATGTATTAGACAGCCCTTCTACGTAGATCTCTGGTCCATAATTATTAAACGCCGCTTTTAGTATATTTATCATCGGAACTCGGAGCTTCGGACCTCACAAATGGGTTCAATCCATTACAGCAGCGGAATCTCACAATTTTACGCTTTTTAATATAGTTGATAAACAAAACAATTTATTGCCAAGTCATGTTTCCAACACATAAAATTGTTACCTATACTGTATATTGATATCATCTAATTGGTCAAATTTCAAAAAATGTGCTGACAAAATCACTGAAAATGGCTACGAATTGTTAAATTGATATTTTGCAGCAAAATGGTGGACCATACTAATCCCTTAATAGCATCCATTCCCATCAATTCACCTGAACTCCCACCGAGCCGTCGCCTAAAAAAAACGTCGCCTTCAAGACGCTCTATTAGGAGATATAGAGTTCGAAAATTTGGAATAAACTGGATGAAGGGTAGCCACTGGACTACACCTCACTACATGTGCCACGTGAATTAGGATCTTTATCCTACTATATATTTAATTTCGAGCAAAACTGTAATGTTTTTAAACAATAAAGTTATCTAATTAATTAAAATAAAAAAAAAACTATGAAATAGAACATTCAACAATTGATGTACGAAATTATGCTAAAAACTTGAACTTCATTAAATTTTGTTTTAAAAAATTAATAAAATTGCAAAAAATAGCCTAAAATCCAAAATCTCTTTTTGAATAGAAGATTATCATTTAGAATACTTTTTTTCTCCATAAAATGAATAGCTAAAATTTTATTTTCACTCATAAAGACAGCAACAGCAATGTATTTAACAAAACAAACAAACAATTCAACAAGCCTGGTCCTCGTCATTGTGGTCGTCGGGCATGTTATCTTTCTCACCCATTAGCTGCTTTGCTGAAAGTCGAGCTTCAGTTTCTTCTAGTTCCGTAAGAGGAGTGGAGAAAGAGAAGGAGTAGAGGTAGTCAGGAGTCAACGTAGATATGAGTCCTTTCACGTTAAGGGCATCAGGGCTCCATCTTCTAGCCCTAGACACCGGACTCTCCGTCTCGATCCTCTGATTCTCATGGAGACGGCCTGTATTACTGACATCTGCGTCTTCACTCTAACCCATTGTATCACATGGGAAAGAGGCTTGTCCCACTTGTCAGCAAGAACCGTCGCCATTCTCTTGAGAAAAGCACTGTATTCCTTGTGTAAGGCACCGTCACAAGACACAACCAGGGATGGAATGAGCCTCTTAGGTCTTCAGCTGCGGTGTTGTACTTCCTATGCTTGGTATTTGCTGCATTCTGAGAGACTGTTGACCATGTTTGTGAGCTGTAAGAGCAGGCGTCAGCGTTGATAACGCGAGTATCTAAATACGCCGTCCTCTCGGCATCCCACAGACCATGGATCCTCAAGTCAGCAACAAGTCGTGGAGTCCCATCCGCATCTTCTCTCATTACTGGCTCGATTCCGACTGAATTCCACGCCAACTTAGCCATCCTTGCGCACTGATCGCGGATTTGGTCATGACCCTGCTTGACTAGGCCCCCTTTTTTCCAATTCAGTGCGTGGCAGAGGTTCATGGGCTCACTGCAGCCATCACACAGCCTTGGCAGTCCTTTTGGTTCTCTACCATACCGGACAGCAAGAGCATCCCTGAACTGCATGGGAGAGAGATCTAAATCATCTCTTGCCAAAGGCACGACAGTCAGCCACTGGGATGTGTGGTTCTCGGCAATCCTCTCCACTGTCCTCTTCTGTTTGGGGGGGGGGGAGGGAGTGGAACAGCCTTTCTTGTTTGGCTACGGCTGCCGCTGTGTTTAGGGTTCTTTCCTCTGTTCGAACAGTCGCCATGTGCCGCTCATGGTCATCCATGTTCACATTTTCCCCCAATCTAATAGCTTCTGAGAGAACCTGAGTCGCCCTCTTAGAAGCCTTGAAGTTAAGAGGTGCTGACTTCACTGGGTCATCTATCCCCAAACCACCCATCTTCACTGGAAGTTCCAAGATCTCTGACTCAGTATTTGTCACACTGAATTCCAATATAGAGGGGATGAAGTGAAGTTTGATGCTATCTCTTAAGGGTCCATATTCGTCATCACAATCGCCTATCACCCTCTGCACAAAGCTCCATTCCTTGGAGAGAGATTTAGTGAATGCTGTGTATGCAGCTTGGGGGCTCCTTTTGGCTGCATCTGCCATTTTTTCAACACTTGTCACCCACCCCTGGACCTTGTTGTTCACATATTCATTCTTTTTTTCTTGGCTTCCAATCACCCCTCCAAGGAATCGTTGAGAGTAAACGATCTTCAATTCTGAATCTCCAAAAAGGGAATGTACCTCTTCTTCTAAGCCAGGTTTTATAACCAAGTAGCTCTTGCTTGGTTGAGGAAAGTAACCCCATTTCGGGCCTTCTGTTTGAAGGCTTGTCAACCAACTCTTCAGGTCACTGAGTTTTCCAATACAAGCAGAGTCATCCGCATACCAATTCTGCTGGTATTGCCTGCTTTTCAGTTTGCGGATGAGTGGTAGTGTCCCAACGGCATACATGAGCATTCCAAGAGGATCACCCTGTGTCGTTCCCTCTCTGCTTAAGATCACGCTGCTACTTTGCCTGAAAACTGTCATCGGGTAGCCCCTGTAGGAATTGAAGAGGAATCTTGCATGCAATTTTCAGGACAAAAAAATCATTTTGCATTAAAACCAGACTTGGTTTTAGACTAAAACCAATTCGTTGGTAGGACTTTACTTCTACCTTAGTTTCGATCCCTCAACTGTGTCTTGTTGGAAAGCTCTTAAGCTCTTGAGAAGAAAAAAAAAAACAAAACAGGGATATTAAAAATGATAAATTTTATGAAATAATTTTTATTAATTTTATAAATAATTCTATAATAATTAAATAATTTTATAACTAATTTTTATAATAATAATTTTATAAATAATTTTATAATAATTAAATAATTTTATAACTAATTTTATAATAATTAAATAATTTTATAAATTATTTTTCCCTCTGTTTTCATCGATCTGTCAGCACACGTCATTCATCCTCCGTCGGTACTTCATTCTATCGACCAGCCGACGGGACGAAAGCACAGGGCTGGAACGTCCTACAAGTAGACAACGGGACTACACGTAGCGAAGTAATTTCCGTTCTTCTTCTGACAGGACGAAAAAACCAGGTGGAACTCACTGAATTTTACTCAATACGACTCCGGGTACCGGGGATAATTCAGTTCAATTCCTCTTCAAATCCCTAACTTCCACCAGAATCCGAAGTTGACTGGGTTTTTTATAAGTCCAGAAGTCACATTTTGACATAATCATTGAACCTCCTATCCAGGCTAGATTCACTTGGTACGAACCACATCACCTACTTTAAAGGTTAGTTCCTCAATATTTCAATCTAGTTCCCCAAACTGGTGCAATTCAACTTGTATATGTATTATGATTAGTCTTGGCGTTGGTGCTGGTAGTTGTTCTACGTATTTTTCAAATTCACTCATTTTGGAACTTTTAATATGACCTCAAACCAGATTTACATTTAACTGAAAGATTTTCTCTAACTGATTTCTTTAAACAATTAAATCTTCTTTTCCCAATTTCTCCTAATAGTGCTGCAAATATTCATGCGACGGGTCTGTATTGTTGTATAGGTCCATTGCATTCAACAGTACACATTTTATCGTAGACTTCGTAATCTATACTTATGTTGTTGTGAACTCTGGTTGGTCCATGCTGTCGTTCGCTAAGGAGAGAATTCTCTGAACTCCATTCGTCATTCTTATTGACCGATCCGTTCTAAAGAGTCGGTTTCCATACTCTCACTGCTTACTGTCAGGAAATAGGTGTATACCTACCCACCCATTACAAGGGTATCGACCACTGGAATGACCCAGATCCAAGATTTCTGACGGTGCAGCCTGTGATAAACCGCTAATCCGATCTGAGAAGTACAAGATTTGCAGTTTGCACAAAGTGAAGTATTAGGTTGCGAGTAATGAAATGGATAGGAGACCACCTACAGCCGAACCCACACATTCTCTGAAAATGTCATCTAAATCAGAGGGAAACTAGAAGTAATTCCTGTTGCATGGAACTGTGAACACAGATAACTCCCTCCAAACGCGGAGAAGGCACACCATTAAACTAAAAAACACACAAGTAAATAAATGAAGTATAAAGTGGGGAGGACGCCAAGGTTTACCCGATGGAATTTAAAGTTATCAGTTTATGAGAATCAAACTTAAATTGTTTACGTTTATTTAGGTAACTATGCACACTGGCATATGCAGTTCAGTGGATTCGATTACCTCACTAGGGAGATCCCGTTACACCGCTAGTGGGGGAATGGTATTCAAAACATATTTTGGCTTTAGAGAGGTTTGGCAAATACTCGGTTTGCTATCCTGTAAAAATAAGTTCGAATTATCAAAATTCAATAAATTTATAATCAAGCAAGACCAATTTGAAATGTGTACGATCATTCTGGGTGATGCATTGAATTTCGAAGCTAAGGGTATCCCATTCCCCGATTTTAGCCTTCATATGCAAACATGCACGATTCCAGTCTCTACTTATGTTACAACACTTTGAAGAATCACAAACTATTGAACTATTGCCCTGAAGAGTCACGCTAAGCAATTGTTACTTTTATTGCTCACTGGATTGTAAATGTACGAGTGCAATATTTGACAAAGAAAAGATCGAGAAAGTATTAGCAGCATCAGAAAAGTGAGCAGCATCAGAAAAGTGAGCAGCATCAGCGCAGCGTGAAGTATTGATTTTTAAGTAATGAATGTGATAGAAAACCATCTATAGCCTAACCCGGGCATTCCAAGAAAATGGCATCATAATTGAACAAAACTAGAATTCATGCGTGTAGTGATGATTTGTGAACGCACAGACTCATATACACAGACACGAAACGAAAGCTGTTCAGAATTGTCGAAAACGTAATAGTGATTTGGGAGTACATATCTATGTCAAAAAAACAAGGACGTATACCAAATAATAAAAATGCATATCAAAATATGCATGATTCCAATCTCTACTTAGGATACATTTTCAAGAATCACAAACAAAGAATATCCCTGAAGATTCACGCCAATCAATTGTTACTCTTATTACACACTGTATTGTAAAAGTATAAGTGAAACATTGGGCAAAGAAAAGATCTAGAAAGTCATGGCAGCATCTGAAAACAGATCCTGAAGCTCAGACGGAACGATAGGATGTGAGGGAGGGATTAATCCATTTAAAACTTTATATTTTGCTTATCGAGTTACTCTCGTCTCCCGCGAATCCGGCCAAATAAGTCTGATCTATAGAGTTTTGGAACATTTCCGAGCCCAAATTCCTGGACCCTCTGGTTGCTTTGAGCTTACTGCTAGAATGCTAAAACATGGAACATGCTTTCTTCCTGCTAATGCGGGGTCGCATTTTTGTTCTTCCCGCTAATTCGGAGTTGCATTTGCCTATCAATGAACTATAATACGTGTAACTCAGCTTCCATTGAAGTGTAACGGTACAATATTAAGTTACTATCTTCAGTAAATGAGAGCTTTCCAACGAATGCTGAACAATTTCTGTGCGATGAACACTGCGGAAGTGTCATTCCCTACCAACGGGTTGGTAGTACGTCAAACTCATAAAAAATTTGTGCGACAGTTTTTCTTGACATAAAAACGTGACACTATTGGCCAATAAGGTGATGGCTAAAGCATGTTCCATGCTGAAAATCTCACGAAATTTATACAATGACTCAGAGCCAAAAGACTTATCCATGTCAAAAAAAAAAGAAGAAATTTGTACCAAATAAAAAATACGTAGCAGATATGCACGATTCCAGTCTCTACTTATGATACCGACAACATTTTAAAGAATCACGAACTATTAAACAGAAATAGTTACTCTTATTGTGCAGTATATTGTAAAAGATGTAACAGCTATCAAAAGCTGTAACGGTGATCCGTTCAATGGAACGGCGTGCCCGTTGCTATCCCCAACAAGCACGGGTCCGCTTGCTCTTAATCGTTGTTCAACCTTCAGAACGGTGAGTCTACCTCTCTCTTCCATTTGCGTTAATAGCAATAATATTATATAAACTCCCATTGTTTATACTAATACCTAATCAATTGCTATCCCGCATACCTCTCTCTCCCCTGCGGTATTTCTTTCATCTTTAAAAGAAGTGAACATAAGAAACTAATCAACTGACAGGCTAGATAGAAAAAAAACCCTGATTACCTTTCTTTTGGAGCGACTTAAAGAAAAGCGTAATAAATTATCCCAGTGGTTGAAACCTTGTTCTACTTATTTCACCTGATTTCCAAAATTACATCGAAAGATTGAGAGAGAGTGAGAGAGAGTTGAAGCATTTTTATTTAACAAAAAACCATCACAAGGATATTCATATATTTTTTGTGCCATCCTGGGCCATTTAACATACTACATAACATGGAACTTAACAACATTTAATCTATTGCCAGTCAACATACAATATTAATTAATTACTTTATAAATATTTAACTTATTCATCATGCCACCCACGATTAGGCACAGACTATCTATTCTAATAGATTTTAATCCTGTACATTTTCCCTTGTAGCTTATACTGCTGGATGCAATTCGTCGCATGGAGTATTCGCTATATATTCATCTATGGTCCATTGATTTTTATTGTATTCTTTACTTGTTTTACCAATTCTTATTTCATTAATATGAAACTCCGTTAAATTACTTAACATATCATTAGAAGACTAAGATTACACTAATCATAGTTGAACTCATTGACCAAGAACTGTCGGTATTTTCCGGCTTCTCTAATGAATTTAACCAAGTTACCCAGGTTACCGTTGCCATTCAGAACATCTATGGTTTCCCCTTCCGTGAGTTACCTCTTACCCCAACATGCCACCCTAAATTCCCTCAAAACCGGGCATATGGCAAGGAAATGAAACGACGTTTCATTCTCATGAAGATTGCACAATGCGCATTTATTGGCTAGCCGTTCTCTCCACCATCTATAATTAACTGTAAGCATTTCTGTTCGGGCTCTTGCTATAATACGAATTTTGTATAGATCGTGTAAATTCCTATATGCTAAACCTTCATTCTTATTCCTGTCCAGCTTTGCCTAAAGTTGATGGTGCGCTGAATTTTTTGCCTCATTTTCCATTTCTATTCGCCATTTTAATCTTAATTTATCCATTACTTCATTCCACAAGTCCCGCCAAATGCTCATATTCTGTGTACCAAGATATATTTTCTTTTATTACGCTTTCAGCGACTATCCGCAGAAATCTGTGCTCGGGGTATTTCATCACTTTGGCCGTGTAATCCACTTGTAGCTGCTAAGTGTGAAAATAGAGGGGATCGAAACCGCTTTCCGAATATAATCCGTAATTGGGGGTATTCTGGGGAAGGGAGAATATTTTTTTTAAATAATATCCTTGTAGTGCCTCTTCCTGATCGTATTTCACGTCGCCCCATATTTGTGCACCATAGCTCGTGTGGTTGCCTCATACACCCGGTGCTTGGCGTCCAGCGGCACTCGCCGTTTTCTAATTAGTGTTCCCCATACCATACTCATCGTATGTTTTGCTTCCAAAACCTTTTTTCCAAAATGGACTCCTAGATCCAGGCGTGGGGTTAGTGTTATCCCCAGATACTTGTATTGTTTGGTAACTTCGATTGGTGGTCACAGGTAGCTCCACTTCTCGTTTTTCGCCGGCCTCCCTCCTCCTTTTCCGAAAATCATAACTTGAAAGATTGAAATATGCTGTAGACGCCCAATAATTTTGCTCACGACAATCGGTAGATTGTCACAAAGAATAAGTGCAGCGTTTGACAAAGAAAAGATCGAGAAAGTATTGGTAGCATCAGAAAACAGATACTGAAACTTAGACGGAGGGATAGGATTTGAGGGAGGGGGTTAATCCATTTAAAACTTTATATTTTGCTTATCGAGTTAGTCTCGTCTCCCGCACCAAACACGTCTGTTCTATCGAGTTTGGGAATATTCCCGAGCCCAAGTTGCACACTTTTGGCGGCATTAGCGAGGAGTAGCCTCGAGAAGCCCTGGAAGAAAAAAAAAAAAATCACTCCACCTCTCAGGCCTTTATATCCAGTCCCTTCTCTCTTGTAGCTCCTTCCTCCTTTAAAAGCTTTCGCGGTGAAATATGGAAGAACCGCCTTCCGAGCTTGCGGATTTAGCGTATAAAGGAAGTCAGGAGGAGGGGATACGGATCGACGTATATATTTTATCTGGGCGGTTTATAAAGGAAATTTTCGGAAGGGGATCCGGGAAGTACAATCTTAAAAAGGAATGCAATTGGGTTTGGGCGGCTTTTCAGACCCTTTTCCCCGACGGCTTAGCCCTTAGGATGTCTTTCTCCGGCGATCGCACCCCCAACAAGTTGTCGTTGTAACCAAATCATTCCGAATCCCACATTCCTGTTCTATGCACTACAACAACTTTCCAACTTCCCAAAATCGCTTTCCAAGTTTCACTTCGATTCTCAAAAAGTTGTGGGGTAACAAATTGGGGAGAGGGGGGGGGGTCACTCTTGGAACACCCTATATGTACGCACATCGGTTGAGCTCATTGGGTAGGTTGCCCTTCATTATCCATAGTTAGGGGTGTGAGGGGGTGAGTAGATAGTTAGGCACGTTTTCTCATCAGTTTATTTTCTGTCCGAGGCTTTCGCCAATATAGGCCTCATCAGGGAGTAGTAATGTGTAGTTAGGGTTGCCAGATCTACTTTAATTTAAAGTATCCTACTTTATTTGTGTTCAAAATACTCTATACTTTATAAACAATTTAAAGTAGTCCAAAATACTTAATATTTGAAACGAAGAAGAAAAGTTCAGCCCCCGCACCTACTTACTAGTGAAGGACAAGGTTCCCATACCTAAATACACCAGAACTACCTACTTGCATGGACAAAAATTAGTCTAGGGTCGCGCTCGTATACTTGAGAAGTTGAGAAGGCTGACCATCTCCCGCCGGGCGCTCAACCCCATACACTACAACAACAGCAACGAATGGTTCAATGATTCTGTATACATTTTGGATGTCATCTGTCATGATAATGTGATACCCTGGGTCTGTTCTGTATGTGATGAGGATTCCTTCAGTTATTTTGGTTATTTTTAATGAATAGGTTCCTATGTACGATGTTGTTTGCTTAAACTAGTGGAAAATGACTCCCAAAAGAAAGACTCGGGTTTTTTAGAACCTCTTCTTCTTTAGCTGTGTCATCGGTACTTGTAGGTAGACGTACCTAGGTAGATCCTACACCTTGTGCAGATGCTGAATGAAAAATACCTTAGTGTGTAAGTCGAGAACGTTAACTTTAATGTATACCTTAACTTTCATTGAAATACTTTACTTTTCCTTGGTTGCAGCCAGGATATACTTTATATGATCCGAAAAAATGGCAACCCTATGTGTAGTTGGACAGTATGGCGTTTATACATGTTTTGTTGAAGATTATTATTTGGTATCGTCAGTTAACAGCACACACTGTTAGGGGATATTTATGAGATTGACTGCTTAAGTTGTATTATATGATAGGATCCATTAGTACTAAGTGATTAATAACTCGTACAAAGGAAAATAAAGTGAAAAATGAAAAAAATTGGAAAGAGTAAGGGCATCATGAGAATATTTCACTGATTTCACTATATTGGCGAAAGCGCACGGTCGGAAAATAAACTGATGATAAAACGTGCCTAACTATCTACTCACCCCCTCACACCCCTAACCAGTTGAACTCTTTATTCACAATTATTGAAGTTTGTTATACAATGTTTCATTTCATGCTTCATTATTTTCTAGTTTTCCATCTACTATGAATACATATATTGCAATGAATACAATTCAATTCAATTTTATCGTATATCCCGTAGGTATTACGAGGAGTTCCTTAAATACATATTAAAAATAGCACATGATATCTTGCCTTCATTTCTTCCTCAACAAACAATGTTAGACTTTTACGTATGATGTATCAAATAATTTCTTATATAAGTCTACATAATTTACGTATAATAAATGAGCACTGCATAGTTAACATAGGTAGTTCATCTCCAATCAAGACGGCATGCTTGTAACAACTTGGGCAAGTGATGCTTCCTAAATTCCCGTGTTCGTCTGTCGTAGAACTCGGATGTATTAAATTGGGATCCCTTGAACATTTAAATGTTCTGGCGTACTTTAGATTTTTAGAGAAATTATTAGAAAAATGAATGTGAACTGGTCTACTTCTAGGAGGTTGGATGGTGCCTAAACGTCTTACACATATAACTTCATAATCCTCAAAAACGCTATTTAATTCCGTTCTGAAAGTGTCCATCACCTTCCTCTTGAGAATATTACAACAAAGGCTTTGTCCCAGTGCTTAAGTTGTTGTATTTTATTATTTGTTTAAATATTTTAATGTATATTAAATCGAATTATGGTTCATTTATCAAGTTCTAGTTCATTTACCAAGTTATAAGACTGTTTTCAGGTTGAAATCGAAGCACCTAAGTACCTACTTAACGAAGTTGTCCCTCATTGCCAAAGTAGCTGAGGAAACCGCTAATAAAGTTCCGATCGCTCCATTTCTGGGGGGAGGTCACACTTGACGATATCTAACGAATTCGGTCCGCTACGAGCGCGGGTCACCGGGGCTTAACTGAGTTAACGAGGGTCCGGCCCTTTACCGCCCCATTCCGGAGGAGGACGGGCATTTAAGGCCACAGGACGAGGACTGAGATGGAGGACGTTTAAGGTCCTTGGCGAGGGCGGTGGAGGACGTTAAGGCCACACGGGCACGCTCAGGAGGAAAGGAGGCCGACTTAGGCTCAACCCCTCCCTTTGCTTTTGCGGGGGCGCCGACTTATCGAATTAAGCTCAGGACTTAGCGAGCCGTGGAAAACTCGGGTTAAGTCACTTAGCGGCTTCTGGGGTCGGCCGCGGGCGTTTTGTCGGAGCTCTCGGGAATTTCGTCCGCCAGGATGAAAGAACGGGGCTGTAATTGGAATAACCTATGCGATAGCGGGTTAAACTTCAAAATTATACGACCTAGTTAGAATAGAATAGAATATAATCATTTATTGTAATACGAAAAAAATATATAAGAAAAGAAACACAAATACTTGTGAGTAAACATACGCCTGCCAGTTAAAATGTTCAATATACCAGATATTGGTACTATCACATGCCACCAAGAAAATATATGCAGCAATAACTGTGACTGCCCCGCGATAAAACAGGTTCAGGAAACCAGATATTTAGGGGTGACAGTCGACCAGTGCCTGGGATGGGACTCTCACATCAGAGCCTTGACAGCGAAACTTCGGAGGCTCATGCCGCTGTGCCGAGAAATGAGATCTTTTGGAACAATAAAAGTGAAGAAACTTTTTTACTATGCCATGATACAATCGCTCATCATCTACGCTCTACCAGCATGGGGCACAACCTTGGGTATCTAATCATGCAAATATTACCGATTTTTACAACTAGCGAACGGCATTATTTCGATTTTTGACTGATTTTTCAACTTTGAAATTTTTGAAAACTTGATACATATTCTTATAGGAAATTTTACGCTGATTCCTAATATTCCATTTGTTAGTGTGCTGAAGAAATTATTTCGCACAAGTTCTCATTACATTTAAAATCAGACATACCTATGTGAAAAGATTCATTGAATGTTGAGAACGACGAATATTTATCTGCAGTTTTTGTTGTGATTTCTTACAACTTGTCCCTTGGTCTGGAAGAAGAATAGGAACGAATGGGTCATAGTTACCCTGGTTTACATTGACCCACAATACACACTGGCCAGAAAATAGGGGCGATACACATGAAAGGTTAATTGAATTCCGACAAATATTTTTGAATGCAAATTCCAAAAAAATCGGACATCTGCTCAAATACCTAATGATTTACATCTTCATTTTGACAAGTATTTCTAATGATAATTCAGCTCCTGGAGTTCCACATTCCGTACTTTACAATTTAGGTGGAGCTGTGCGCCATACTTCCAATAATAACTTCGTTACATTATTCCAGTAGATAAATCTCCATAGGATTAAAAAGCGAACCTTTAAATCTTAAATATTGGGTGACGTTAGTACTGCGGGGAATATGCTTCTTTATCGGTTCGTAGATTTATACAGGGTGGCAAGGGATAAGTGACAAACACTTTTTTCTGTTAATTTACATCAAAAATGTAGTAAAATCCCGCCAACTGCATATTTTTATCTCAATCCGTACTCGAGATATGATTTTATAAAGGTTTTTTTCAGGAATACCGTGTTTTTTCATTTTAAACTCAAATTTCTCCACTTTGCCTCATTTAATTTTAACTTTGACCTCATTTTCGGTATCAGCATTAAATTTCCTATAAGAATAATGTACTTGGGTTTGTAAAAAGTATCATCCGAAGACCCTCACATCAGCTCAAACATTGACGATTTTGAAATAATAATATTTCTGAAAATCTTTAAAACTTTACTTCTCTTCCAAAAAGAATCCTGGAAACTGGAAAATCTTCACGAAAACTGCTCCATTTAATACTCTTTCCAACCGTATAATCAATTTTACTTTTATTTTGTTATTTAGAGGAGAATATTATGTTTTAATGTTGAAAAATGTGGGTTTTTCAATGAAATTGTTGGTTTTCCAATGGAAATTTGAGTTTAAAAGGGAAAAACACGGTTCTCATGAAAAAAACACCTTTAAAAATCATATCTTGAGTACGGATTGAGATAAAAATATGCGGTTGCCGGCATTTTACTACATTTTTGATGCAGACTGACACACACAAATTTTCGTCACTTATCCCCTGTCTTCCTGTATATATCATGGTACCTACTGATACAAAGTTTCCGCAACACTTCTCTGAAATGAACATTCAAATCTGTGTATGGAAGAGATACGTTTTCCTTTACGATTACAAAGGCTTATCATTGGAAATAATAAACCGAAACGTTACAAGTGTCTTGGTTGACCCCTGGAATGATTAGAACGTGTTTTAGACAGAAAATATGAGCTGTCCGACTTCGCCCCAACCCTCAGGGTAAGTCCGGTTTGGTGATGATAATCGCTTACGACCATGTCGTTGCAACGGAACTGTATCTTAGGTATTTATCATCGTGCGAAAATCGTTCGCCAGTCGCTGGAAAGCTCTCGATTTACCTAACCGTATTATGTTAACCACTACGCAGTGCATGGCCAACAAGCTGAGTTATGAGCATGGATATTTGAATAATTGTGTACACTCAGGTGATCATTCTCAATAATTGATATTGTGAACATGATTGCAACCGCTTGTTAATTTCTGATGATTTCATTGAGCTGGTGTTTCGATGATTTGATTCATAGCAGGTGATCCGAATATTGCGAGAACGGTTTGATTTGTGAAGCGGTCATCATCATTTTAATCATTTTAATAGGTAATTTCTATACATTACACTCTAGGAAGCTGTAATTTCGAATGTAGCTCTTTAGGACATTTACTTGACGATGCCCAGGGTCCGGATCAGCTGAGTGGCTCTTAAAGCTAATTTCTATACATTACACTCTAGGAAGCTGTAATTTCGAATGTAGCTCTTTAGGACATTTACTTGACGATGCCCAGGGTCCGGATCAGCTGAGTGGCTCTTGGAGTTTGCATACGAGTCTGCAACACATACGAGTATTCAACTAAAGACATAAAATGTCCCAATTTGTTGTAGACTCGTATGCAAGCGTTTCTTTATATGCCTTCCAATTCTGTCCAGTTTTCTTTTGATTTGTTACAATTGCCGTCTATTGTTTTGGAATGACCTTCATTCCAAAAACATGTTAATAATAAGAACGTATTGGTAAGTTTTTCAAACATTTTCCATAAATTTCCTACTTCGTCTAATTCATATCTCCACGCCTGACTCTTTAATAGTTTTGAAGATGTATTTTTTTCCTTGCAAAATCTGTGTTACTTATTTCCTTTGCAGAAGCATCTGTCTGTAATGCTGTACATTTTTAAACATGATTGCTACAAGTATTAGACTGGAAAAACATAATATAACCTTAAATAATTTTATTTATTTATTATTTATAAATACTATATATTTTTAGCATCGTTGTTAAGTGACACAGAAGCGAAATAGTTATCATCGTATGGTAGTAAAATAGCTTTGACAACTCGGAGCTGAAGAGTAAAACCATTCTTCGTCGTTGGCAGCAACAACCGCGAAAGCCCGACCCTGTGTTGGATATTTTCCAAAACGTAAGCCCATAACGGCACCGCGAGAGCTAATTATTCCGTAAGAAGCAAAAATACGGTAACATCCATTTGAAGCAATCAAAGGTGGCTTATCTCGTTCCTTTAAGAGGAGTTGTAATGTTCCCTCGCATTAGAGGGAAACTGAATTTATTCCTCGAACGGAAGGAAAACTTCTGGGACAAAGATCCCCAGCTAAAACGCGTTCAAGCAAGAGAATGAGGATAAATCTCTGGGGTTCGGAGTTTTCTTGGGAGCATTATCGCTGAATTCCCTCCGGTATTTCCTGTTAAGGTCGAGTTCGAGGTAATTCATGCAATGTCCGTTTATTTTATTTTATTTACGCGGGCCCAATTTTACAGGTTACAGTGATCACATAGGTAAATTAAATATATAGAAATGTTGACAAGAAAGGAAACTGCAAACTTGTTACAAATAATCAAATCATCAATACAACTAACGTGATACATTATATTTAATTCGAGGCAAATAGGCACAGCTGACGCACGGAGTTGAACGGAGTGTTTTTGGCAGTGTCGAATGCGTGTGAACCGATTCATTCGGTGCGTATTTCGGCCAAACAGCAACCTAGTAGAAACCGCATAGCACCGAACACCCCCTCGACACGAATCAGTTTTTTTCGGTTTCAATTTAGGGCCCAAGGTACACAAAGTCCACGGCATATTCACACTTGCAAGGTTCAGATAAGGTTTAGTTTCAGTTTCCTTGTTCAGAACGAAACAAATGTTGTGTCTCGTGTTGATTTTTTATAAAAAATGAGTGTTGTGAATGAAGTGGATACGGATCAATTGATCACAGCAGTGAATCGTAGACCAGTGCTATGGGATATAAAACCCAGGAAAAATATTAAGATAACTTCAAGACGCAGGAAGCGTGGAAAAACATTCTGGTATGTCTTCTTTCCCCCCCCCCCCCCCCCCTTTTTTTCTTCTGTGGAGAAACATCATGGCAATAATCCTACTCCTCTCCATTGTGGACTGAATTCTCGGAAATCGAATCCAACGAATACGAACTTGATAGGAACCTCATGCATGTGAACGAACGAACGGCTGCAGGAAACGAATCGAATAGGGACCGAACCGAATCAAACCGTTTAGGTACGTGTGAAACAGGCCAAACGGCGTCGAAAACAGGTAAAATACAAACAACAGGGGGGGTTTTTTGTTCTTCCCGTAATTTTCTACCCGTGTACGCAAAAAGACTGAAATACCAACTGCGCATGCGCGAATTTACGCGTCAACACGTAGAACTACGCGTGTACAGGAAAAAGGCCTACCTACACTTTCCTTTAGGCTTTTTTCCTTTGGGAAAAATGCTTTGGTTGGAATCCTGTCCTATCCGTACCTAATGGTCACAGTAGGTAGGTATTCGGTCTCCTCTGACTGTCGTCTAATAACGTTTCCCATCCACAATTACCTACAAAGTCAGAAAAGTAAGCACCTGTGATAAATGTAATTGTATTATTAAATCAAATTCCGTTGATTATGTGAACGAAGTACCTACTTCGTCCGACAGCCAGATATCCCGTTCACCTTCTTGGGAGTGGTGGGAGTGAGTGGCAGTCGTTGATACTTTTCCGATTTTAAAGTATAGATACCTATTCGTCGTAAGCATTCGCAAGTACGATTCGTACTACAAAGTTGTATCTACCAACATACGATTCAGACAACGACCAGGTTTGTGTTTAAATGATCAGTTTATATACAAAAGCTGTTGTCAGTTCAATAACAAATTGAGTAGGTTGGTAGTAGAATCTGTGCTAGGTACATTCCCAGATACGACTACGACAACAAACTAAAATATCAGGTGCAATTGCAATAGTTTTTTGTGAATTTTCTGAAAATTCCATTTCAACTGATTTCTGTGTATTTCTGTTCCAGGTAATTCGAACACGGACACTCAGAATATAAACTTCGTAGTTTTCCCACTCCTGTAAGTAGCATTTATATTCAAAGCTCTACATACTTTATTCAATCACATATTCCGTATATCCAACCGACATTTAGGTGGTGTTGATGTTATGATCTTGTTTAGGAAGTGAATACTATTAAATGTGGTACCTACCAAGTTGCTGTAAGTTAGGATATTTTTTATCGAAACCTTTACTTTAGAACTTCGGGAACACTTGTTCTATAGATATGTATATAGATCTACAGATACTGAGCAGGATACAACCAATAAGTGCAGATAGATACATAACTCTTTGAACCTTAAAGGCCGTACCACACTTGCAATTTTTCTGCTTTTTTCTCGTATTTTTAATGTTCGAACGTGAAGAAGGAGAAGTGCTGTTTTCCAAGGTCAACTTTCTCGACCTCTGCGCATCCTGGCGGAGCATTCTTAACCTCACTTGAAAAAATTAGAAAGTGTTCTAATTTTTACCTCGACGTAAGAAAAAGGCTAAATCTTAACCCTTGGGGAAGTAACAATTCACTGGAAAACCCCTAAGAAACCTGACAGACTCAGTAAAACTGCATTCCGCCAGAATGCGCTGTTTTTGCAGTTATTCCTCTTCAACATTCACATTTCTAGTCTTCTTCAGTTGCTATGTTCAAACCTGCAATACAGCAGAAAAACCATCAATACGTCATTAAAAATGCGGGAAAATTACAGAAAAAATGCTAGTGTGATACGGCCTTAATGCCTAATCACCACCGATCGAAGTCGAAATAGTGATGGGTTAGATTTCACTTCACAGGATAAAATAACCTATTATTTGAAAGTAGCTGTATTCCAAATCACCAGCTACCTGAGAAACCCTACTACCCGCTCCTCCATAGGAATGATTCGATAGCATCATAGAGGTAGCGGTAACGCCTAATATGAGAGAAGGGGATGGGATCATTCCTCCAGATATCATTATATCAAATCACTCTTTTCCATTCACAGTCTGGTAGCAGTTTTTTTACGTATTCACATTCCAGAGTGGGGCATTATTTAACTAATTTTTTAGTACAACTGACTCTGTAACAACTAATAACTGTTAGTTATTAGTTACCACCCATTACTAAATTTGATAACGTAATTTTTCGGTGTAACTTCCGTTGTAATTGATAACAGCAACTTCAATTTATTAGTTATGGCTTATTTCTCCTGAATAAGGTTTTAGTCACAACCCTTCAACTAATAGATGATTTTACAGAAATTAGTTGAACTAATAACTATTAGATAATTGGTGTTTTGGTATTAGTTACATGCAGGTGAACTAATAACTAATTTAGTTATTATTAACACTCAATGAAACTAATAACCAATTTAGTTACTATTTACACGCAATGAAACGGATAACTAATTTAGTTATACAACATTTAACTGCTATCAGTAACTAATAACTAATTAGTTTTTATTTATTACTCATTTTGACAGGTGACATTTCCAAATAAGGACCCCTTAAACCCTGCACTTTACAGTTTTACCTAATGGATGCAAAACCATGTTCCGTGTTCTGTCAAGATTTAGTGCTTAGGATAAAATATTATTTCATTTGAAAATTTGCTACAAATGATTTTTCCTTATATCAAAATTCCTCATATCAGAAAGTTATTGTACTTCTCGTACTCATTTCCGAAACGAGAAGAGGTTTTCGTTACGTGGAACACTTTTCGGAACGGGAAGAGTCAGCTTTACTCAGCTTTTACGGAATCGTAATTACGAGACGAGACTTGACCTTTCTCTAGGATAACCCTAACTGCCTAACTTAGCCACTATCATGCAATTGGCATTGTCACAAATACACTCAAACCCGAAAAAATCGCCTGACTTTTCCCTTTCCTTTTGTTGTTGGATTAACCTTTGCATTTGGCTTTCTTTCGCGTTTTGTCCTCGCACCTCAACCAGAAGGGTATTAAGCGGCATTTTGTCCTTGCTTTCGATGTTTTATTGACGATTTCAGCTTTTTCGTTCTCTAAATTTCATTTCAAGATTCATTTTACACGTTTTAAAGATTTGTTTTCTTCACGTCAGAATCTTCACTCGACGGTAGCCCTACACCGGCCCGTGGTTCCCTCCTCCGCCGCGCAGCGGCGCTAGTCACCTCTTTCATCAGTCTGGGCTTGTACTTGTATGATCGCTCCGACCTGTAAATCTACGGATTTATCCGTTTGCCAAGAAAAAATATATTTATTGGTGAGGAGATTGTGTACCAGTCAATTCCTTAATAAAAATGCAGATTAGTTGGCCATGTAGATCAGAATGATGTGTATAGTTTGGTGGTCTGGATGCTCGCAAGCTCGCATCTCAAGAAGACATAACATCAAGTAGTCAATCCCTTAGTAAAAATGCAGATTAGTTTGGCACGTAGATCAGAATGATGTGTATAGTTTGGTGGTCTGGATGCTCGCAAGCTCGCATCTCAAAAAGACATAACATCAAGTAGTCAATCCCTTACTAAAAATGCAGATTAGTTGGGCATGTAGATCAGAATGATGTGTATAGTTTGGTGGTCTGGATGCTCGCATCTCAAGAAGACATAACATCAAGTAGTCAATCCCTTAGTGATAATTCAAATCAGTTGTACATGCAGGTCAGAATGACGTTTTAGAAGTACGTTTCGGGAGTTTTACGAGCAAAAAAATACAAAAGTCAATTACTTTTGAACCCTCGACATTTGTCCCACGAGACCGTAATCATATCCATTGGGCTACACTCAACTATCGTGTATGGAAACAATCACAGTTTTTCACTATTCAGTAGGAAGGAGATAAAAGTGGGAGACTAGCGCTGCTGCGCGGCGGAGGAGGGAACCACGGGCTACCGTCGAGTAGAATCTTCTTTGTATAAAGTAGAGGTAAGTAGTCGTTGTTTCTTACTTCATGTTATATTTGGGAAATTGTCTACTGTGAGTTTTGAGTAGTGATTCAATGCAAAAGTCACGTTAAAGTCTCTATAAAGTTCTCTTTCTCTCGGGCTTACGAAAACGCTACGAGAAATCAATGCGAAAAGGTTAGCATTCATCGTGCTCGCTCTAACAGCTTGTTTTCGTGTTTACGATAAATACCAATACGAGAAATGAAAAAAACTCTCCATTATCACGATCGTGAATCGTATCACACACGTCTCGTCAACGTTGGTGAACTCGGACGCGTTATTAGATACAATACCTCCGAATGGCTCGAGCTGCCAACGGCACATTAGCTGTTAACAATAGCGGCAAATGGCTGAGGGGCCGGCGAGCTCCCACAGCGCTCAATCCGCGGATCTGTTGACAAGAGCAACACACGGGTTTCCCATTCTCATACCTTCAGCTCCCAGCTTTGGGTACCGGATTAGTCGGATCTCTCTCCGGTATTTATGTGTGCAATCAAACACGTTTTGTGCAATATAGTCGGTGAACCTCAAAGATACGCAATACAACGGGCCATAGTCACGGGACGAATGATCAAAAGCGCAAATTCAATCCTCATTTCAAATGATTCAATAAACGTATGGGATATCCATCAGAAGTCCTTTTCAAACAACTTAGATTGTATACAATTAATCAAATACATGTGAGAAATATGTTAAAATTCATAATAAACCCTAGCAACGACTCGGTTCTAAGCGGATATTATCAGAACTGCAGAACATATTTTGAATCACTACCTAGGTAGGTGCTTGATCAAGCTTTGGTTGTTCGATCTACAACAGTTTCCCGCATTCTTTCATTAATTCATGATGAATGGTTATCGTTTGCATAAAACCCGTATAAGAAACGCTTGCATACGAGTCTGCAACACATTGGGACATTTTATGTCTTTAGTTACAGACTCGTATGTGTTGCAGACTCGTATGCAAGCTCTAAGAGCCACTCAGCTGATCCGGACCCTGGGCATCGTCAAGTAAATATCCTAAAGAGGCTACATACAAAATTACAGCTTCCTAGAGGGTAAAGCATAGAAATTAGCTTCAAGAGCCACCCATATGACCAGACCCTGGGCATCGTCAAGTAAATGTCCTAAAGAGGCTACATACGAAATAACAGCTTCCTACAGTGTAAATTATAGAAGTTACCTATTAAAATGATTTAACCATCGCTTCACAAATCAAACCGTTCTCGCAATATTCGGATTACCTGCTATGAATCAAATCATCGAAACAACAGCTCAATCAAATCATCAGAAATTATCAAGTGGTTACGATCATGTTCACAATATCAATTATTGAGAATGATCACCTGTGTGTACACAACTATTCAAATAACCATGCTCATAACTCAGCTTGGCCACGCACTTCGCAGTAGCTAACATGATATGGTTAAGTAAATCGAGAGCTTTCGAACGAATGGTCAACGAATTTTGTGGGATGAAAAACGACGAAATACCATTTCCCTAGCAACGACTCGGTTGTGAGCAGAAATCATCAGTAAACCAACCGTAACGCTTTTTTTTTAACGCATTTTTGTAACGCTTTTTTCCTTCATGTGCCAAAGTAAAGACATAAAATGTCAAAAGAAGTTAATCTATTTTAAGAGAATTTAAGATAAACAAGACAGTTCCAGTCATACAGCATGATCGTATGAGCGAATTTTTCTAAATCAGTATCGTGAATTATTTGAACTTTGAACAATTTCAGTAGGAATGAATTGTTATAAACCAATTGTAGGGCACAACAACGCATACTAATCAAAATTCGGTGACTCAAAGAATATTTGGGATTTTTAGTTTTTTTTTTTCAGTTTTCATAGATTTTGGCAAATATTAATGAAATTTAAGTACGTTTTTCATCATAATATTGTGCAAAACTCTTTTAATGTCCTAGTTAATCGTTGATAAATTTATTTTGAATTTACCAATATTTGGTAGTTTTTAGCCATTTTGAGTGATTTTTTGAGTAGAATTTTTGAAATTTGACCAATTTAATATTCTCAAAAATTATTGGCCACCGAACTCATCCTTTCATTTGAAAAGCTTGATTTTTTGGCGCAAGAAAGGGATTTTTATCACAATCCTAATGAGAGTTATCGTCTGGAATGACACTTAGATACGGTAAACTCTAGGATTGGTTTCAGAGTGCCTCAAAACGGATTTGAATGAAGAAATTTTTCAAAAATTTTGATTTTAAAATTTTCCGACCCACTGCAATAGCTTCATTTTTCCACAAAAATTCATTAAAAGGCTAAAATTTCACTTCTTTAAGTTTTTATCTAATAACGCCTGAACAGTGCATCCTATAGACATTTTTATGAGCATCAATGTGCATCAATGTGCATGTGCAATGAGCATGAACCTGAACCAAAAAATCTATAAGTTAGGTACCTCCTATAATGAAGGGGTTACAAACCATATATTGAAAATCAGACTAATTGTGAGTACCTAAGTCGTGCAGTGATTTTTGTGCAGTTTCACAAGATTTCCTTAAATCACCTATTAATGAAATTTAAAAACGCTTTTCTGCACAATCTTGTAAATAGGTAAGGAATGTAACCCATCGAAATAGATAGTAGTGATTATAGTTTTTTAGACGTGCCACTTTTCTCGCTAGAGTGCGAAGTTCGCCGAACTTTTCTGACGCCGTTTGTCTGGGTTAATATACAAGTTTGGGCCTTATACTAATTTTAATTGTCTAAATAACAAACAAAACGCAATTAAAAGTTCGTTCCCCCCTCAGGCGAGCTGAGTGGGAGGATAATCCTTCTTGAAGTCACTCAGTATTACGGAATCTTGATAAGTCGACAGACCGGAGAAGTTGGGGCAGGAAGATCCTAATAAGTACGTGATGTGACTAGACCTCAACTCGAAGTTTCTTCTACTTCGTTTACTGTAATCTACTCGTAGTTCTCGAGAGAGAGAAGTGGATTATTGTTCTCGCAGTTGGAACGGAGGTTTCGCGTAGGTTAGGGAAGTACCTTGAAATTACAGAGTCGGGTAACTGGGTCAATATCCGCCTCACTCGAAACGGAAAATTTACTTGTATGAGGATACGTTGGTCGATGGGTTCGTACATTGGAAACACACAGCCAATGTTCCATTTTTGCTTCCAAGTCTACCTAATGGTTGCGGAAGCATTGTTTTTACTTTCGGGAGAAAAAAAATTGTTGGTCTCCAAAATCGAGATTTCCACTCGCATTTTACGTTTTAGACCATTCTGAACAACTTTGGTTCCGTGTCTGTCTGTCTGTGTGTGTCTGTCGTGTGTCCGCAAATCCTTGTAACAAGCTTATTTTCCACAGTTTTCATCCGATTTGAATGAAATTTTCAGGGAATATGCGGGCTAGGGAGTAGACGGTCCCCTATCAGTTTCATCGATCTTAAGGGTGGTCCTCCATTGGAGGCGACTTAGTCGCGCGAAGTCTGTGGTTCTGTGTAGAAGACTGCATTTATTTTTGGTAAAATGGACGACGTAAATAGTTACAGTGGAACCTGGATAATTCGAACTTCTTTAATTCGAAATCTTCTTTAATTCGAATGTTTCTCTGTCCCTAGCATTTTGTATTTAAACAATGCAGACCCACTCAAAACCAATACCAAACACCAGTTGCTAAAGCCTACCAACTATTGCAAAGCCTTGCCCAAGGCGGCCAGTCGAGGCCCGGCCCACCTTGGCAACCGAAACCTCAATACCAACCGAAACCTCAATATACCCCAAATCAATATCAAAACCAAACCTCCCCAAACCAAAACGCGCAAACATACAATAGGCCTGCTCAACAACCCAAAACATCTCAAACTAATTCCCATAGAACCCCAACGGCGAAACCCCAATCTCAAAAATGGACGCCTATGTCTTGGAGAACATCCAACCCAAATTTCCATAACCTCGAAAATGACGAACCCCAAATTCCCGACTCTGAAGAACAAAATCGGGACCACGAAACTTGGCAAATCTTACAAGATGAACAGACCCAGGACATCGACCCGATCTATGAACATAACATAGACGAAATCACAGATTTTTTAGACCACACCAGCCTCGAACCCCCACATACGACCTAATGTCACTATACTCTAAACCGACTGACGAACTAACGTACATAACTATGCCTAAACTAAACCTAAAAATTCTAATCGATACTGGTGCTTCTGCAAGTTTTATAAACCCCGAAATAGCCAACAAATTTTTCCCCGACAAAATTTCCCAAAGTACTTTCCTTGTAAAAACCGTACACGGAATTTCTAAGGCAAAAACTAACGCAATGGTCCCATGTGGCGAACTCTTCCAAACCAAAGGTCTAAATTTAAAATTTAACATCTTCGATTTCCACAGCAGATTTGACCTCCTCTTGGGCTTAGACAATCTTAGACTACTGCGAGCCGGAATAATGCTGCATGAAAACGTCCTAAGAACACCAAAGGTTGACATACCCCTCCAATTTTTAAACCTCAAAACCAACGAAATCCATAACATTGACAGTAGGTGCGTCCAACAAATCAAATTGAAAATAAACAATGTTAAAGAAGGTGACGCTATCGTCCCTTACCAAAAGATAGGTCCCATAGAAATACCACAATGCTTAGTACGAGTAGACAACTTCGAAGCCCATGTTCACGTCCTAAATTCAGAAGAAAAACCCACGAGACTCGTACAAACATTCCCTGTAACAGTTGAACAGATTACCCCGAACGAATTAACACCATCACACGAATCACAAAATCCGAGTCAAAACTTCAACAATTTCGACTGTCCCAAATTCAAATTCGATCTAGGACAACTCAGGATGGACCATATGAACGAGGAAGAAAAAACAGCTATCTCCCAGTTAGTAATAAAATACGCGGATATCTTTCATCAAGACGGCACTTACCTGACCTTCACAAACAACGTAAAACATGTGATTAGGACGACAGACAATGTACCGGTATACGCGAAAAACTATAGGTTCCCCGAAATATACAGAGAGGAACTAGACAAACAAATGGAGGAATTACTTCAACAAGGCATCGTTAGAAACTCTGAAAGCCCTTGGAACGCCCCCATTTGGATTGTCCCAAAAAAGGCAGACAATAGCGGTAAACAAAAATTTCGAGTTGTTGTCGATTACAGGAAGCTTAACCAAAAAACGATAGAGGACAAATACCCTCTTCCCCAAGTCTCAGAATTACTAGACAAATTAGGGAGGTGCCAATACTTTAGTACGATCGATTTGAAATCCTCATTTCACCAGATTGAGATGGATCCGAACAGTATTGAGAAAACAGCGTTCAGCACGCCCACACGCCATCTAGAATGGACTAGAGTCCCATTCGGATTGCGTAATGCACCCTCGACTTTCCAACGTGCTATTGACACCATACTACGCGGAATTGCTAACGAGTACTGTTGTGTCTACCTCGACGACATAATAGTATTCAGTACTAGCCTGCAAGAGCACATCCAACGCTTAGAAGCCGTTTTTAAACGCCTTAGGGACGCGAACTTAAAGGTACAACTCGACAAAACAGACTTCCTCAAACGCGAAGTTAGTTATTTAGGACATGTAGTAACCCCACAGGGAGTAAAACCTAACCCCGATAAAATATCAGCCATACAGAAATATCCTATTCCTAAAACACCAAAGGAAATCAAGGGTTTTCTAGGACTGTTAGGGTACTACAGAAAATTTATCAACAACTTCGCCCGACTGACTAAACCCTTAACTCAATGTTTAAAAAAGGATGCGACGATAGACATAACGGACCCCGATTACGTAAACTGCTTTGAAACGTGTAAAAACCTCCTGTGCAATGATCCGATACTTCAGTATCCTGACTTTACCAAACCTTTCCACCTCACAACGGACGCGAGTAACGTAGCATTAGGAGCTGTTCTCAGCCAAATAACTAACAATGCGGACCTCCCGATTGCCTACGCCAGTCGTACACTAAATGACTCTGAACAGAAATACTCGCCCATCGAGAAAGAACTCCTTGCAATAGTCTACGCTGTGGGTTATTTCCGACCATACCTTTTTGGAAGGAAGTTCACAATCTACACAGACCATCGCCCCCTTCAGTGGTTATTTTCCCACAAAGAACCTAGCTCAAGGCTGTTCGCCTGGAAAACCAAACTTCAGGCTTACGACTTTGAGATAGTATACAAAAAGGGAGCATTAAACACGAACGCTGACGCGCTGTCCCGACCGCCGCAAACAAAGTCTGTCTCGCCGAGTCCAAAATCTGTCTCGCAAAATCTAAACGCAATCGAAAACGAGTATGAGTCTTCCGACTCAGTGATAGCCAACTTTGATCCGGAGGAGGGAGGAGAAACTCACTCTCACTCCGATAACTTAGAAACTTTGTCTGGCCTTACAGTACACTCGAATTTTATCGGCAACACCGTAACGACAATAAGTATCAGAGACCAACCCGTGAACCTATGCACTAATCAAATATTACTCACTACCGTACGACACCCTGTTTTTAAACCCGTTACGACGATCAAATTATTCGGAAACAAAACGCGCATGATAGTAACAGTCAGCGAATCACAATTCGAATCCGAAATTACAAAATTTGTTAAGGAATTTATTCACCCAAAGGTCAAATATGGTATATATTTTGAAACTGATACCTATGAGAAATTTGTGCAAGTAGTCACCAAACAATTCACCCATACGGAAATAGACATCACGAGGTACACCAAAAAACTAAGAGACATACAAACTAACGAAGAACAAACCAAAATAATCCGCAACTACCATGAAGGTCACACTAATCACAGAGGAATAGAAGAAACATACGAGAAGTTAAAACGAGAATTCTACTGGCCCAATTTAAAGACAACAATACAAAAATTCATTAATAATTGCGAATTATGCCTTAGGAGCAAATATGAGAGATCTCCCCTCAAAATCAAATATAACGTAACACCAACCGCCTCACGGCCATTGGAGACCCTTCACATCGATAAATTCACAATAGAAAATACGAAATTCCTCACAGTAATCTGTACATTCTCCCGTTACGCGCAAGCATACCCCCTAAACTCGTCCACAAGCATGGAACTAGTAAACGGACTCCTAAAATTTTTTACTCACCACGGTATACCTAATTCTATAGTATCGGACAACGGTGCCGAATTTCAGAGCAGCCTCATAAAGGAACTTCTGGATTTACACAAAATAAATATTCATTATATTTCTTCCCAACACCCAGAGTCAAACGGAATCATAGAAAGATTCCATTCAACCCTAATTGAACACGTGAGACTCCTAAACCAACAAGAAGCGTTCAAGACCTCCAACACCCGTACCAAAGTCAATTACGCGATCATCGCATACAACAATACGATACACTCAGTATCGAAACTAACCCCTTTTGAACTACTTTACGGACACATAAACAACAGACCATTAGTAGAAATAGATTTAGATAAACTAATAACAAATAATTACCTCAACGAACACAAGGAAAAAACCAAGGCTCTTTACACTCACATGACAGACAAGTTCAGAGAACACAAAGAAAACCTGACCAACACAAAAAACATAGGACGAATAGACCCCCCAGAATTGCCACCTGAAGTTTTTGTCAAAACAACGCAACGTCAAAGTAAGTCAAAACCCAAATTTAATAAGGAACAGTTAAAGGAAATTGATCCAATAACAAAAACAGCCCTCATACAACCCCGTCACCACAACACTAAAGAAAAAATACATTTAACAAACATCAAACCCCCACGGAAGTTTTATCAAACCAACGTGCAAAACGCTTGGGATGATCAAGCACCGCCCTCCGAAACTCTTGCCCATAAATACGGCTTAAAAATAACGAGACAAAACCTCCTTACTCTAAAACCAGGAAACTGGGTCGATGATATGATCATCAATTTCTATATGGAACTCTTAGACGAAAGGAGTCGCAATAATAGAAACTTACCCTCGACCCACTGTTTCAACACCTTCCTTTATCCTCTACTGAAATCTGGGGGCTACGACAGAGTAAGGAAATTCACGAGTAGGTCCGACATATTCGGAAAAGACTTTATCATCTTTCCGATCCATGAAAACAACCATTGGTCCTTGGTCATAGTAGACGTCAAAGAAAAAGAAATTAGGTACCTAGACTCCCTTTCCGAAAACAGACTCAAGCTAGGAACAGCTAACAAAATCGCAATCGAGATCCTCGAGAACATCCAATCTTACCTAGCCTTCGAATACCTCGAGAAAAGGAATGTTATGCTCGATTCCGAAAACTGGAGAACCACCCTTCTGAGGACTGTTCCCCAACAAGAAAATTTCGATGACTGTGGTGTGTTTATGTGCCAATTTGCAAAAAAATTAACACATAAAGAAGCCCTGTCCTTCGAACAAAAGGATATTCCCCAACTTCGAGAACAAATGTGTTCCGAAATTTTAAAGGGTTCACTGTCCTAAAACTCCTTATCGATTTTCATTGTTCCAGGATCGTTCTCCCCCTTTTTCTCATGGCGACGTACGGAATCGAGGTTATCGATGTAACCTCAAACCCTGGGCTCATTGCGGTGAATATGAAACCCGCAAAAATTGTCAAGGGCTACCACACCCTTTCACACTATTACGACCTCAATCAAATTTTGGATCAACTCAACCTCCTGCGACTGACTTACAACGAAACCCTCAAAACATTCCACAACAGCTCCCACACCGCCGAAAAAACGATGATGCTCACAGCCACCGTAAACCACACCTTCAGACTTATAGACCAGAAACTAGACAATATCATAATAACTCCACCCAAAACTAGATCTAAACGGGGACTGATTAACGGGCTAGGCACGTTAGTAAAATTCATCACTGGTAATCTAGACTCCCGCGATGAGGAGAAATACAATAAAATCCTGAACCATTTATCAAACAAGCAAGAGGACCTTCAAGAACAAATAAAGTCACAGTATTCTATCAACCAAGCAATATTAGAGAATTTTAACAAAACCATAGATACCATAGCACACAATAACCGCGTGATCATCAAAGAATTAAGACATCTCAAATATATAAACTTGGAGTTAGGACGAGTCAACGCAATTATCACTACACTAGAACACCTTCAAACGCTCCTCAACCTACTTCTAAGCGCCCTACAAGACATTGAAAACTCACTCACATTTTGCAAACTAGGAAAATTACATCCTAGCATAGTCGACTCTCGGGAACTCTTCACTGAATTACAAAGATTGTCCAAATTCTACGGCAACACGTTCCTAGATTACTCCAATAAGGCCCTGTTTGAGATTCAATCCTACATTCAAGTCCAATGTTTCGTGGGAAGTAGCGAAATCATTTACTTCTTAGATATACCCATTGTGGACCCAGAAAATTTCGATTTGTATTACGTGGAACCCTTACCAACACAGTTAGAAAACGCTCAAATAGTAACCATCATCCCAAAGAAAAAATTCTTCCTCAAATCCCAAACAAGCTCAAGAATCGTAGCATTACGCCACGAGTGCCCTGCCGGTCACCTATCTCTCTGTCCAAACCACCTAACATCGGAATTAGATCTACCATGCGAAATTCAATTCCTACAAACAGGTTCCACCACTCAATGCAAGTACGTCAATCTTGACATCCCCACCAATTACGTGAACTTAATACCGGAAATCAACCAATACCTTCTTGTCTTCCCACACGGAGACACGATTCAAATTATTAATACAGAAGGGACAGAAGTCCGAACCCTATACGGAATCCATCTCGCGAAACCAGGGACGGACCGATTAGTTACCATGACCAAACTTTGTTTGCCCCCCGAAAGGAACTGTCCGGCCGACCCCTGATCATGAACTCTATCAAACTACAATTACAACCCTCTCAATATCCGGAATCGGAAATTCAACTAAAAGGTCTCGACCTTAACCTAGTTCACATGCCCGATGCCCGCGCAATTCCCATCTCGTATTATGAGAAACTCAAAACACCCAGCTTTTGGACCATCCTCCTGTACTTATTCCTCGTGTCACTCGTCACATACATTATGACCCAGTACTACCGCCACAAAAGAAAAGTAAGGCTTTCCCCAAACCATCAGTAACCGTATTTTTATTGTACAACATTACAATACAAAACAGTAGTACAGTACAATACAATACAGTGCAAGCATTTGTAACCTAATTTCTGTAATTTGTAATCAAAACTCTGTTTTTCTCTGTATTATCATGTAATAGGTTGTAATAGGTTGTACTTTGTTAATGTACTAATTTTCATACTAGTATTTTTGTATTAATTTGTATTAATCTTGTATTTTTGTATTTTTGTAATTCTGCATTTTTGTATTAATTTGTAATAATTTTGTATTAATTCGTACTAATTTTGTACCAATTTTCGTACTAGTATTATGTGGTAGTATTATGACATTGTTATAATGGAAATGTAATGTAACGTAATGTTTGTAATATCATATTTGTAATAATGCGGACTAACTTAACTTTGAAACTTTAAATTTTGAACTTTGAAAATTTTTATTAATTTTGAACTTTGAACTTTGAAAATTTTGTTAACCCCAAAATTTTGTCTCGGCGGGGAGGAGTTACGTACACACTAGGCGTATTGTAACAGCAAACTGCTGATCACGCATTACTATCCTATATATACAGCCCGTAGGCGGCTCCAACCTTCAGTCTTGTTCCGCCGTCCGAGCCATCTTCATCTTGTTTATTTCTAACACCAAGTCCGTATCAAGTCCGTATTGTGTTATATTCCAATAAATCAGTTTTTAAAAACTCTAACAACGTGAGTTATTCTATTTTTTATATATATATATATATATATATATATATATAGTGCTCACGTAGCGAAGGTTTGCTACTAAGTAGTAATTGCTTCATACCATTCCCATTACAGGAATGGTAATGATAATTGCAATTATTGGAGGTAATTGCCAGCTTAAAACCCCAGTATTTGCTTGTAGGCATACCTAATCATATTCACTAAACTACTTCTATTGTATATAAGAGAAGTAATTGAAAAACTTAATCATTACTCAAAGAAATCATTAATTTACAACTCTGGGTGAAGTTCAGTGTGCCGAGAGCTGCCAGTAGGAATCCTACTGCGTCGAGGTGCAGAACGTCGAGTCACCAGCATTCCTTACAGGTCAGAACTGTTGATTTATTAATGAAATTTCAAGGGATGAGTGCAATCTATATAGATGGTTTCTTTAATGCACCGACTCAATTTACACCTTCATGTAAAAAATTTTTTAATTAAATTGGTTGAACTCAGCAGAAGCAACTTTATTGTAATTGTTATTTATGCATCATTCGATTGTATGTAAAAGTTTGTATTGTCGGTTGTTCTCCATCATTGGTATTAATTGAATCCATGTTGTGGATGACTGTGCTAAATGTAATTGGACAAGTTCTGTTTTTCGCACAATAAAATTATTATTATTAATGAAGTTGAGGGTTAGCGAGGGTTGGTCAATAACTATTCTACGCCGACGTTTCGCTATATATGTATAGCATCTTCAGTGCTACAGTACAACAGAGGGTAACTAGTGGTACAGTCTGGCATATAGACTATAAATACAGCAAAACTGATATAACATAGGTAGGTACATAATGTTAACCTAATTACTAAAATTTGTATGCAAAATCTGATACATGAATTATTGTGGCTCATAATCACAATAATTCATGTATCAGATTTTGCATAAAAATTTTAGTAATTATGTTAACATTATGTACCTATGTTATATCAGTTTTGCTGTCTTTATAGTCTATATGCCTGCCTGTACCTGTATGTATGCTCTGTTGTACGGTAGGCTTGAAGATACTGTGCAATTATAGCGAAACGTCGGCGTCGAAGAGTTTTTGGAAAAAACCAACCGATCACCCAGTGCCTTAGCAAACGAAAAAGAAGATCAACTTGTCTATAATCATTATTATTGACCAACCCTCGCTAACCCTCAACTCCATTACTATACAAGTGGTCGAAAAAACTAACATAAATTATTATTTTATTTTAACACAGAATGTGTTTTAGCCATGGACTAACTAGCCGAAAATGGAACGCGGGATGGGAACGAAATGTGTGACGGATGATTTTCACGTACAACCGAGCCGTTGGTAGGGAAATGGAATTTCCGCCATTTTAATCGCACAGAAATCGTTCACCATTCGTTGGAAAGCTCTTGATTTATCACTAATTTATTTCGTATTTTTTTCGTAGTTTCATACTATAACTATATAAATTGATGTTATAAATGAATAGTAAACAATGACGCTTGTTTGGTTGTCACTTGGTTGCGCGACAACGCAATTTTCGTAGTTTCATACTATAACTATATAAATTGATGTTATAAATGAATAGTAAACAATGACGCTTGTTTGGTTGTCACTTGGTTGCGCGACAACGCAATTTTCGTAGTTTCATACTATAACTATATAAATTGATGTTATAAATGAATAGTAAACAATGACGCTTGTTTGGTTGTCACTTGGTTGCGCGACAACGCAAACACATTCTGTGTTTCAATAATTTCGTCCGAAGTATGTAAATAGAGGTAACCGGGGGTCCAGGGGGCTTTTTTATTTTTGATATTTATGGATATATCTTTGCTCTGGGGGGTCAACCAAAAATTTCCGTGATGCAAAATTTCTGTCACAATTTCAGTGTTTTTCACGTACAACCCAGCCGTTGCTAGGGGAATGGAACTTCCGGAGTTTTCATCGCACAGAAGCCGTTCGCCACTCGTTGGAAAGCGCTTGATTTATGTGATAAATGTTCACACCTCAAGCAACCAATTTCCCCCTCCTTACGTACCTTACATACCTCCTTATATTCCTAAACTAAGTTGATTGGACTATAAACAATTTTAATAAGCCGGTTACAATATTCTTAAGGTAAAGCAATAGCATCATTTACTCCACTCCATAGGAAGCATTTTCATCCTCTTGACAACAGTCGACTGTTAACAACAACTCATTGCAGTGGCTTGTGGCTTCTCTCCACAGTTATTTTCAACATTTCTATAAGTAAACCGTTGTTTTGTTGGAATTAGTCGGGATGCGGCCCAGGGATTTGTTTAAAGTTAAAGGATTTGTTTACAACTCTCGAGGACAACCGTTATGAAATCCCCAATCAAAGACATATCCATGTAACATGGTATCTGCTTGTAAAGCAGATAGTGGAACTCGTTTACGAGTTTTGTTTCTGGGGCCACATTAGGATTCCCTCATTGACATCCTTAAGCGGGACGTCACTTTATCTCGTGATTTTCGAAATATTGAATTTGGAAAATTTTTTATTTAGTGGTTTATTATTATTATTAGATATACCTATATTATTATTTAATTTATAATTTTCACGTGTGTCAGCTACCTTCGTTAATTTATTGTCACGGGAAAACCATCACTCAAAATTGATTCCCTCGTTCCCAACAGGACCTCCCGGCCTTGTCAAAGACGACTCAGCACACATACGTACCAACCTATCGCTTCGCGTCAATAGACTTAACCGCTAACGACCCTCATGCCGGCAAACAACCGCCGGTTTCAAGAATACAAACCAATTGCGGAATTCCCTCGGTGAACGTGAAAGACCTTGAGACTCCTACTGGCCCCTCGGGCCCCCATCCAGGGCCCCACCAACGTTGTGTACCTTCCGCTACATATCGATTTACCGGCAAACGGCGACGTCAACCGCAACCGCTTTGAAGGGAAGCTATTGACTCAGGATTGAAAGATGTGTTTCACCCAATACCACATTATGATGGAGAACTGAAGATCAATAATTCATGTTTGCCGTCCCTTCTCTCCAAAGACAGTTCTTGATTTACGACTCCTGCAATAGGAGCTGTACAGTTTTCCTTATCCACTTCCAGATATATAGAAATTTCAGTATAAACAGTGACTCACTGACATTGCATACCACCAGTATTTACCAAAAACTATGATTTAAAAAAATAATAACAAAATAATAATAATAACCCTCAGTGGGTTGACGTTCTATCCGGACCAGACAAGGTCCGATCCCTGCTGTTGCCCGCTGAGCGCTACTACGAACTGTGATATCTGATCTGTGATATATTTATATACATCTAGTCGCAATTTTATTTCACTTTGCTGATGGTATATAGTAGCATGTATATAGTTGTTAGCCTATTTTATATCTAGTCTTAGTTGTACTACTTTATTTTAGTGAATTTTTGAAAAAAATTAAGCTATTGCTCTCGCCTCAAAATTCGTAAAATGTGAATTTTTGAAAAAAATTTATGCAGAAATCCGTTTCAGGCTATTCTGAATCATATTCTGAAGTTTAACGCATTTTTTTATGTATGTATGTATGTATATATGTATGTATGTGTCATTCCAGACGATAACTGTCCGTAGAATTGTGCTAGAAACTTCAAACAAATTTTAAAATGTTAAGGACACAAAACGAAAGTTCAAGTTCGTTGGCCAGCATGATCGGATTACATCTTCGGGTTGAAATTTTCAAAAATGTAGTCAAAAATTTCAAAATAGCCTCTTTTTTGCGATTTGTTGTGCGAAATAATTTTTTCAGCATACTAACATGTGGTATATTCGGAATCAGCGTAAAATTTCCTATAAGAATATGTATCAAGTTTTCAAAAATTTCAAAGTTGAAAAATCAGTCAAAAATCGAAATAATGCCGTTCGCTAGTTGTAAAAATCGGTAATATTTGCATGAAACATCTTCAAAAATTCGCTCATGGGGTCATGGTGCATGACTGGACTTTTTTTTTTTTTTAATCCACTTTGGGAGCTAAACAGTGGTGGTCATCAGTGTACCCCTCATTTTTTCCCCTTCCGAGAGTTGCCTGTGGTATCCAAAGGAGTGGCGCTCCTTTTTAGTCAAGGATGCCAACATGGCTCCCCTTAGAATCTTACCACTTCCAGTGTCACTTTAGACACCTTGTTTAATGCCGCTAATTACCCTTCTGGTTGAGGTGCGGCTTAAACTTAAAAAAAAAAAAATAATAATGATGATAATAAAAATACTAATCTTTCATTTCCAATTTACTTCAAAATGTGATGTTTGTACATTAGTTAAACATGTACATAATGCACAATCTACTTCCACCTTGTTGCTTCCGAGACTGCAAGGCAGCGGAAGCTTTGTTTTCACTTTCGAAATGAAAAAAAATTGTTTGCTCCAAAATCAAAATTTCCACTCGCATTTTGCGTTTCAGAGCCTCCTGAACAAATTTGTTTCCGTGTCTGTCCACATTTCCTTGTAACAGCCAGAACTTCCTCACTTTTGATCGCAGGCGCTAACGTGAATTCCTTGTGACGGTCATAACTCGGTCAATGTTGAACGGATTTCGGTCAGATTTCCAGGGGTGATGTGGGTAAGATCCCTTGAGGTCCCATAAGACAATCATCATAATTGCATTACCGGTACGCTCTGCGCATGCGTGAACGAAATATTCTTGTTACGGTCCTTGCAACAGCCGTAAATTCCACAATTTTGATGCGATTTTCTTCAAATTTTTAGTAATCGTGCGGGTATAGCTCTACATGGTCCCCTGCCAGTTCCGTCATGATCGAATCAACGGTAGCCTCTGCGCAGGCGCAAACAAAATTTTCTGTTTCGGTCATAACTCAGGCAATTGTGAACGGATTTCGGTCAGATTTTCAGGGATGATGCGGACTACATCCTGGATGGTCCCATATTAAAATCAAAATTTTCCTTATTAATTTCATTTATTATATACATGTACCATTCAGCTTCCCATTTCCCACCTTATTAATTCCCTGATGCCAGAACCGGTCGTTTCTAGTTTTCTGGAATTTAATGGTGACGTACTGTGAAGGTCACGAGGAAGCTCATGTGCCATTTCCTTGGCAGTGTATTTTCTATTGTAAACCATATTTCATTGCAGATTCAAAATATAAGTGAAATTTCGTGAAAGAATGACGTAACATCCGAATGTTTATCGCAAATAAATGAACAAAGTGTGTGCAAAATACAAAATTTTGAATTTTAGAGATGAGCAATCGTTGAATTTCATATTGATGTTAATTTATTTATATAAGCAATACTAATTTTGAAAAACTCCTAAAATGACTAGAGTCACACATTTTTACGTTAACTTTCTCAAAGCCCATTTACATATTAAAGGGGAGGGAGGTTTACAAGTCGGTATTACGAATATCAATAAATAAATACCCCAAAATAATATACTGCATGTGGAAATTGTATACATCCAAATTCGACCAGGATTGAACATTTTTCCACTCACTTCCAGACAGCGTAAATCCTATTAAAATGTTGTTTCTCCTGTGTTTTTCCAAGTTGGTAATGCCAATGTTAATAAATGAATATCGCTGTGTGATTCCGTGTGAAAAGTATCCCTAAATCATTTGTATACACTGTGTATACACATTTGTATACGTGACAAATTTATTGTCCAAAATCCTTCAGAATAGCACATTTTTCCACTCATTCCCTCACAACGTTATTCGTACTAATTTCATTTTCCTGGTGTTTTTCCAACTCGGTAAAGCCCATACTAGTAAGTGGGCAATACTACGTGACTCAGTGAGAAAAAACAAGTCCCAAAATTCTGAATCACATGTGACAATTAAATGCCTTCAAAAACCAAATAACCCAACATTTTTGAGCTCTTGAAATTCGAGAGATGTGAATTCCAAATCTACAATTAAACATGAGTGTTCCCATCTGAAAAACGCAAGATAGAAGTCGTACCTATAGGTAGACTCGGAAGCTATAGTAAAAACGCTGCAAATTATTACACACAGGTTTATTGTTTATTTATTAGACAGCCCTTCTACGTAGATCTCTCGTCCACAAATTATTAAAAGCCGCTTATAGTATATTTAGTATCGGAATTCGGAGCTTCAGACCTCACAAATGGGTTCAATCAATTACAGTAGCGGAATCTCACAATTTTACGCTTTTTAATATAGTTGATAAACATAACAATTTATTACCAAGTCTATACTGTATATTGATATCATTTAATTGGTCAAATTTCAAAAAATGTGCTGATAAAATCACTGAAAATGGCTGAATCGTTAAATTGATATTTTTTAGCATAAGATTGGTCAAATAAAGTAACTATGAAATAGAACATTCAAAAATTTATGTATGAAATTATGCTAAAAACTTGAACTTCATTAAATTTTGTTTTAAAAAATCTATAAAATTGCAAAAAATAGCCTAAAATCCAAAATCTCTTTTTGAATAGAAGAGTATCATTTAGAATACTTTTTTTTCCATAAAATTAATAGCTAACATTTTCTTTTCACTCATAAATCTCCAATTTCTATACAACTTGAAATATACAAAAAAAAGACACTTTTTCACCTATTTTTGGCTCATAGCACCCATGGGTGTGGAGCGATCGAGCTGGCGAGAAGTTAGGACCAACTAGACCCCAAGTGGAGTCTATGTGCGAAAGAACAGATTTTTTAAGTCAATTTTAAGGCCTTTTATGGCCCGGACGAACGGCGGACGGCGAACGGCGGACGGCGGACGGCGGACGGACATTTCAAATTTGGATTCTACGCACCTTGAAACGTAAAGTGACAAAGTTTGAGGGGGGGTTATTAAAATGTTTTGCTATACGATCACATAGGCTTATTATTGGAAATAATAAACCAAAAGTAGGTAAATGCTCCGTAAGTACCCGCGCACATGACGTCTTCTCGCCTCCTCATTGTGTTTTCAGGGGGCAAAGAAAACAGCTCTTCGCTCGCCGTTATTTTTTCTCACAACAACACGAACTGTTTGCCGTAGGCCCAGCAGTATTTGCCTGTTACCACCGTTTTTTGGTGAGGCAGCAAACGGCGGATTGAGTGCTCGAAAAGTTTATATTCTTATGATGACAGTACTTAATAGGTTTGCAATACTCCATATTCCATATATCTTGATTACGTGTGAACCAAGCAGCAGAAGCATTGCTTTTACTCTCAAAAGATGATAAAAAAAAGTTAAAATCAATAATAAAATAGTCCAATAAAATAGTCGTATAAGCGAATTGCCGTAAATTACCGTATTATATTATAATGTTATGTTGTTGTGAAAATCTAATTAACAATTGAGAGGTGCAAAGCTGGCCTAATCAGCGAGCTTTAGTCAGCAGCAAACATTATACATGTTTTATTGAGGCAGCCACTGGACTTCTAGGAGACAGCACTGAATAGGTCCAGGGTGTGGAACGTAATTTTTTCTTCCGCCATGTCAAACATGACTGACATTCAAGAGGCCCTACCCACTGATATAAGCCTCTTACTCCATTCACAAGCTTGGTATAGATCCGTCCTTTGTGGCCCAAGCACCAACTATTCGCATGGGACCTGATGGAAACTTTTCTATACCCAATTGAATCAACTGCTTGTACCTTTTTCGGTAGATTTCGGAGAGGGAAAATGATAAAGTAAAATATGGCCTCATAATCGTTCTCCAGTGTCAGCAGGCTAATACATGATACATATTTTATCGTGTCAGCCACTGGGTTCCAAGAGAACAAAAACATCGAGTTCCAGGAGGTGGAACGTAATTTTTTCTTCCGCCATGTCAAACATGACTGACATTCAAGAGGCCCTATCCACTGATATAAGCCTCTTACTCCATTCACGAGCGTAGTAGAGATCCGTCGTTTGTTGTCCAAGTACCAACCACTCGCACGGGACTATAACCTGCTGGAAACCTTTCTTTACCCCATTGAATCAACTACTCATACCTTTTATTGGTAGGTCGTGGAGAGGGAAAATCCAATTAATCCCATTCCAACCCTTTTTTTCCCGGCACCGGGTGCATCCAGGGGGAGCGGAGAGAGTTATGAGGGGTCAGGTCCATTCATCTATCCCTCGCCTCGCTCTACATGCCCATGTGCATCGTTCCGCACAATGTGAGGCCGCTCTGATTGGAGCACCTGGTCGTTCTAAATGGAGAAAAACCGACGCTGGAAGCTCCAGTGTGTCATCGATCACAAGAGAGCGCGATTGTCCCGCTCCAGCGGAAGATGAATAATGACTCAACGTCAACAAGTTTTCAGATTCGAATCCGCAAACGTTATTTCCCATCTTCGAGCATTCGATGGATTGCTGGACAAAAGAAAGTTTTTCATCTCAACTTCGGCATTGTGGCTCGAAAAAACATCATTGTTAAAGGAATCGTAGTCGTCGGTTTGAATTCAAGAACAAAACTAAAGGTGGGTTCACATCCATGCGGAAATGCGGCTATGCGTTTAAGTAGTGGAGGAGGTTGGAAGAAGTGGAGGGGAGTGCGGAAATACGGCAGGGCGTTAATAACCATCCGGTTTTGTTATCATTGCGTTATCATTGTTGTTGTCTTCTATTACCATTGCCTTTTTCCAAAGAGACATATTTCCTCCCGAATTTTCTTCAACCACATCACATTTCTTGGACATTGCAGCTCCATAAACAATGTTGAATAATAAACTCATAAAAAAATCATGAGGGCGTATAGAAGAAATTGTTATGTACCTATGTACATTAAAACTGCAAAGGCGACGTCGTTTTAAAATGAGACTGTTGGGTAATATTATTCGGTCCTTTCATCAACTGCTTATTCCAAGATAACATTATATTTCTACCCGAAAATCTGTGTAGGTTGGCGCATTACAAATAATTTATGCATTGATGCACCATAAGAAGTACTTACTTAACGTAGGTAATCTTTCCATTTCGTAAGAACAAGTAGTATTTCTATACCTACTTCCTTTTTGTTTTGCAAAAGTGTTATCTCTTCTCAAATACCTACTTATTCGAAAAGCAGAAAATTTTATCATTGCGTTATTATTGTTTGTGTCTTCTATTACCATTGCATTCCCCAAACAGACCTGTTTCCTCCCGAATTTTCTCCTACCGGTCATTTCACGGACATCAAAGCTCCATAAACGAAGTTGAATAATAAACTCATAAATCATGAGGGCATACACAAGAGATTTTTATGTACCTATGTACGTACCTACATTAACTGCAAAGGCGACGTCGTTTTGAAATGAGACTGTTGGGTAATTATTCGGTCCTTTCATCAACTAGGTACTTTTCCCAAGATAACATTATGGGTATTTCTACCCGAAAAAATGTGTAGGTTGGCGCATTTCAAATCATTTAAGTGCATTGATGCACCATAAGAAGTACTTACATACTTAACGTAGCTAATTTGTCCATTTCGTAAGGACAAGTTGGCCATCTCTTCTCAAATACTCACTCATTCAACAAGCAGGAAATTGCTAATCTATAATCAAAAAATGTCTCAAAACAAAAATGGAATAGGAACATCAGGAAGGTAGGTTGTTGGTGGGATCGCAAAATCGGTACCTACACTCAAGTATATTTAACCCAACTCGGCCTCATCTGCATAAATAATTTAATTTGAGTGTTTTATTAATTTATTATTGTTATTATTATACGCAAGCTCTTCTTCTTTATCTAATACAATCAAAACTTTATCGAAAGAAACCAACAAAGAGAAACGAAGGTTCGCTACCTTCTTATCTTATCTTCAAACAAAAGAAAACTGCGCAATGGGCAACTGCGCACATGCGTAAATGCGGGTATCCGGTAAAATATCTAATTTTTCAGATGTGTACAGTCCGTTTCAAGAGTGCTTGTCCGGCAAGATTCACCCCACTCTTCCGACTGCGGCTAGCCAATCAGAAGGCCGAACGCATGACCGGATAGTCGCACTACCGCATTTCCGCATGGATGTGAACCCACCTTAACTTTATTTGTTTATAACAATCGTAACAACGTTGTATGAAACTAGTCTCCCACTTCCATAGTGTTCTTCACAATCCTACATTTTCCCCCTTCTTCGTCGACAGCTCCTTCTCTTCGTCTCAATTGATCGGCGTGCTTCTTCTTAATGAGGTCCTCTGTCTGTACCTCATATGAATACGGTCCGTTCCTCTTCTTCACTACGGAACTAGGAAACTCATCAACAGGAAACTCATCAAAAAAATCGTAGAACCCCATTTTTGATCAGTTTTCAACGTGGGGTGTAAACTCGTCAAATCTTCATGAACGAGCGACTCATCAAAAAATGGAATCCAATAAATTTATCCGTTCAATTCAGTTATGAATCAGTATAACTTTTTTTCGACTAGAATCCAGCACTGTCGAGACACTCCTCAAAAACTACCTTGAAGGAAACTCATCAAAAAGGAGCTGACGGGAAACTCATCAACAATGGTGGTAGTAGTAGACTGATATTGGTCTACTTTGGGTCAAACCTTATAATGGTTGGGTCTGGCACACGGTGAAGCCTTCCGAAGGTTTGGTTTGATGACTTTCCTTTTGATGAGTTTCCCCTTAGGAGCGTTTGACCAGTTTCCACAGGGGACAGGAAAGTCACCAAAAATAATTGTCAACTACTTTTAATCTTCCAAATTTTTACCCGATTTCTATTTGACATTCTTTTTGACGACTTTCCCTTCCATTCAGTTTTGACCAGTGTCCAACCCAAAGGGGAAACTCCTCAAAAAGCCTCGACCTCACGTTTTTGATGAGTTTCCGTTTGATGAGTTTGTAGGGACCCCTTCACTACCCCTGGTTTCCAACCTTCTCCTAACTCTTTCTTGATCCATACTTCTTCTCCCTCCTCAAACGTTCTTTGTTCCCTCCGTTCTGTTTGACTTTGTTGCTTCCATAGTTTCAGCTCTATTCCTTTCCTCAATTCGGGCTTCAAATTTTCAAAAAATGTTGGCATTCTTCGGCCTAAAAATAGTCTTGCAGGGGCTTTCCCGGTGGTCTTTTGTGCTGAATTTTTATAACTGAACAAAACGTTCTGGAGGGTCAACTTTGGTTCTTTAATTTATTTTTTCGATGCTTGGTATATTCTTTTCCATGTTCTTATCAATCTTTCGACTAATCCGTTACTTCTAGGATGATAAGGGGCCGTTTTTATGTGCCTTATCCCATTTCTTTTAAAAAAGCGGCCCATTGTCAGAGACGATATAGAAGAATACATTTGCACCAAATAGATCACAGCTTAATTATATAATCATAGCAGATTATAGATTCGTTTCTAGATGCCCTAAAGGGTCTCCATTCCAAATTTCAGCTCCATAAAATGAATAGCGAAGAACACAGCTCGGAATCTCACTCAGCTGATCTGGGGGAGGGGGGGGGGGGATCTTGACTTCATGATTCGTTTTTAGACGTCCCAAGGTTCCTCTATTTGAAATTTACTTCATAGGATGAATAGGAAAGCAATTAGATCCGCCGCTACTTTAGTCTCGTTTATTCGTGAAAATATTTTGTAACATTTTCCACATTTAGGTCACGGTAGAAAAAAAAAACCCCTTGAAAGTTACTATGAAAAATCTAATCTATCTTCTCTTTGAGTAGTTGTTTGCTTTGAACTTTTCGTGATTATCCAAGGTGAACCGCATGGCACCACTCCGCAAAAAAAAGAAAAAACTTATCGTACAAAATCTTAAACATTTACTAAAGCAAGAAGTATCATTTACTAAAAGCAAAAAAGAGGAGTTTGCACATTGTCCATCAGATTGAGCCACTAAACAACTTCAAGTTCAGGGATGTTACAGAACGAAATCAGAGCCAGGACGTACAACACCTTATTTATGGCTTTTGAATTATGATGAAGTTGTGGTGCTTCTCTACATCAGGAAGGCTTTCGGAATTCGCTGTTGTCGGACAACAGTAGGCGAAACAAGGCTGATCTGGAAAACTCCTGGGGAAACTTCTTTACCGCGCGATTTGCATGAAAAACACATCAAAAGAGAAAGTTGTCGAATCAAATTTAAAAAGTTTCTAGTTTGTCGCTTTTTCCGTACCTCCGAGGAAGAACTTGTCGGCATCAACTCTCTTCGGGTATTTTGATAAAACGACTGAGAACGTGAACGGGATGGTAGATGGTTGTGATTTGATCAAATTCCTCTTCATTTTCGTTTATAGGGGAGATAGGAGTTCATTAGTTTACGAGCCGCAGAAGGTGATATTATACTTATCAAATTTATTGTTGTGGAATTAGTTGGCTGCATATTCATTGTGTATTGGTTATTTATTCAGAATTCAGCAAAGGGGCAGAAACACAACTTGAACTCATCACTACACCCACTTTATTTTATGCAACGTTTCAGGCCAACACTTGGCCCATCCTCAGGAAAACGCTATAACAGTAGGAACCCTGTCATAAAATCCATAAATCAAAAACCTAGAGTTAATCTAAAAACTAAAGCATGGAAAAACAAATACGTACGCTGTTGCCCTTTTCCCTAGACTTTATTTCATCAATTTCACCTAATTACAGAATAAATTATGACAATGACCTTTAGGAACACATCATAGCCATGCCATTTCATCTTCCTTGTTGTGTGTGGATCTTTGTTGTAGTTCAATGTTATGTGCAATATTGGTTATGGAGTGTTGCCTTGTCCTTAGTAGGTTGGGTTGGTTGAGGGTAGAAAATTTACAGGCTTCTCTGATAATGTGGTTTAATAAGGTATGCTGAGCGCTTTCGAGCGTATTATTTGATAGATGAGCTATATAATGTATAAGTAAAAGTTGGGATACCTCTTTGAACATCTTGGTCATGACCAGTTGTGGTTGGTGATGTTACTAGGGTCGATTTTGTGCTTAAATTGAAAAAAAAAATGCAATTTTTATGTGGAGAGACACACATTGTCTAAAGTCTAAAGTTATTAAAGAGTAAAGCGCTCAGCACACCTCATTAAACCACATTATCTGAGAAGCCTGTAAATTCTCTACCCTCACCAACTCAACCTGTCATGTGCAATGGTTCAACAGTTTTGCAACAACACTCTTGTTCCATGGCTTTATATCACTGTTGTTCCTATTGTTATCATTGTCTTTTAATGTCTTGTTGGATCTATGTAAATTTTACCTATTTTCTTATTAGTTACATGTATATTAGTAATTTCATTTTATTTTTGGATATTGATATGTGACAATGTTCTCATTCTCGAACTGATTTTTACTTAATGACTTTTTTTCCTCCATCTAGGTACGTATTTGTTTTTTCATGATTTAGTATTAAGATTTACTCTGGGTTTTTGATTTATGGATTTTATTTATGGGTTTTTTATGGATTTTATGTAAGGGTTCCTACCGTTGTAGGTTTTGCCTGAAGATGGGCCAAGTGTTGGCCTGAAACGTTGCAAAAAATAAAGTGGGTGTAGAGATGATTCGAAGTTGTGTTTCTACCCCTTGGCTGAATCCTGTCTAAATAACCAATACTTTTACTCATTTAATTTGTCCCTTGATATCCTAGAGAGGCTCCCTATCAAATTTCGTTGTAATCAGACAGACGACATAACTTTTAGCACACTCAGCTAATCAGGATGGAGCCTGTAAGGTCATTCGTCTCTTGTTATTCTAAAGAGGCTCCCTATCAATTTTCAACGTCCTACGGTGAACAAGAGAGCTTTAGCTCACTCAGCTGATCAGAATGGTGCTCCTCACTTTGCTCGTGCCTTGTTGTCCCAGAGAAGCTCCCTATCAAATTTTGACGACCTATGGTGAATAGGAGAGATTTGACTACAAAGTTACTGATAATTACGGCTAGTGGTTAGCTGATGAGCGGTTTCGGAGCACAAAATTTTGTCCATGAATATAATATTAACAAAAAAAAACTCTTGTAATTTATTTGATGTTGCGTTGCCTAACCAAGTTCATTCTAACACCAGTTTTGTACTAAATTAAACCTTATTCCCTAACGGTTTTCTCGTTACACTCTTTAATAATGACACGTGGGATCCTAGTTACCAAAACAGCGAGCAAGAGTTGAGTGAGAAGTTTAACAATCGCCCTACGGTGTACAGGAGAGCTTTAGCTCACTCAGCTGATCAGAATGGTGCTCCTCACTTTGCTCGTGCCTTGTTGTCCCAGAGAAGCTCCTTATCAAATTTTGACGACCTATGGTGAATAGGAGAGATTTGACTACAAAGTTGACATCATTATGACTGATAATTACGGCTAGTGGTTAGCTGATGCTCACCAAAAGCAGCCAGGCACAAGTTCCGACACGGTAATACATCACATCAAAATTTTGTCCAAATCGGACTAGCGGTTCCGGAATACAAAATTTTGTCCATGAATATGAAAATAACAATAATATATATACAGGGTGCGGCAGAGAGGACGGATGGTTTTAAAAAACTCATAAAATAGTTAATTTTTACTCGAAAACAAATTTATTGATGCGATAAGGTTTGCAAGGAAATAGCATTTGAGACAGTCAAGTTTGAAAAATCCCATCAGCCATGTGGTGGCCGAAATCGTTGATGCAGTGCTGGAGGCGTTCTTGGAAGTTTGCGTAGACTCTCTCCAACATAGCTCTCTCAACTTGGCGTCTTCCACGCGAATTGCGTCCTTCAATTCGTCCAGAGTTCGGGGATTGTTCTTGTATACTCTAGCCTTGAGGTGTCCCCGTAAGAAAAAATCGCATATGGATAAATCTGGGGACCGAGGAGGCCAATGAATATCGCCAAACCTGGAAATAAGGCGACCAGGGAAGAGAGGGTGAATAACGTCCATTGATGCTCTGGCTGTGTGAACGGTCGCCCCATCCTGCTGGAACCACACACGTCGGGTTGGAACTCGTCGCCTTCTAATTCAGAGAAAAAGAAGTTGGTAATCATTTTAACGTAGCGCTCTGAGTTCACAGTAACAGCATACTTCCAAGAACGCCTCCAGCACTGCATCAACAATTTCGGCCACCACATGCCTGATGTGATTTTTCTCACTTGACTGTCTCAAATGCTATTTCCTTGCGAACCTTATCGCATCAATAAATTTGTTTTTGAGTAAAAATTAACTATTTTATGAGTTTTTTAAAACCATCCGTCCTCTCTGCCGCACCCTGTATAATATAAACATATATTATTTCTTATATATTAAAAAAAAATCTGAAAATGAATTACTATTGTAAACGCCTACGCCTTCTGAAATGCAAAGAAAATGCATCCCACTCCCAAGTGCCGCTGTGCCGACGGCTGTAATGCCCCTATTCTACGAAAAGTTGGGTAGAATGGGGGTTGTTCGGTTCTAACAACCAGAAATTTCAGCGAAACTCGCTTTGAGTGCTCTTCGAAAACTCTTGATTTGATTGAACTGAATATCTACATGCGGGAAGGATTTTACTTGGTAATGAATACAAGCCTCAGAAATGAAGTGGTGTGTTTGCTCGTTTTGCTCAGCATCTCAAACACTGCATAATGCATACTCAATACTACACGGGCGAGGTCCTCGATCTCTCTTGGCAAATCCCCCTGCATTGCAATCAAACGAGAGTATTAAAATGATAATCCGCTGGCGAGAGTCGCAATTATCTGCTCTCAACAGCTTAAATCGAAGATTACGGCTGCATATGAAACGCTCGGTTCCCGTTTATTTTCTACTCAGCCGTGATTATTGGCCCCTAATTCATTTAAATGAAATAACTAGCTGACCCAGTGCGCTTCATTGCACTCAATAAAAATAGAATTATAATGAAAACTCGAAACAATCTGTTATGTGGAATTTTGTTTTTATTAATTAATTACTTATTTATCTCAATACATTGAGATAAATTATGTTTTTGTTTTTTCCGTCTCGTGCATGAATAAATAAATTTTGTATTAATCCGACCCTTGAACAGGCCACGTATAATTGGCCGTGTAAAAAGCCTGGTTCTGTCAGTGCCCGATTTAGAACTAGATAAGGAATTTAGGGAAGAGTTGATATTAGATAAAGAGAGTGGTAAATTTTCCCACTTTATTGATACAATCTTTTTAAAACCTAATTCACCCTAAAGTCTCTCCTCGTTGTACCTTGGTTCTCGTAGAGGCTTGAAGATCTAGAAGGTCTAGGCGTCTTCGTGCAGCAGAGCTACACTGGGAAGAGGGCTTCCAAGAGGGTACTGTCGTTGACGTGACGGTAGCTATTCGTCCCGGATCCAACTCACGGTGCAGTATAACGAAGGCCAATCGTTACCAAGCCTTGACAGTCCATTGACGAAAGATGCCGGATTTCGGCGCTCGTGGCTCGTGATTTCGGTCGGTCGGCGTTTTCCAGGTGAGGTCACTGCTGAGGCCGGTCTCCTCACAGCTGATCCGACAGTTCTTCTAAATTGATGCTACAGACATGGAGCGTCAATCCTTGCGATTTGTTGATGCTCATTGCAAATGCAAGGCGGATAGGAAACTGAAAACGTTTGAATTCGAATGGCCTGTCTGTTGGAATCATTGGAACTCTTGGTATCAACACGTTTTCATCTTTCGCTTTGCCAGTCAATATCGTGGCCTCAATCAAATTAGGACAGTAAGTCGTGTGCCATTACAGAGTTTCGGCGGATTCATATTTCGTAATAGCACAATTACTGAGTAACTTTCAATTCAAACAATGCGGTGCCATACCGGATGACTCCAATGAATTCAAAACGCTGCAAATTATTACAAATGGTATATTTCTGTGTTAGATATCCCTTCATTTAATCTTGACGAAATTCTCTGATAGCCCTAAATGGATATCAATAGAACATAATTAAGTGAAAATCTAATAACACTAGATTAATTTTTACCAAATATCTATGACATTTTCTGGGCTTGAAAAGAATTTTGCAGACTGATTAATCAGAGTGAAAAGTCCTATTAGAAAGAAGGAATATTATTGAGATATCAATCGGTAGTGTAATAATTTAGATTAAATAACTATTTAGAATTTTTGATTAAATACAAATTATTTTTAATACTTCTATCTTCCTTCGTGCAATTTTGGAAGCTATGGACAGCTCCTAATCATTATGACATTGTAATATCCATGGTTTTAATTGAATGCGTTTGAAATTAGTGCAAAGCCCCGAGCGGTTGTTTTACGGACTAATTATCTAAGTATTCATTATCGTTAATTTCATGTAGCAGTGAATTTGGAGTTTGACCCAGTATGTTTCATAGAATTCAAGTTGGTGTAACGAGGTACTACATTATCTTTGAAGTTTGCAATGTCAGTTTGAATCTAGTAATTTCCTGCTGCCATTTGAATCTTAGACACCACATCCCGTTTCAAGCCGACCTCGCCGGCAATCCCAGTGGATCGTATTAACTGTATGAGCAGTCGTGTGATGGTGACATTGCGATATCATTCAGACAGTTTCAGCTAATTTTCGTAGAAAAAGAAGCTAATGTGACGGCTCAAAAACTGTTAAAACCGAAATTTTCGAATAAATTTGTCAATTAAATCCTTTGTGAGACATTCTGTAACGAATCCTAGGATTAAATGCTTTTTCGTGTATATGTTGTTAACACTTTGGGCTGAGAACCTTCTAGGAATCGATTCTACAACTAATTTTCAACAAAAATTACCTTCTCGAGGTTTTTTCTAACGCTTTGTTTTCGAATGATTTAATTTTTAAGATTATTCGTGTTTTAGACAGACAAATTTTTGAAAAATGGTCATAACTACTCTTAGGTTCATTGTAAAATACGCAGTTTTCGATCAGGGATAGGTAAAATATTAGTCGGTGAAAAGTCAATCTTCAAACGCGAACGTCAAGTTTCACTGAACAAATTTCGGTGAATTATCGCTAGGTGAGCTGTGATTAATAGCAATTTTGACTAAAACCGTGGAAAATTTGTTTACAAAATGCTTTCCTATTTACATGCCGCTGGTTAGCGGAGCTTGTTGCAAAAAACGCTACGTGAATCAGTCAGCTGAAGCTCTGGGTGGCTACCGTCATTGCATTCGTCCGTTGATGTCCTAGAAAGGCTCCCTATCAAATTTCGTTGCAATCAGACAGACGACATTACTTTTAGCACACTCAGCTGATCACGATGGAGCCTGTAAGGTCATTCGTCTCTTGTCATCCCAGAGAGGCTCCCTATCAAATTTTGACGTCCTACGATGAATAGAAGAGATTTGAGCACGATGTTGACATCATTATGATTGATAATGACGGCTAGTGGTCAGCTGATGCTCACTAAAGTCAGCCAGGCACAAGTTCCGACATGGTAATACATCACATCAAAATTTTGTCCAAATCGGACCAGCGGTTTTGGAGCACAAAATGTTGTCCATGAATATGAAAATAACAAAAAATGTCGTGTTGCAAAAAACGCAACGTGAATCGGTCAGCTGGAGCTCAGGGTGGAGCCCGTCATTTCATTCGTCCCTTGTTGTCCTACAGAGGCTCCCTATAAAATTTTGTTCTAATCAGACAGACTACATAACTTTCAGTACATCCAGCTTATCAAGATGGCGCCTGTAATGTCATCCGTCTCTTGTTGTCCAAAAGAGGTTCCCTATTAATTTTTGACGTCCTTCGGTGTAGGGGAGAGATTTGAGCAAGATTTCGTCTTCATTATGATTGATATTACGGCTCGTGGTCAGCTCATCCTCACCAAGGTCAGCGAGGCACAAGTTCCGACGTGGTAATACATCATATCGAAATTTGGTCCAAATCGGACCAGCGGTTTCGGAGGAGTAGTGAACACAAAATTTTGTACATCTAATATATAAAATTCTCGTGTCACAGTTTTCGTTGCCATACTCCTCCGAAACGGCTTGACCGATTTTGATGAAATTTTTTGTGCTTATCCGGTATCTATGAGAATCGGCCAACATCTATTTTTCATCCCCCTAAATGTTAGGGGTAGTCCACCCCTAAATTTTTTTTTTATTTTTTAGACGAAGACGTCAAGGGGTTCGATGACACACGTAGTTTTATAAGATTTAATTTGTTTGTAAGAATTTCCAACCGAAAAAAACGTCTGCCAAGTTGGGTGGGCAGTATAACTTCCTCAAGCGAGCGAAGCGAGCAGCTTCCCCTTCAGACTTTAAACCTACCCTTAGAGATCTACCGTTTGCGAGCGAAGCGAGCAACATCCCCTACACACGTTAAACCTACCCTTAGGGATCTACCGTTTGCGAGCAAAGCGAGCAACATTCCCTACATGCCACACTTTGCGAGCGAAGCGAGCAAAATTCCCTACATGTCACATTTTGCGAGCGAAGCGAGCAATTTAATGGGGGGTCCGGGGGGCTTGCCCCCCGGCTGGACGTGGAGGCGAGCCGGAGCGGCTAGTAAATGTATATAAAGAAATTGAAAATTAATTACTGTTGTTAAGTGTTCTACACCCTCTGAAACGCAAAGAAAATGCATCCCCACCCCCAAGTGCCGACGGCTGTAATACCCCCTTTTCTACGAAAAGTTGGGTAAAATAAGTTTTCCGTTGGAAAGGACGTAAATTTTCCTTTCAGGACATTTTTAATTTTAATTTTAGTCTTGCATGACGTTTCAAGCTCATTCCATCGGAGAAATAGAGGTATAAAATTATGATTTTCTCATTAATTTCAAATCGCTGCATTTTTCACACCCTTTGGAAAATTACTTTAGCCCGTTTTCGTAACGGAAGAAACTTTCCCAATATTTCAGCTTTCTAATAGTATTGTCAGTTTTTCTATTACTTTGCAAATTAGGGGAGAAAGTTTTGTTCAATGTTAAAATGAAGTACCTAGTTCCCCCCCCAAGAAATCGAGTGTTTTCCGGATAAACGACCCTCTGTGATCCAACGAGTTTGGGGCCGGTGTCGGTGTAATTTTTCATGCTGAATCTAATGGTAATACTTCCTAATCTCACCAACTACGTTATTTTCTCGATTCTTTGGTAAAAACTCAATCTTGACCTCATCTCTGATTCTTAATGGTGTATATTTGCATTTAACAAGTACTTTTCTGCTAGTATTTATAACCAATTAACTTTTGTCCACTTTGCAATGTGGCACCGATATCTTAAACAAAACACCTTTGACAAACAACTTAAAAAAAAAACACCTTTGAAATACGTGTTTGTTATTCTGACAGTTTTTGACGTTATGGATCGATTGAAACGACTTTTAGAGCGATCCAATCCTGCAACTATAGTATCGTCAACAATCGCCAAAGGTGTCGTAAATATTGTACTGCATACATCACGTTACATTGATTTGAAATTTCAGCACTATGAGTACAAAACCATCACTAGTTCTTCTATATAGTTGATACAATTACAATCAAGTCGAGCTGATATAATCAGGGAGCTCAATTGAAACAAGATCTGCTGGTTTAATTATATATTCCTGTTCAGTTTAAAAGTGGATCTAACTAGATAGTTCACACATAATAACACAATTTCTATTCCCTCTCGTGTTGACGTTATTTTATCCTGTCACAAATCAACGTTACCGTGGCTGGGTTATTCTAATTCAGTTATTTGAAATGCAACCAATTAAGTACTGTTAATGAGAAAACACTGCTCTTATTCCAACAGTTTTTCAAGGTTTTTGGTTATTTCAATACACTTATGTATCAATTTATGGCTTGGAGTCAATCAAATGAGATTGGCAGTATTTGAACACCACCTTACTACCTTAGGCCGATGAGAAATTTTTTATCCGGCGGGACGACAGGCTTTTTTCTCTTCTTTTTTTTACTAAGCTTTTTGAGGTATACTTAACCGAAAAAATGAACCTTTGTAATCGACCAATAACAAAACATTATTTAACCCCACGAAATCTGATGGCTTACTTTTCAAGATGTGTGAGTAGAATCTCTTTAAAAAAATCCGTCCGTCCGCCTACTTTTTTCATCAAACCACAGGACCAAAGTTTATGAAACGGCTAAGAAATCACGGCTCTTAATCTCCATAACCGTTAACAACAGTAGTTCATTAAAAAAAATTATAAACCTAATGAACTGTCATAGAACGATTGTATTTGTTATTAAAAGTTATAATCAAGTTTCAGAATTGTTTCTAGTGCTGGTCGTGATGTCAAGACCTTTCACTAGGGCTGCTAAAGTGAGCTTGCTTTACTTCAGGAGGGTTAGGGAAATCAGAAGTAACTTCAGAAGTTCGCTGATTCAGGGGATGATTTTGTGACAAATTGCGCGTAAGGGTGAATCCCACGAAATGTGGGATTGTGTTTCACTTACAAGTTCAAGACTGGTCGTCACATAGTAAAAATTCAAGATGTACCTGTTCCAGAAGAAAAGTTTGTGAAATACCTCGGACTCATTCTTGACAGAAAACTTATCTATAATATGCGAATTTCTATCTATTCGGCCTATTCTGCCTCTTCACCTGAAAAGACTTGTGTACCTCACCATATTACGACCAATTGGTTGTATGGAGGTGAATTCTAGAGTGCAACAAGTAACACACAAATAAAAACAGTCTTGTCATTTCATACAAATATTTGAGCCATCACGAAAAAATGACATCCCACACCAACCCCCTTCTATTCGAATTGACACAAAATTTACCACGACAAAGGTCCATACGCTGACTCAAGCGGAAGAGAGCCACGGACTTCCTTGAGGAATTATGAAACCCAAGCTACTATGGAGTACTATTAATGGAAAGAGACCTCCAACAAGTTACAAGTTAATGTTTATGTTCCTAATTACTTCTCCTAACCGTAATGTGTTTTACATAGTAAAGTTTACTAAAATTAAAAAAGAAAAATGGATTGTTTAAATTGACTGTTATAATAGTGAGTTTCCCTTGACTTATAAATTCAACATTCTACGAACATCTGCTCTGAATCATTTGCCAGATGAGCTAATAATAAGGATAAGACCCTAAACGAAAGTTCTCCCTAAAAGTTATTTGAGTTTTGGGAGTTGAGTGAGGGTAATTGGACAGGTCTTCCTCCCAGCCGTTTGTGAGGTTAAGTCCGTTTCCAATTCGCTTTTCGCCAAAGGAGTTGAAGAACGAAAGGGCTTTAGTCAATATAAAGTTTGAAGGCCCTTCAATCTAACCAGAAATTCCTGCAAAAACGTTGTTCGTTGAGAACTTTAATAACAAACAGTAAATTGAATTTTCAAGGGAGGATCTAGTCCTTATTCTTTCGTATAGTTGGCACCAATATTATTTAGATATATTAAATGTCTACTGATTGGACTTCAAAGGAATTCAATAATGATGATATTTAACTAAATTTGAATCGCAATGCTTGATCCTCTAAGCAGAGGTCTCCGTTGAAGAGAAGAAGCTAAATCATAACTAACAGATCAGCAAAATTATTATTATTTTGATTAGGGGTGGAAATCTATATTTTTAATGATCTATCATTATTAAAATAACTCAACAACAATTATTATTCTCTGAAACTTTATTCGAATTAAGTTACTTGTCACTGTTGCTTTGTACGGGAAATAAAAGTAGACGTGCCCCAGGTATGTGTGCTCGGGCCAGTTCTCTACCGGCTGTATACAAGGGACATCCCTAAACCTTTAGAAACTGTCACAGCAACGTTTGCAGATGTCACGGCAAGGCTGGATCTCGTTTCTTCAACTGAGAAAGCCACAAGTAAACTTCAAGGAGCAGTGATCAGCATCCATCAGTAGACCAAAAAGTGGGGAATAAAATTCAACGAAACAAAGTCAACACACATAAACTTCACTTGCAGGAAGATTACCCCAATACCCGTAGTAATAAACTCCCAGATCGTCCCATATGCAGATAAAGCGAAGTACCTCAGTATGACTCTCGATACCAAGCTTCGGTGGAAGAAGCACAAACAAAAAAGGGAAGGAAATAAATCCCAAATTCAGGAAGATGTACTGCCTCATTGGAAGAAAATCCCAATTGTCCTCGCATAACAAAGTGTTACTGTATGAACAAGTGATCGAACTCGTTTGGACTTACGGCTGCCTGAAAATCATTCAAACAGCACAGAACAAAATACGCTGGAGGATAGTTTTTGCTCCCTGGTATATTAGAACGGATGATCTCCATCGTGACCTTGAAGTCAAGATGGCAAGAGAAGTCATTAAAAATCGAGCTACGGATCACTAAATCTGTCTCCAGAAACACATAAATCGAAGTACTGAACATCCTGGACAACAGCAGAGATTTGCGGAGAGAGAAAAGGACCAAACATCTGGACCTAGTCACAGTCTGCTGAAGTGATGTGATGAGTGGTGACTTTTGTGGTGACATAACCGCAAAACGCTAAATGTATAGACACCAAAGTGAAGTTACTAGATGTGTTGACAGTTGTAACAATAAAGATTATTTAAAAATTAATAAAAACTGTTGCTTTGTGCGTAACTTGACGACAACTGAGCTCTTATCAACATACCAATACTTCTTCTTCTAGTATCACATCCTTCTTCTATGCTACTTCTTACAAAATTACCCTTTGTTCGTGAAAATCATACAAGATCAGGATCTTCTACGATTCCTTATTTCTTTAGTCCTGTCAAATTGGTGGACTGGATCTTTTTTCTCACGAAAATACCCGCTTATAATCCTGGTGGGAAGAGGGTGAATGTTTGAAAAGTTAAAAAATAATAATATTTAGGTATATTAAATTAGTTTGAAATGGTGCTCTTCTCTTTACAACGAAGTTTGATCATAATCTCATTGAGCTACAGTATCTTTGATCCGGTCCATTTTTGTTTTATTCCAAGTTTACATTATTCAGTTAGTTTATCTTCTTGATAATGTACTACTGAATATGCCAGAATCCTGTGACGGATGTGGTGCAAGCACGTTCAATGTTGAGCACGCTCTAACATGCAAAACAGGAGGCCTAATATCCAGACGCCATAACGAAGTACGTGATGTATTGGGCGAACTCATGTTTGAAGCCTGGGGAAATGTTGTTAAAGAACCCGTCATAGTGGAAGCGTCCAATACCTCAGCAGGGCTCAGGGGCGATCTGGCGTGCAGAGGTGTATGGGAAAGGCAGAGAGAAGCCATCTTTGATATTCGTGTCACTGACACTGATGCGCCCTCTCATATTTCCCGTCCAGTCTCAGCGATTCTGAAGTCTGCAGAGGAAGAAAAGAAAAGGAAATATAATGACGCGTGTATTCAAAGACGATCCTCCTTCACCCCAATGGTTTGCACGACAAACGCGATATTCGCTCCTCAAATGGCGAACTGTATTAAGGTAATGGCAGAACGGTTGGCAGACAGATGGTCTAAACCGCAAAGCCATGTTACCGGGTGGTTACGAGCGCGGGTTTCCTTTGCCATTTTGCGTGCAACGTCCATGTGCATTAGAGGAACTAGAAAGAAGTGGAGAAATGCAGAGGACCTGATAGGCTTTCGTGATGGAGCAGCTATAACAATGGGTTTGGGACCTTCATCTCGTACATTAAAAAAAAAGGAAGAAATGAACACAACCGAATAAGCCTAGCAGGGGAAACAAGAGAGAGAGAGAGAAAAAAACCAACCGATCACCACCCAGTACCTAAGCGAATGAAAGAGATTAACTTGTCAATAAATAGTAATATTAGTTTATCTACTTATACCGTCACTCCAGAACCGGCATCAATATTGAGGGTAGTTAGAGCTAAGGTCTTAAAGTCCTGCTATTTGTTCTTTAGCTACGGTCTTCATGTCCTGCTATTTATCTTTGAGCTATAGTCTCTTAGGTAAGCCATGGTCTTGTTTTCCAGTTATAATCTAATTAGAGCTTCGGTCTAATGACCGGCTATTTGGGTGCTACGGTATTCCAGATCACACCACTTAGGAATCTCCTCCAGTCAGAGCTTAATTAGTTCAAATGATCCAGACACAATCAAACGTCGCAATTGGGAGTCAGTAACAGTTCACATCACACTCAGCCACAATAATTGATTTGATAATGGATATTGGTTATAACGAAGAAAACCTCTTGAAGTTCGTACCGACCAACTTTCTCTCTATACTCGTATTTGAATGGAACATCCCTCTTTTCGCCTTTGCCAAGCCCGAAGCGCTTAATTTGAGCATCACTCGCTTTCAAAGGATCGAAAAAGCCTTGACGAATCCATCTCTCCGACGAACCGTCTGGCGAAGGTTTCAGTCGGGTCAGATGTGAAATTCAGATTGTTTTAATTCCAAATATTTGTCTTTCCTCCCTTTCCTACTCCCCTGTTGGCCGATCCCGTTCGGCGCCCGTCTCTCCCGGAGGGCACTTTATAAAAGCAAGAAGGTAAAAAGCTATGAATATTCAGATACGCGTCACGATGTTGGCGTACGGAGTTCATTTGTTTCGACCATTCTTTCAGGATATTGGCCACTGTTAATCCAACCCCTGTCACCTTTTTGGACAAAAAAGTTACCCTCTCTCATGCGGGTGAGCTCTCGTATCAATTTTCATTCTTCACTCCACGCCAGTTAAAAAACGAGTTAAAACGGCAATGTTGACTTCTCGCTAAATTAATACCGAACAGATACTCGAGACCGTTGCTCTCGTGATATTTAATATCATATCTTCATTATTTCGAGTTTAATATTCTCAGTAATTGACCATTGTAACCTCAAATTTTAAAAGACGAAAGTAAATTGAGAGCAAATTAGTTCGAATAAATAAACATGCTAACCTTTTGCCGTTTTAGCGTACCATTCCCGATATTAGTTAAAATTTTCAAGAGAAAATTATTTTGTTTGTTTGTCCGCTATAAATTTCCAAACGGTTGCACCAATTTTCAGTCGGGTGGGCGCAAATTTACGAGCGAGTTCCAGGGATGGTTTAAGGCAAATATATTACGACCCTCTAGACTTACTCCTTCATCGAGAATTCGTCTTTCCCTACAGCGCGACGTTGCCCGGGTAAGCAACTTTGTAACTTTGTAATTAAGGAAAAATCGGACATGGGTCGAACTTTTCACGTGAAAATTTATTATCTCCAAAAACTCGATATCTCACAATCCGCGCTCATTTTGCCCGTGATTGCTACCATTTCTGTACCCCCAAAAAATGTCAGAGATGAGTAATTTTTCGATGAAATCTCATGCAGATGAGGTTCGCATTTGAAGAACGCAATATAGAAGCCGTACCGCCATTGTGGATGGTGATAATTATAATTCGATTTCACCATTGAATAGGTACCCAAAAAATGAAGGGCACTTACAGGATTTTTTTATCCACAAAAATAAAAAACGTCCAGTCATGCAGCATGACCCCATGAGCGAATTTTTGAAGAAATCTTCGACATTTCAGTCGCTATTGATCGTGTAGAGAAATTTTAGTTTATGATTTTGATAGACAAACATGGAATCAAATTATTAAAAATAATTAGGAGGTACTCATACTTTATTATTATTAAACTAATCTTGTAGATTTAAAGACGAATGTAGGTAAATATTCATAGATTTCGATGTCCAATGTGGTCAGTATTGAAGGCAGTTGAAATCTTAACAGTATACTATCATAACATCATCAAATCTTGACATAAAATAAAATAAAGTACCTACGTCATATGAAAGAAACGTATTTCCACAGCCAATCGATGATGAGGCTTTATATTACGAGTGATATAAAGTCAGTTGCATTCAAATCTAGTATCCCACAGCAAGAAAATGACAGGCAAACTGTCAGAGCCGGTCCGAGCCATTTTTGTTACCCATGCGGAAGGGCTGGTTGCGCCCCCCCCCCCCCCCCCCCCCCCCCCCTATTATATTGGAAGCCAAAAAAAGGCAAACTTTTTACGATTCGTATTTTTAAGAGATAGAAATGAAATCCAAAAATACAAGCGACTTATGTTTAGTGCATCACATGAGACCGCGACGAGACCGCCGCCTGAAAAAACGAGACGAGACCGAGACCGATTTCGAGTTTCGAACAAGAGTTTCGGATCTCGAAAAAGATTCCTTCGCCATTTGCTAATTATGTATGAACATTTCCAGTAAATATTTCGATTGTTAAATGATCTTGAGGTCACATGTTTCTAAGAGTTGAGCAGATAGTGAATGACACATTGTGACAGAAGAGTGGCCAAATAAAATGAGCTTGCGGTTTTTTACAGTAGTGAGGGTAAAGAAAAGTACCAGGCAACATACTCATAAATAAATTCAATTCCTTCAATAATTAACACAAAAAAACAAACCAATTTATTCAATACTATAATAAATTAATAAATTAGTTCAATAAATTTAAAAATGCCCTGCCGGGGGCGCCCCTCCTGACCGGCGCCCGAAGCGGCCGCTTGGTTCGCATGCGCCTAGGACCGGCTCTGCAAACTGTAGTCTTTGTTTCGAACAAATATTACCGATTTTTACAACTAGCGAACGGCATTATTTCGATTTTTGACTGATTTGTCAACTTTGGAATTTTTGAAAACTTGATACATATTCTTATATGATATTTTACGCTGATTCCGAATATACCACATGTTAGTATGCTGAAAAAATTATTTCGCACAACAAATCGCAAAAAACAGGCTATTTTGAAATTTTTGACTACATTTTTGAAATTTTCAACCCGAAGATGTAATCCGATCATGCTGGCCAACGAACTTGAACTTTCGTTTTGTGTCCTTAACATTTTAAAATTTGTTTGAAGTTTCTAGCACAATTCTACGGACAGTTTCTACGGACGGTATATACATACATACATACATGAAAAAATGCGTTAAACTTCAGCATATGATTCAGAATAGCCTGAAACGGATTTCTGCATAAAATGTTTTCAAAAATTCACATTCTACATATTTTTAGGCGAGAGTAATAGCTTAATTTTCTTCAAAAATTCGCTAAAAGGAGGGAGAGGGGGGGGGGTTATGTGTTTCATTTCAGACGCTAACTCGCTTTTAAATCAAGATGAAGTACGTAATAATATGTAATATTGAGTCAATATTTAATGTACGTACAGTAAAGAGAGCTCTTACTGACCTACATAAGCTCATAAACGAAATGTAAACGGTTGTTACTTTCGAACGGGGTGTATCTAGGCTCAGTTCCACGGAGAAAATTGGATTTTCTCGTCTTATTTACTTAAAATTCAGTGTATTCGTTTATCTACCCTGAGCTCCTTTCTACCAACTACATGGTTTTAATCTCCGCTACGCTCTCAAATTGTTGACCGTCTGCAGGGGAATGTATGTACCTAACTACATTTGCCGAATGAAGTTTGCCAGTGTGGAATCCTGTAATCTGTATAATCCCAAAACAAACAGAAATCTGTTAGTTGTACCATTGAGATGGCTATGAATCATGCAAGATGGTTATGATCTTTAGGATTAGATAGGTCTACTGTTTTACATACGAGAACTGCAAATAGTTCTAACATCTCCCTTCTCACACTTAGAACTTAATTCATAAAAAGTCAAGTCATGCAGCATGACCCCATGAGCGAATTTTTGAAGAATATTACCGATTTTTACAACCAGCGAACGGCATTATTTCGATTTTTGACTGATTTTTCAACTTTGAAATTTTTGAAAACTTGATACATATTCTTATAGGAAATTTTACGCTGATTCCGAATATACCACATGTTAGTATGCTGAAAAAATTATTTCGCACGACAAATCGCAAAAAACAGGCTATTTTGAAATTTTTGACTACATTTTTGAAAATTTCAACCCGAAGATGTAATCCGATCAAGCTGGCCAACGAACTTGAACTTTCGTTTTGTGCCCCTAACATTTTAAAATTTGTTTGAAGTTTCTAGCACAATTCTACGGACAGTTATCGTCTGGAATGACACATACATACATACATACATACATATATACATACATATATACATACATACATACATACATAAAAAAATGCGTTAAACTTCAGAATATGATTCAGAATAGCCTGAAACGGATTTCTGCATAATTTTTTTTCAAAAATTCACATTCTACAAAATTCGCTAAAAGAACTTCTTATGTACAGGCCCTACATTAATTATATAAGCGCAAAATAAATATAGAAAAATTCCATTCATTTCATCAATTTAAAAAGTACTTAGCATCAGTAATAATTGCAAATCTCAAACCCTAATTATAAAATGTATATAGTGTGTACCATAGTTTGTAGTGTAACATTCTTGAAAGTTTTTTGCTGAGGAGGACAACTTCACCGAATCACACAAGTTTATCAGAATCATTTTCCAGTGGGCATAAAGAAAATTGTTTTAACAGCAATCTCATTTCCTCAATGATTAAATTAGGTTAATGATTACGCTAATTTCTTTTTCTTTTTCAAGAAGTGTTTGTATATTCTTCTTTCATGCCGATAAAGCTTCCACTCTTTCTTTCATTGCCATTCTACTTTCCTTATGCTATCATTTCAGCGGTTGAAATAAATTTCCAAGTTCAATTATATTCCCATAACGATTTCTATTTGGTACGAACTAACAACGACAAAGTTGTGGAAACCCATTTCAATTTTTTAAAAACTTGAAGGTGAACGTTTTCTAATTGCACGGAAATGAAGAGTTACAATGTTGGATCGATTTCGACGGTCATCATCAATATCTTAGTTACCTATCGTGGTAGTTTTAGCGGATTTTCGTAGAATATGAAGCTGTTGCAATGGCTCCAAAAATTTTAAAATCAAAATTTTCGAAAATTTTCTTCATTGAAATCCGTTTTTAGACATTCTGAAACGAATCCTTGATTTTAACGCTTTTTCTTATATATGTACATATATTTCCTTCCAGACGATAACTCTCCTTAAGATTGAGATAAAAATTCCATTCTTCGCCAAAAATCAAGCTTTCTAAACTTCTAAACGAAATGACGAGTTCGATGTCCAGCATTTTTTGAGCACATTAAATTAGTCAAATTTTAAAAACAGTGCTGGAAAAATCACTAAAAATAGCAACGAACGTCTAAAAACCGTTAAATTTAGATTTTTTAGCAGAATATTGCTCAAATAAAGATTATAAACTATAAAATAGAACATTCGAAAATTGATGTACAAAATTGTGCTGAAAAAAGTACTTAAATTTCATTAAAATGTGCTTAAAAATCGGTAACAACTGCAAAAAAAGTGAAAACTCCAAAATCCTTTTTTGAATAGTAGATTATTATTTAGAAAGAGTTGTTTGACTTAAAATTGGTAATTAACAATATCTGGCCGCTCAATGTGTTCAATTTTCAAAATGTAACAACATAGTGCGCTAATTTACGAAAATTCGCGCATACGATCATGCTGCATGACTGGAACTTTCGAATTGGGGAAAACTCAGCAGAAATGCAATCGAATCGGAGAATTTTCGCCATCGAAATTGCATCCCCACCCCCAAGTGCCGCCGTGTTGTCGGGTATAACACCCCCCCTTTCTACAAAAAGTAGGGTAAAAAACAAACAAACAAAAATAGACCCTGACAGGATGGATTTTATTATCTCAGCCAAAATAATGGAACTAAACAAACAAACAAAATTAAATTGGTAGTTGATGGTTAACTAAAACTGTTGACAGAGGAGTTTTCAAGTGATATAAATGTTACTGAAAGGACGGGTGACCAGGAAGCAAGGAGCTCACGGACATCCGCTTTCAAAACAATGTAACAGCATAGTGCGATAATTTACGAAAATTCGCTCATACGATCATGCTGCATGACTGGAACTTTCAAATTGGGGAAAACTCAGCAGAAATGCAATCGAATCAGAGACTTTTCGCCATCGAAATTGCATCCCCACCCCCAAGTACCGCCATGCCTTCGGGTGTAACACCCCCCCTTTCTACAAAAAGTAGGGTAAAAAACAAACAAACAAAAATAGATTGACCCTGGCAGGATGGGTTTTACTATCTCAGCCAAAATAATGGAATTAAACAAACAAACAAAACAAAATTGGTAGTTGATGGTTCACTAAAACTGTTGACAGAGGAGTTTTCAAATGATATAAATGTAACTGAAAGGACGGAGATCTCGGACATCTGCTTCTGGCGACCTGCCAGCCTGGACCCCCCTTATCCCTCTGAATGAACGCGGGACTGTTTAGCCAAACGATCGGCGGGTTCATTGCTGTGAATGGGACGGTGCCCGGGCTGTGAGCTCTCAAGTGGGAAGAGACCTTGACAGTTGGTCTGCTACGTTGAAACCCGAACAAGGACAAACAGTAATCACAGGATGGCCGCCTCTTTTAGCATTTTTATCCCTTCTCCGGGAGCTTCGGTCTTTTTCCGGTCCAGTTCAGCCTTTCAGCTCCGAATTTCATGCCGGCTACAAAAGCGGGACGGGAGTAAAACTTTTCGCAACAATGGTTATTTCAATATGTATAGACGTTTCTCGTAGGGAAATGCATACTTGATGATGAATTAAAATGTTTCATCCGAAACCCCATCGGCATTTTTGGTAGAAATTACTTAAAAGAGAGTACGATTAAAGGAGAGAAAGAGGGGTACATTCCCCAGCACTAAGTAACGTTCTAGTTCAAGAGAACCTTTTTACAGTACGTACAAAAAAACGAGTACTTCATTTAACTGTGAATGTGCCAAGAGATGTTTTTCTCTTTTTTTTTTCCACCGCTGTGGAAAATTTGAATGGTAAAGGTGGCGCATATTATTAAGGGCAGTAATGGATTCTTTTCAAACCAAGTCGGACGACCCCTTTTGAATTCCTTCGGGCTTTTCCCCCTCCCCTTTTCCATACCTTCCGCGGGCTGCTGTGGGGGGAGTTATGAAACATTCAGACCCACAAAGGGGAATCGATTTGGGATTGAATGGTTTCAATAAAGATATCAATGGAGATTGAGAGATTGGTTGTTCCGGATTTGGTTTTTTAAAGTTGATTATATTTCATCACTCGAAGAACTTTGGAATATTTTAAGAGCTCTTTTTTCTTCTTTACCTTATGGAATCTGGACAATTTCAATTCAATTCAGTTTTATTGTATAAACCCGTCGGTATTACAAGGAGCTCCTTATACGTAATAAGTTCCAGTCATGCTGCATGATCGTATGAGCGAATTTTCGAAAGTTGTAGAAGTACATACTTTCATAGGATACATACTTAGTTCGGAAATTTGAAATCGTTGAGTGCAAAGGGATTGCTAACTACCAATTTTATGGCACAAAAACTCGTTCTAACTAATGTTGGAAAAAAGTTTTGTTTCTTGTTGGATTTTTACTCTGGCTTTTTGGCAGTTTTTATTATTTTTAGCAAATATTAATGAAATAAAGTATACATTTTTCATCATAATTTTGTGCATACATTTTTTATTTGGTGTTTCAGTTCATTTTTTTGGTAAACTTTTTTTTTTTTCACTTCTATTCTGCTAGAAAATATAAATTTAACCATTTTTAGCCATTTTCCCCCATTTTAAGTGACTTTTTTTTAGGTATTTTTTTTTTTTTAATTTGACCAATTTCATGTGTTCGAAAATTGCTGGCCAACAAATTCATCCTTTCGTTGAAAAGCTTGATTTTTTGGCTCAAGAACAGAGTTTTATCTCAATCCAAATGAGAGTTATCGTCTGGAATGTACTATATGTGTATATAATATATATATATATATATATATATATATATATATAGATATATATATATATATATATATATATATAGGAAAAGCGTTAAACCCCATGATTTTTTCAGAATTTTTCAAAACGGATATCAATAGAAAAAATATTCAAAAATTTTGTTTTTAAAATTTTTTGAGCCTTGTAATACCTTTATTAACGAAAATCCCGAAAACGTATTTATGAAAATTCGCTCTAAGTAGCACATGATATCTTGCTATCGTTTCTGCCTCAACAATGTTTGACTTTTATGAATACATCAATTAATTAGTTATGAAGTTCTACATAATTTAGCTATAATAAATGAACACTCCAGAGTCAAATGTCAATAATAATCCCGAATCAACTTTTTTTTTAAATGATGGTGTGTTTATTATAGCAACATCATAATGCATTACGATCGTCAAAGATATATAAAGGGCATATACGTAGATTACATGAGGGAACTAAAAAAACAACGGTCTAAAAATGGTGATTTATTTATTAATAAGCACGGCTTTCGCCAATCACATAGGGAGTAGAGTACAAAGCATGTAAGGAAAAAAGAAAAAAAAACTTCAAACTTGGAATGAAATGAAAAAATACAGAATGGAAAAAAATAGAAATAAATGCATCATTTGTATGCATCAAATGCAATTCATGACTAATTCACAAAGCTACTAACACTGACACAAAACACACGTCACTGCGAATGGAGGTAAGAAGAGAAAAAGATGGTGGTTTTCGTATAATACATATTACCTACCTAAAATATTGTTGTGGAGGGGGGAGGGATTATTCCTTGCTTGCGTCCAGATGGGGTGTTGCATGTGAAATCATTGGAGTTCGCTAACTCTCTCGCAGATTGGCCGAGATTGCAGAGGCTGTGGGCAGGTGTAACCTTCGCTTGAGGGTTCACCGGCCTCACAGCATAATAACATTAGGAAGGACTTGTTTGGTTTGAGGGAGCTTCCCTAGCGTTCCTCCGCACTGATTCCCCGGCTCAGCGGTTTCATTGACTTTCAAGCTCTTCCCCTCTGCTCCTGTTCCTGCTCCTGTTCTATATTTACCCCGATCGGCCCCTCCAGTTGTCGGGGTTCACTTGGCACCGCGCTGAAGGAATCGCTCGAGACCGGTTTCACTGCGGTAAGTTGGAGAAAGTCCCTGGTGTGTATCATGACGTTATTTGCAAACTTTCCTGTGTAACAGCAACATTTTCACTGAATAATAGACCTTGTATTCTTCAACTGAGTTCAATAGTAAGTTCAAATGCCGATGATGATTCTTCTGGTTGATGTGCGGCTTGATTCTTAAATAAAACAAATGAAAATTAGCAAGTTCAAACATTAGGTATAACAAAACTATTAGCTAGCGTACGCTGCTATCGCGTCATTTCAAGCTTTATAAAAAAGGTCTTCTGTCCTTAAATTGGTTTTTAATTTAAACCAGAATGTTATGTAGACAGAATCTTGATGCCTTAATTCATTAATTAAAAGTTTCTGAACACATTAAGTGCCAAAAAATTGTAAGTATATCAACATGATTATAATGCGAAAAATTTACTAAAATTCTCTCATGGTCATGCCATGGCTTGAATTGATTCACCATGAATTTATGTTATTTTAGTGGAAAACTGAATTCTTGAACTACTTATAGTTTTCTTTTTGTTGTTGTTAATAATCAAATTTAAAGTTATGAGATTTTTGAAAATCTGATTTTAATTAAAAAACCAATTTAAGGACAGAAGGCATTTTTTATAAAGCTTGTTATAATGTGAACTGTCCGAATAAAAAAACGTTATTGCGTAATTTCTTCCAAAAATCTGCAAAAAGTAAATGGCGTTAGTTATGATTTTACTTAACTAGACCTAATGATGAATTTTGAGATCCAACTGAAATCAATTTTATTTCCTCTTAAGTCTACTTTCATATGACGCGAATCTATTGCTTTGGTTCTAAACTTTTTTTTTTTCGTAAATATTGGGTATCCATGGAAATCCATTTTTACATTATTTTCCCAAAATCCACCCCTGAATTTAATACTTTTTCGAATCCACTTATTTATATAGATAAATATGTATGTATTGTATACGTGAATAGGTGCCCTGGAAAATCAATCACATGATAAGAATAGTGAGTTCCAGAGGCATAATGTTCACAGCGGTTATGTGAGCAGATAATTACTGTAAAAAGTATCCAAAAATGTTGTTTATTTATTATAGGCCTCAACGACAATCAAAATCGATCATAAAAATTTAAATTTAACGGTATTTAGCCGTTTACAGCCATTTTTTAAGCACATTTTTCAAAATTTAACCAATTTGATGTGCTCAAAACATGCTGGCCAATGGATTCCTTCTTTTGTTTGAAAAGCTTGATTTTTTTGGCTCAAGAACGTAGTTTTTATCTCAATTCTAAGGAGAGTTACCGTCTGGTATGACATATATATATCATATATATGAAAACGGGTTACACTCCAGGATTTGTTTCATAATATCTCTAGACGGATTTCAATACAGAAAATTTTCCAAAGTTTTTATTTTAACATTTTTAGAGCCGTTGCAAAAGCTTAATTTTCTACTGAAATTCCGTGACAAGGGAATTGGCACAGACAGACAGACATCAGAGTGAGACAGGGACTCAACCAAAATGAAAACAACTAACTAAACAACTCGTAAACGAGTTCTACTATCTGCTTTACAAGCAGATACCATGTTACATGGATATGTCTTTGATTGGGGATTTCATAACGGTTGTCCTCGAGACTTGTAAATAAAGGATTTAACTTTAAACAAATCCCTGGGCCGCATCCCGACTAATTCCAACAAAACAACGGTTTACTTATAGAAATGTTGAATATAACTTTGGAGAGAAGCAACTACAATGAGTTGTTGTTAACAGTCGACTGTTGTCAAGAGGATAATGCTGGATGCTATTGCTTTACGTTAAGAATATTGTAACCGGCTTATTAAAATTGTTTATAGTCCAATCAACTTAGTTTAGGAATGTAGCCAGGTACGTAAGGAGGGGGAAATTGGTAGCTTGAGATGTGAACATTTATCACATAAATCAAGCGCTTTCCAACGAGTGGCGAACGATTTCTGTGCGATGAAAACTGCGGAAGTTCCATTCCCCTAGCAACGGCTCGGTTGTACGTGAAAAACACTGAAATTGTGACACAAATTTTGCGTGACGGAAATTTTTGGTTGACCCCCCAGAGCAAAGACAAATTGAAAAATAAGCTCTGAAATACGAAAACCATGAGGGAATTATGATTTTGGGGATCGAAAATTTCGAGATCTTGCATGAACACTTAGTTTCCCTGCTTTCGGTAGTGAGGAAGAAAAATACCATATTTAGTACACCAATACTTCTAGAATGCTTGGTTGTTATTACATTATGAACCACTCTGATGATACTGGTAGAGTCACCTGTTTTTAAGAAGTGTAGATCGACACCTGAGCGATATCTGAGTATATCTTCAGCTTCTCAAATATACCTCCAAGGCGGTGTCAGAACAGCTGAGCAAGCAGCAATCCGATGCTCTGGAACTACTCTTACAAATTAAATGTCAACAGATCGATGAAGATCCTGAAGGGACGTCTACGTTCTCTTGCGGAAGTTTGACACGTCTGCACGTCATCAGGATAATGGCCTTATCGTTTGTGGTTGGTACCTACCATCCCACTCAGTTAATTTATACCTATTGTAGGTAAATATTTGGTATCACAATGCCTCCTACCAACTACAAACGCTACATCTTGTTGCCACTTTCTCATGCAAAATAATCAAGAGAAAATCATTTTCACGTATCCAGTTCGCATCCATATTAAAAACGCTGAAAATTATTACACAATGGTTTATTATTTCTGTTTTAGATAGCCCTTCTACGCAGATCATCGACCTATAATTTATCATTAAACCCCATATGTAATATGTGATCAGAACATGGCGCATTTTAACAGTTACAAGACCCCGCAATTTTTCGCTTCACAGAAGAAATGTTTAAAAAAAGGTCGATAGGTAAGGAAAGAATAGGAGGTTCAGAGGCCCCTCAGCTGATCAGTGCGCCTCCGTACCTCGTAAGTGTTACCGATGAGTCTTGGAGGAGCTCCATCTAAATAACAACACCATGGTTCGAACAGGAAGTTTAGCCTCGGACGCTACAAAGCAGATCTGTCCCTCCATACTTTTTAATTGTATTCTAGATCTCCAAAAAGTAGCTACGTTTCAGGTTTAGTATCGTAAGTCATGTTTATGAAATTTAAGGACTTTCTATTCACAAAGGACTTTGTATTGTTTGCTTAGAAAGGACCCCGCACTTCTCTTATGGGATTTAGGTTTTTGTGGAATTTTTATGAAACTATCAATACTATCAATGAAATAATACAAATCAATTTTAGCATTAATGAACACTTTCTAGTTGAGTTTTAATAGATATTTCAGAAAAATGATGGTAGGTCTGTGTCTCTTGTCTGAAATGACACAAACAAGCAGCAGAAAAATGAATACATGTAACGTAGTAACATCACTTTATTATGGGGTTACCTTTGTGAAACAAATGGTAAAGAGATAACTCGGTATAAGCTAAAAGAGTGTTTTCTTAAGGATAATAACGTGTAATTTTATTTTCATTATTTTGGTGAATAAACCACGTTCAACTGAAAAGTGTCTTCTATACATTATAGCATATTTTCAGCACAATTTCGTGCAGCAATTTCTAAGTTTTCTAGTTCAGTAATACTATGCTAAAAATGCTGCAAATTATTTCGCTACATTATTTCAGTATTAGATGGCCCTTCTGGTCAACTCTGGTTTATGCATAATATCAAACGAAGTCTAGGCTATACAGCAATATTTAGTGAACCTATGTATAAAAATGCTTCCCGAAAGGAAATAATTGATAAGCTATTATAAAACATCGATCTACGATTCAGTTGGTCATCTAAAGGTTACCTAAAGTGCATTTTGGATCGAGCGTGCGAGTAAACTTGTAAAATATGTGTCTAATTTTTCTGACTTAATAAAAACGTAATAGATGGCATCTCTTAGAAAGAAAATAGCTTTCATCTCTTACTGAAACGGTTGGCTGCACTGGAGTTTTATCACCCGGAACTGAAACCATTGGTGATGAGGTGAATAATTCTGTAATAAAACCGTTTCTACGATAAATTAAATTCTACGATAAAATTTTCACCCGGTTGGGATGTTATACCGTTGACGAAAAGGAAATCCCAGTAATGAGACCGTTGGTTGTAAGGAGCAGAGAAGTTAGACTTCGACCCCATAGTTGAACGATCGGACAAAATGGGAAGGCTGGAATATTGTTGAGTCCTTGGGAATGCGAAAAGAGCAGGCGAATTTGATTTGGTATGATAATGCCGCAGTTGTGCTGCCCAAGGTATAAACATGTTCGACTGAAGCCCCCCACTTCCCAGATGTGTGATGTGCGATGGTGGAAATTGGCTTTGGACTGGCCTGATAGGCCGACCTTGAGTAGCACACCTGTCTTCGAGCTTTATTTGGTTCAATATAGGTATACAACTTTCCGAAAGCGTATGTCGGACGCTTTCCAACATGGCAGTACGTCATTACCTATTCATAAGTATTAACTGCATAGACCTATTAAACGAAAATCATAAATAATTATTATTGGAATAAAACTAAATACATAACTATGCTTCACTAGTTCGTCTTCAAGCAACAAAAAAAAAAAAAAAAAAAAAGAAACATGTAAGGAAATAAAAAATCAACTATAATAACTTAATTGTAGAATCGTAGTTATATCTCAGTGATTCGTACTAAGTAGTCCGTATCATGTATTAATTTTATATTCATATACATTTTTTGGTCATTTACGAAGGTTTATATTGAAAATACTCGTAAAATTCGTGAGCACTTTCCGTGACGTTTTTTTAGTTTATGTGCCATAGCAAAGACATAAAATCTATATTGGGAAACGAAACGCTTGCATTCGAGTCTGCAACATATTGGGACATTTTATGTCTTTAGTTGAAGACAAGTATGTGTTGCAGACTCCTATGCAAGCTGGGCATCGTCACGTTAATGTACTAAAGAGACCACATACGAAATGACAGCTCCCTTGAGTGTAAAACATAGAAATTAGCTTTAAGAGCCACTCATCAGATCCGAACCCTGGGCATCGTCAAGTAAATGTCCTAAAGAGGCTACATACGAAATTACAGCTTCCTAGAGTGTAAGGCATAGAAATTACCTATTAAAAAATGATTTAACCACCGCTTCACAAATCAAACCGTTCTCGCAATATTTGGATCACCGGCTATGAATCAAATCATCGAAACACCAGCTCAATGAAATCATCAGAAATTAACAAGCGGTGGCAATCATGTTCACAATATCAATTATTGAGAATGATCACCTCAGTGTCCACAATTATTCAAATAACCTTGCTCATAACTCAGCTTGTTGGCCACGCACTTCGCAGTAGTTAACATAATATGGTTGGATAAATCGAGAGCTTTCGAACGAATTTTATTTTGTGGAATGAAAAACGACGAAGTACCATTTCCCTAGCAACGACTCGGTTGTAAGCGGAAATCATCAAAATATTTTCGTGAGCAATTTTCCGTGACGTTCTTTTAGTTTATGTGCCAGAGCAAAGACATAAAATGTCAAAAACCATTTTGACGATCTCACTTTCATTTCATGGAACTCTAAATTAATAATCGCCCCAAGAAATGCTGTTTGTAACCCACACTCGAATCGATCGATAGAGTCTGTTCCATATATAGCCACATTCGCTTAGAATATAGCTGCTTAAGGTTACAGCGGCGTAGACGAAGGCTCCTTCCTATACATTTCTCTCCCCTTGAGAATCTATTCCTCGGATCTCCACTCAAAATCCCATACTAAGCGTTCAAATTTGACAGCACATACAGATCTTTTGTTAGTACGGGGAACGTTCCAGGTTAGATCATTCCGCAGAGGTCTATTCTGAAGATCAAGGTTCTGGGAGACAGTCGGGGTCTGACCGTAGAAATGAAGATAACCCATTAATATGAAAAAGCTACGTTTACTTTTTATAAGAAATGAGATTTTATCCTGAACATTTTGACACCATTTCTTACGATGAGCGGTTCGCTTTTTATGATTTTTCAACGCTTCGGCAAATTGTGACGCCACGCTTGGCCGGGGGGTCCCGCTATGTTGTTCAGTAACTTTCCCATGACCCGGCGTGTTGCAAAGGAAGTAACAGCTAGCAGTAAAGTAGTGGATCATCCTCAAAAACTGGAAAATTGTTTTCACTTCTTCAAAAAAATGTGTTTATTAATTTTTCTTCTTTTCCTTTCCCAATCCATAACGTAACTACCGACCAATTTGTACGAAAAGAATTTTGACAAGAGACCGTCCATACGAAACCCACAAATAAACACTTCGTGGTAAGAGTGAAGGCGGAATCCCCATCAATGATGAACCTATTAAGGTCGAAATCTTTTTCCGAAGGTAGGGAAGCTTTGTGTTCGTGCGCCTGTGCAAAATGAAGTCGAAAAAAATTTTGTCCTCCAAAATCAAAATTTCCAGTTGCTTTTTGCGTTTCAGAGCTTGCTGATCAATTTTGGTTCCGTGTCTGTCTGTCTGTCTGTAAATCCTTGTCACGCCCAAAACTATACCAAGTTTCAGTCCGATTCCGATGAAATTTTCAGGGATTGTGCGGGTTAGCTCCTAGACGGTCCCCTATAATTTTCAATGCCGTCAAATCAACAGTAGCCTGTGCGCATGCGCAAACGTGAATTTCTCATAACGTCGATTTCTCATCATCTGTTGGTCCGATTTCGTTCAAACTTGGTAGGTAATTGGGTATATGATCTAGAAAAATGCCCTATAAATTGCGCGAAACTAGTATCAATCGACACAGGCAAAACTCCGAGTCTAATGGTACGATATTGATGAAATTTTCAGAGATTATGAGGAATAGCTTGTAGACGGTTCACTATAACTTTCACTGCTGTCACATTAATAGTAGTTTGTGCGCATGAGCGAACGTTAATTTTGTTATAACGTCGATTTCCTATCATCTATTGGTTACATTTCGTTCAAATTCCGGGAGTAGATGGGTATATGTCCCAGGAAAATTCCTGATAAATTATATCGCTATCGGTGTAGTAATAAATATCGCGCATGCGCAAAACTAAAATTGATCGACACAGACTCCGAGACTAATGGACCGATTTTTATGAAATTTCCTAGGATTGTGCGGTGTAGCTCCTTGACGTTCCCCTATAAATTTCATTGCCGTTGAATTAATAATAGTCTGCGCGCATGCGCAAACATTATTTTCTTGTAATATCTACTTATCAATCATTTCGACTTGTAGTTTGCTCTTCAACTAATTCTATACGTCCATGTTACAATATGTGAGGAAGCAATACTGCCCACCCAACTTGGCAGCCTTTTTTTGTGACGACAAGCTCAGTTATGAGAATTACTTTTTTTCTCTTTTTAATACATATGCACTTTTTAAGTAGGGAAAGTAGATTTTATTCTTAGAATTTTGACGTCATCCTCGGTTTCCTATGTCCTATGATTTATTTATTTATTATTATTTATTTTTTTTTTTCTTTTTATAATTTAAGACTTGTCGCCTCGGAAGCCTAGATTATAGAGAGTTTTTGTATTTCTCGTAAACACGAAAACAAGCTGTTAGAGAGAGCATGATGAATGCTAACCTGTTTGCATCGATTTCTCGTATCGTTTTCGTAAGCCCGAGAGGAAGAGAACTCTTACAGAGACGTTAACGTGACTCTTGTAGTGAATCACTGCTCAAAACTCAATTGTCACAGTAGATAATTTCCAAAACATAACATTAAGAAACAACGACCACTTACCTCTACATCACATGAAAACGATTCTGCCGTGAAGAACACGAATCTTTAAAACGTGTAAAATGAACCTTGAAACGAAATCTTGAAACTGAAATGAACCTTGAAAATGTTAAAGCTGAAATCTTCGATAAAACTTTGAAAGCAAGAACAAAATGCCACTAATGACCTTTCTGGTTGAGGTGTGGGGGAAAAAACACGAAAGAAAGACAAATACAAAGGTTAAACCAACAACAAAAGACGGCACGGGGAAAATTCAGCCGATTTTGTCGGGTGTGTATGTGTATCCATGCCAACTGCATGATAGTTGCTAAGTTATTCTGGAGTGTTATCCTATTATGGTTGAAATTTTAGAAAGTTGAACAGTTCAACAGGTCCACGTGGATAAACAGTGACACACACGTTCCCGAACACGTAAGTCTGTAACAGTTCCGGTCCAAACACAGGAATAGGTCGAAGGAACTGTTGCGCGGAACGTTCCCAAAAGGACGCTGAGATGTATATATGTCGCAAATGTGAAATCAGTCTTTTCGTAAAAAGCGTAACCTTTTTACAATACGCCGCCTTTTCGTAATAAAAACGTCGGAATGACAAACTATACACATCATTCTGACCTATATGTCCGACTAATCTGTATTTTTACTAAGGGATTGACTACTTGATGTTATGTATTCTTTAGATGTGAGCTTGCGAGCATCCATACTACCAAACTATGACGGATCACGCTCAGCCTTTTTGACTAATAAAATGGGTTGTTGGTTTTGCAATAGGGATCGGAGATCGTCATCGATGTTTTGAAACATCGGTGTTTCATCTCTGATGTTCGATGTGTTTCCACCGATGTTGATAGCAACAACGATATTATCGAACATCGATGGTAAGGCTTTTGATAAATATAGATCATCGATGTTGGCCCCTCCGATTTTTCCCACTTGCAATTCAAGTTTAAATTTTAGAGTGAAAACTTAGAAATCCATGGTAGATCTAGATAGTTTTGGGGGTAATAAAATAAGGGGGTTTGATACAAAAAATTCCAAATCCAACTTCTTCATTAGTATTCTCCAACTTCCTTTTAAAAGGAAAACAAAGATGTGTTTTTGCATCTTCTTGTTTTAGTTTAAATATAAATTTCTGTTGGGTTAGCAAATAATTTAAAAGTTTTTTGAATATGTTTAATATACCAGCTTAAGGCCTTATTTGATTTATGGGAGATAATCTTCTTGATGATATCTTTAGATAATCATTGTCCTAATTTACTACAATTTTGTTTGTAATATCGATGTATTACTTTTAATACGCCTATGTTGAAAAACATCGATGGCAAGTGGTCCATGATGCCATCGATGGCTGCATCGATGTTTTAGCTTTGATGTCCGATCCTTATTTTGCAAAAAGGCTGAGCTCTTCCAGTTTCATTACAAAAAGGGCTAGGCTTTTTACAAAAAGACTGAATTCACAATTGGGTTGCAACTTATATACATGTTTCAGATTCTTTAGAAATATGATCATGATGTACGTTGATTGCGTTGTGAGCAAAATAACAGCCAGCAGTGAAGCAGAGGATGAACCTCAAAAACTGGGAAAACGTTTTCACAGCTTCATAAAAGAAGTTTTTTTTTCCAATCCACAACAACGTTACTACCGACCTAATGGAGCGAAGAGAGTTTTGACAAGAGTCCATTCGACAAAACCCACAAATAAACAACGGGGAACCTCCAACCCATCAGACTCTTTTGTGACGACAGGCTCAATCCTGCTCGAAATCCGTGAAAATTGCACGATATCGCACCATCAGGAGGATTTTCCTCTCTTGATTAGTTCGGCTGTCGGGCGGGAAGAGGGAGCTTTGTTTCGCCACGCGCTTCGCCTGTAATTTACTTTTCGCCCCTCGCACGACCCCCCGCCACCCCTTCCAACCACCTTCCAACCCCTATCCGAAGTGTTTCTCCCAACGCGGTATCCGTTGAACCGAATTACATCGGGCGAGGGTGGGGGGGAAGGTTTTGTCGTATAAAGGGCGAATAATTCACCGCTTCCAGATTCATGCATAGCCAACAAGGCTCCACAGTAAAGCCAAACTCCTGTAAGCCAAACCCGTCTGAAAGCTGGAACATCCCCCTGCGAGGCGAATCCTCTTGTTTTAACCTTGAAACATAGACGTTTCTGTTAAGGATCCTGACATGTTGTGGAAGACCCTCGCAAGTTCCCTAGGGAGAATCTTCTCACGTCAGCCCACATAAACCAAAGAGGGCGTATTTTACGGTAATTCGCCTTCTCGGTTTGAAATCCACAGGTTGTGACACTTTTGGAAGGCTCCTTGTGGCTTTTAAGTGACGTGAATCACCTCACACTAAACTAATATTGCCCATAACATTCTCCTCTCATCAAATAAGACAGACCCTCTCGGATATACACTCCACAATAGACGTAAACAATATGAAATGAAAAATAACAAAAACTAGCTATATGTCTGATTCTCGTTTCGATATGCGTTGCAAAGTAAACATAGGAGCTTACCGTTTCAGGATTAAGTTCCAAAACAAAACCTTTTTGAAATCCACTTATATATCCTCATTCCTCTTACTTTCAACATTTGACTTTTTTGGCGCTAAATATCTATTCTAGCCCACTATGCTTCGGAAGGAGAATGGAAAGTACCCAAGTACTCTGAGTCCTGTTGGGTACCTACTTATAAGAAGTTTCGGTCCGATACTTTTGTTCTGTCTCGTCGGCTGAAGGACAGGAATTATTTCCCCGGTACGCGGAGTCCCGTTGTGCACATGAACTTTGACGCGGTATGCTCAGTCACGTTGGCCAGTGAGGAGGAAGGTTGAATATAAGGGGTAAGGTTGAATATGGAGAGAGAGAGGGTGACCGGAAAATATTTCCCCAAAACGGTGAACCCCGGAAAAAATTTCCCCAAGAATTATTCACACCCGGAAAAAATTTCCCCAAAACAAAATGTTATGAAACAACTGAACTGCTGAAAAAAATTATATTCGTCGCTATATACATGCTATACAGGTACATACACACACGTACAACTGCGTGAGACTCACTTAGCTATCATTTCAACACCATCTAGAACACAACCGTAACAAACCCTATTCATATTTATAAGAATCCAGGTTTTTATGAGATAAATAATATTCTAAATACTGAGTAGGTAACTATTGTTTCATTTGATTTTAAAAAGTATAACAATTTTATTACTCTACGGTAGAGAAATAACTTTATTAAAATTAAATGAAGTGATCTGCCATCCTTGTGGGTTGTTCTATGGCAAAGACAACCAATCCACATTTGGCTGTACCTTATTCATGATGAGATTTAAGTAACTGACACACTCAGAGGAGGAGAAGAGGGGGTCTGGACACATGCACTACGGGCTATATTAGATATTTTGGATTATACCCAACGTGTATCCCTGTGGACAGTTAGGCATAGGGTCTTCAATAGGGTTTGTCTAAAAAACACCTTCACACGTCTTTAATGCACGGTACCCCTGACACTAAACCAAAACTTGATCACTTCCCAGGATTTGATATTGTACAGCTGTGTCAGTTATGCCGTATGGCCTTCTCGGGTCTACCCCATGGGTTTTCCGTCTTATGGTTGTATCTGTTATCTACCCACGATTCCGAGAAGATCTACCAACACGATATTTCTGAGAGAATATCTGCATCGTGGTCCGTTGCGTGCATCTGCATCGTTGAAAGGTAACTACTAAGGTGGTTCAGAAAGTAACAGTTGACTTATTCAACAGTTTGGACATGGACCTTTTTATTCCTCTTGGGACAATCTTCTCACGCCAGCCTACATAAACCAAGAAGGACGTGTCTTACCTTAGTTCACCGTTTCTCATCAGAATCCCCAGGTTATTACACTTTTGGATGGCTTCATATAAAAGTTTTGTCGTTTGAAGGGCGAAAAATTCACCGCTTCTAGATTCACAATACTTCAACAGCAAAGCCGAAACCGCCTGTAATCTGGAACACCCCTACGAGGTGAACCCTCTTGTTTTAAGCATGAAACAAAGACGTTTCTGTTAAGGATCGTTGAGTGTTGCAAAATAAATTTTACGGTTTTTTTTTTTTTTTTTCAATTTTAAATCTACAGGTTGTGACACCTTTGGATGGTTCTAAGTGGCTTTTGAGCGACGTGAATCAGCTTACAATAAACTACCGTTTCAAGTGTGAATGGCGAAAACTTGAAGAAATTTGATTTGATCTATCTAAAACCTTCCTTTGACCTACTTAGTTTATTAAATACGGTGAAAGTGAAAAAATAAATCTTTACATAAAACAGGTAATTTCATTCTACATTTCGTTGGTGATGATTTTTGCTTTTTCATATTGAAGTGTAAACTTCTATAGGCGTCGAAAAATTTAGCAGGGTGAGAATACGATTTTACCGTCACGTTTTTTTTTTTTCGTCACAATGTTTTGACAACTAAGCCGTTGCTGGGGAAATGAAACTTGTTTAGTTTTCATCGGACAAAAATCGTTCTCCACTCGTTGGAAAGCTCTCGATTTATCACTCATTTCATTCGTACTTGTTCTTCTTTTCATGTTGTAGTTTTATATTTATTTGTTATAAATGGATATAGTAAACAATGCCGCTTGTTTTGTTGTCACTTGGTTGTTATTTGCTTATAGTAATTTATTGTAGACGCGCACCATAACAGAAAATTACCGACTTAGGTACTCTGTTCTAATTTTGATTTTTAAAACATTTATGTCGTAGTTTTAAATTTATTTACATTTACGAATTAGCGGGAAGAAAGCATGTTCCATGTTTTACCATTTTAGCCGGAGGCCAAAGGCGGAAAGTTACCAAGGGTCCAGGGGCGGAGCCTGTCCTCTTTTACTTTCCCAACATTCCAACAGAGTGGAAAGTAATGTCCAAATCGTCATAGAAGTTTATCCCGTGTGGTCTTTAGCACACCTGGTTTTTTATTTTGTTATATAATACAATATATCTACTTGTAAGCGGTAATATCACTTATTGAACAACTGCAACTGATGTAGATTTTAATCCTGATTGACTGATTAGGTTTTGATCGTAATCAAAATCATCATGCTAGATGGACTTACGCAAGCAGTGGCGGGTGTTATAAAAATTCTAGCCACTATTCAGGTAGAATATAATACATGTATCGCTGACACGAGTATCGCACTATATCTAATTAACAACATTAAAATAATTTCTAGAATATCTTTATATATAATTCCGAACGGTCTTTGAAATTGTGAAGAATTTCGCAGTCCGAATTTAGTGTTAGATTGCTCATTTGAATCAGCACGGCCCCAAGTTTGTTGGAAGAGTGTCGCCGTTCGTCTCTATACCCGCCTTGATCGTGTTCTAGGCGGTCCTTATCAACGAGAGTTGTTTATTAGGCTGTGATGGTAACAACAGTTGCCATCAATTCACGGTCAGTAAGTAACGTAGTGTAGTTACTAACATCTAGGAGAGTTATTTCTGAGACTTTATAAATACGTATATAATTCCGAACGGTCTTAATATATAATTCCGAATCAGCACGGCCCCAAGTTTGTTGCAAAAGTGTCGGTAAGTAAGAAACATAGTGATGGGGTCTTTTCTGATCAGCTGAGTGAGCTAAATTCTTTCCTGTTCACTGTAGGAAGTTGAAATTTGATAGGGAGACATTAAGAGACGAACATTAAGAGACGAGTGAAGTGATGGGGTCTTTTCTGATCAGCTGAGTGGCGAGGACCACCTCAACTGTCGGTATTTATTTTATTACATTACTTACATTTTGATCGTTATTTCCTCTTTTTTAATCATTTATTAACATCGCCTTAGCTTTGCATCAGGTCACATAAAGCCACAAATAGGTAGGACTTATATATCGTTACTATAATGTGCTGGGTTCCTGTTATGTACTACTGTTATACGGACTAGATTAGGGCTTTCCAAGCCCAAACAGGCCTCTATTAAATAATGAGTTTGAAGTTGGTAATGTTCTACACATTCCTCTCCTTGCTTCTCTAATGCCCAATCAAGTCTATCGTGTCAAATCTTTCTTGTTCGAGTCATTATACAATTCTCACCTTTCTCAGAATTAGACGAGAGAGAAGTTTGATGGGTACAAGATCGTGTTGTTTATTTGCGAGTCTCCACCTTCCATTAGTTCTGTTTGTCAGTTTGGATTGAGGAAAGCTTTTTCTGCAAAGTAAACAGGTAGAGAAATCCTGTAGATTAACCACCATAACTAACAGATAGTGTGCGCCTATTCCGGTCCCAAATTATCATTTAGTAAACGATTTGTCAAAGAAACTCATTCAGTTTCGTAACTGCTTTTAATAAGTTCCTGTCAGAACAATAAAGGATATTTGGAAATTGCTGCGGATAGCTTCCGCCTTTGCAACGGAGGAACACTGAGTCGTCATCGACTAAAGGTGGGGCTACAGCTCCGATCTGAGGCATCTAAATTTGCGCCTTGTTGTCCGTAGACGCACCAGGGTATAAGGAATTTAGGTGCCCCCCAGAGGTGCAATGGGGGCCTAAATCCTCATAAAAAGGAGAGAGTAAAGAGCATCCTGTCAGAGAGATACCCACTCCTACTAATAGCTTTTAATGAGCCATGTTCGGAGTAGATTGGTTTCCAGTCACCTGGAAAGCCCATCCAACGCCAAACTCAGCTCAAAACATTCGAGGACAGGCCGAGACGCCCGTTGTTTCATTAACGGGACGCCGACAGCGCTATCTGTGAAGCCCTGACGGGACCTCGATGGAGGTAACTCTGTTACAAGGGTTGGCCGGTGGTATGGGATAAAAAACCGGACCTATGAGAAAACACCATTCAGACAAACAGACTTCTACGCATGCAGCACAATAAATCATGGGTAGGAATGCATTTTCCATATAAAACCATTTTCATCTCCCAGTTCATAATCCCTTTGTGTGTCTCACCTATTTGTTACACTTTTTTTTCTCTTCACTGAATCAATTATTGTACAAATTCTAAGAGATGTTTGATATGCTTTGTTTTGGGCGCAAATAATCTCAATTTTGTGCGCCGTACCCGTCTTACTCATAGACACCTGCTTAGTGCAGAAGCTCGCGATGTTGTGTGTGGTAGGTGTGGGGGTGATCTGTCCATCCGCCACTTTCTGGAGGACTGCCTATCCCTTGTGGACCTCCGAGTCCAGCATCAGCCCCCTCAGTGGGTTGACGTTTTATCCGGGCCAGACAAAGACATTGTAATAGTAAACTAGACCCACTCGTAGCGCTAGTGTCGCATTGCAAATTGAATGGTCTGAAGGCGGCCATATTGGGGGCAACATCGTTATTTATGTGCCATGGACATTGTATTAGGGCCATGTCATACGAGCGCTATTGCCGTCGCGCTGATGCCGTCGCGTTAAAAACGCTCCAACCCGGCAAAGGGGTTCTTATGGAGCATGTCATACGGACGCTAATGCCGTCGGCGAGTCCGCGTTAGCCGGACGCTGGGCGCTGCCAACGCGGACGGTCGCGTTAGCGACGCGGCGCACGTGACGCCGGGACCCTGTCAATGCAAATGCGCCCGGAAGACGCTACGTCTTCCTAGGCACCTGGCGTTGGCGGGACCGCATCAACGCGACGCATTTGCCGTCACGTATGACATGCACTTTTTCCGGCGCTATCTCGACGGCATCTGCGCGACGGCAATAGCGCTCGTATGACATGGCCCTTATTATGAAAGATCGTATTGTTATAGTTCTTATACTTATGCAATTTCTTTGATAATGGTGAAAGTGTGTGCGGCATTCAACTGCACAAAGCGCAAAACAAAAGAGTGCACACTCTCATTTCACAAGTAAGTATACATTTTTGATTTTCGCTATTTCCTTCAGATTATTTTGGTCCATTTTAGGCCTCTTAATGTGGTAGCACAGTACCTAGTAGTGAATCATAATTTCAGTAGTTGATAATAATTTTCTCTTTACTAACTTATCGATGTGTATGAGCTACAAAGTTTCACATTAATCAAATTTTGTTTCGTTTTTTCCACAGATTTCCTTGAAACAACAAGCATCTTTTAGACTCAGCCACATAGCAAAGACAAAGAGTAGTTTATTGCATAAGGAATGCATAAGGCAACAACATTGCAATAAAACAGTTTTATTTATGAACCAATAAATTGTGTTTTATTTCAGTATTTTGTATTGACATTGTATTATTGTAGTATATTGTATTATTGTATATTGTAGGGATTATATTGTCATTGTATTTATTGTCATCAATAAATTGTATTTTATTTCAGTATTTTGTATTGACATTGTATTATTGTAGTATATTGTATTATTGTATATTGTAGGTATTATATTGTCATTGTAGATATTTATTGTCATCAAAAAATTGTATTTTATTTCAGTATTTTGTATTGACATTGTATTATTGTAGTATATTGTATTATTGTATATTGTATTGTATTGTCATTTATTAAAACTTCCAGTATGAAATTAGAGGCTCCTGTCATATTTTTATAACCTAGACCAAATTTATAATCGAATTTAAAAAATGATCTCGAAAATCTGACTTGAATAGTTAAAACATCATGATTTATTACTATTACCTCCTCCAATCTTCCTCGTCCATAATGAAATTTGAAACTCCTAATATACCTTCCAAAACTAGACAAAATTCTTAGTTGAACAAAAAAGAATCACAAAAGCTGACGATATTAGTTAAAACATCATGATATTTTACTGTTACCCCCTCCATTCACCATTTTTCATAATCAAATTTGAAATTCCTGATCTAAGATCCAAAACTAGACCAAATTCATAGTTGAACAAAAAAGAATCACGAAAATCGGTCGAGAATTGTAGCCTAAATAAGTTTGTAAATCGTCATATATGGTTAGATATTCCAAAGACAAGTAGCTCCCACAGTTTGTATCTATTGAAAATATTGCATACAATTCATTTAGAAACTGTATTGTCATCATAATTGACGTTTTAAATGATTTTAGACTAGTTTTCATCAAGATAATACAAAATATGTTTTCTACGAACACTTATTCACAAACTAGCTAGCCTTACAATTCAAAAAGGGCGAGTGAAGTTGACCCCAATATGTCCGCGAATGCTCTCTTCAATTTGCATTAGGCGGCGTCTGAGATCCACGTACAGTTGTAGGGCCTTTGGGCCAGAGAAGGTCTGATACCTGTTGTTGTACCTGAGAGCCGCTGAGCTCTACTATGAACTGTGATATCTGATCTGTGATATATTTATATAACTCTCGTCGTAGTTTCATTTCACTTTGCTGATTGTATATAGTAGCATGTATATAGTTATTTCCCTATCTTACATCTAGTCTTAATTGTATTATTTTATTTTTGGGTTTTTTTTTTTTTTTTAATCCACTTTGGGGGTTAAACAGTGGTCATCACTGTACCCCTCATTTTTTCCCCCTCCGAGTTACCAGTGGAGTCCATGATGGCGCTCCTTTTTAGTCAAGGATGGCAACATGGCTCCCCTTAGAATCGTGCCACTTCCAGTGTCCCTTTAGACACCTTGTTCAGAGTGCTCGTGGGGCTTCCATACATAAACAACAATAAATATCGTTGAAAGTTATATATTACTTATGAATAAAGTCACCATTAAGAACAAGACATAATTTGATAATCAGCTAAACATCACAATCAAATACCTTCCGGTAATAGCAATCAACATTTGGTTAGGTTTGGAGACATTAGGCTTGGGTTTGGAGACGGAGCAGCCCTTCAGTTAGGCTTATGAGGGATGAAGAGATGAAAGATGAAGAGATCAAAAGAACTAGAGAATTAATTTAGCCAACTAAAGAGTTCTTTGAAGTAATTCCTCTACGTTCCAATAAATTGTTGACACAAGCGCACCACTAATAAACTTACATTTGGTTAGGAGGAATAATGGATCGAATTTAAACCAAATTTTGACTTATACATCGTCACAAGCAAGAAAACAGCAACTGAAAACGAACGGAATCGGCCGTACATTCTATATGATACGCCAAGTCGATCCTCATTCTTTTGATGAAATAACATATAAATATTTTTTTATAAAGGAATACCATGTTTTTTATAAAGCGTACTATATAATCTTTTGTGAACCATCCACAGGAAGAATTAAAGACAATTTAGTAATATTATCAAATTGAGTTTACAATGTCGTTTTTTGGGATTCAACGGATCTTGAAACCCAGACCAAGAAACTTTGAGGAGCGGCTAAATTTGTTTATCTTTTTTTGGTAAATTACATAAGCTACTCATTGAAAATTCTTAACCGACACCTATTCTGAGAAACGAAAACAACAGAGTTGTAAAAAATTTTTGCTTCATAACATCGGAACGTTAAAATTCAGTTCATAATTTGAATTAAATCTTTATTACATTACATAGATGTATAATACCTACTGAATTCTGATCTTACAGACACCATTAAGTATCTATCTTACTGCAGACGTTCATGTGCAAAAATTTCATTTATATTGAGTATTAGCTAACGGAATTTCTTCTTTGTTTCAGGTATACTTCCTCTTTCCTATAAGGACCAGATTGATTCTGTTATGTGAGTACCGTAATTTGTGATAAAATACTATAACACGATAGCTACTATCCAAACAGATCAATGTTTCAGATTTATTCTTCGTATCCTTGGTGGTTTGCTGGTACCTAGTTTAGTAACCAGGAGTAACCAGCAATTTTGAAATGAAGTGAAGGCATACGAATTCTAATTTTTAACATTATTGCATTTTCTGGCATAGATACAAAATTTGGTTAGATTATATTTTCAGGTAGGTATTTATAGCACCATTTATTGTCCATCCCCGGACTCTATTAAACGCTGTTCATCATTTTCTGCTGCATCTTATAAATCTTCTTGAGTTATGAGAAACGGATTCACCTCGGAGCCTGTTTGATTGAAACTTATGTGAAATTGGCGATAGATTACCAACGATAGACGTTTTTTCCCAACTACTCGGTACCTATATCTTTAAGTATATCTCTCTCCCTACAATGGAACTTACCAGCTATAGGTAGGTGCAAAATTGATCAAGTTGAGTGATAATTGGTTCTTTCACATACTCAACAATGTCTTGCAGTGTCAGGTCAACCTCCTTGAGTTCATACCCAAATTAATGTACGTATTTCAATTATATGCCATCAATTTTAGTTTCACACACGGTTCACATATACGTACTGTTTTGTATGTATGAATATTCTGGCTGGTCATATCCTGATCAAGTTTACAAACTAGTTTTCTGGGAGATCGCAATACATCTCATTGATTCTAAGTGTAAAGTGAGGAAAGAAAAGTCTATTTCTATTATTTCGGTTGTCCAGTCAACTGAAACAGTTTCGTTCCACATCTTGACAGTTGCATGAAGAAAAAAGTTTTTTACTAGTAGTTTACCACTCGTATTTTAGTTAATTTAAAACTTCAGCATTGCGTACCTGAATGATGTTGTTGTTGTTGGCTGGACCACTCGTATTTTAGTTAATTTAAAACAGCATTCAGCATTGCGTACCTTCAGCGTAATGCTGTAAATGTTTCACAAATATATAGAGGAAAGAAGTAATCTGTTGTTGGCTGGAGGAATCATTCTGCCGCTCGAATCGGTCTCAAACCACCAAATCCCATGACGCGATTTCGCGTTTCCGCAAGCGGATTATATATATTTAAATCTCCGGTAGGGTAGGTGCCTCTAAACGTCCCTCTTTCCCAAAACAGCATCAAGAACATTCCAGTTTCATTTCAAAATAATTATTGTCGCAATATATGAAAACCCCATTCAGCGTAGGTATATATATGAAGGGAGTGAAAACTGCAAGTACAAATGAATTTCGCCGGAGCTCTTATATTTATTTGAAGATTCCCTTGCTCTGCTGAAACGATTGCAATGCTTTGAAATGGTATTGCAAGAACCTATCAACATTCAATCGATGGATTGATAAAATCCTTGAATCGTCGGCTCTGGAAAATGGGATCTATTCAGTTAGGGCTTTATTCTTGAAACGCACATCTTTGTTTATTCAGGGCCACATCTTCAGGCCGAAGTAACGTCGTGGAGTTAATTGTGATACGCGAATTGACCCCTGTCCTGTAGAACAGACTGCGTCATGGAGCGAATCCATTTCTCACTCAAGGAGGGCAAGATGCTGTAGAATGTTGCAGAAATGCTGAATTGAACTCGATGTGATCCATGAGCTTATTGAAAGGGGATCCGCATTTGTGATGCTTGAACCAAAGAGCAGAAGCGAGCTAGGAGCCTATAAGAAATCAAAATAAATATCTAGATTTATCATAAACAGCACGATTCGACTCGATTTTACACACCCAGCAAGCTCGAAATTTTCCATGATCACTGGCTACAAACAATTCGAGTTTTCGTAGCGTTGTGAGCCATCTAATCCATTAATTGGCAATTGAATTTGCAATGCTCTGATACTGTTTCATTTATTGAAAGGCAACTGAAAAACGTTGTGGCTTAACAAAACCTTAGGTTATCTCTCAAACAAATTTCATGTCCTCACAATTAATATTTAAGATATAAATAATCAATAGATATTAACTTCTAAAAAATTAAAAGCATGCATCATAAATGCAATTTGCTTCATAAGGGCGATTGTTGAGTTCATCATAAAAGAGATAAGCGCATACGGACAGTAATAATGTCTACCAGCAGTGTTATGTATTCCTACTTCATTCAAGTTCTTCAATTCGTTTGAATCCTAGATGGTCACTGTTTTCCTGGTAAGATGTGTCAAGGCGGAACGTCAAATGTCAAAGGGAAACCAAAGATTGATGAGGTATCTGTGTTACGCCAGTTTTCTTTAAAATTTTCAACCGTGCTCGTTCTACCTACCTAAACATAAACATAACGACCACATGCAAGTGTACGAACGCTTTCATTATCTTAGCCTATTGTGGGAGATTCTACTATTATAAATTATTTGGTTACCAACCAGATGCAGTTTGTTAGTTTACATTAGATTCAATAAATGTTCAGTTCGTGTTTGTAATTCAATCTGGTTGGTTCTTATTTACTAATATTAATCAATCTTGCTACCTATTATCTGTTCGTAACATTTGGTGGCAGCGGTGGGATAGGATGGTGAATACGCGTTCCATGGCTCTTGGAGAAGAGGAGGTAAGAGATGAGGCTCACCACCACTCGACAGCATTTCAGGAAGCAGCTAATCCTACGGAAAATATTCCAATTTCCGGGATTTTAGAAGAATTTCGACAGTCTTGGGAGTTAGAAAAGGCGAACTTTATGGAACAGCTACAAGCAGAGTGGAGTGCAACACTATCAGAACTACGTATTGAAATGCAAAATGACTGGTCCCAATTTTTGATTGAATTTCGTCATAGTGTAGCATCGATGTCTCAGCAGAATGTGTTGGGGGACCCGAGCTCAGCTCAACCAGTCCGTAGCACAAGTGTCTCCATGTTCAAACCAAAGCCTTATGATGGGAGCGTCGAATGGGATGCATACAAAATACAGTTCGAAGGAATTGCTGCTCGGAATGGATGGGATGACCCAACAAAAACTGTGGCTCTTGAGTCGGCATTAATTGGTTCAGCTTTAGAAGTTCTGACACAAGTGGAGACAAGAACTTACTGTAATTTAGTGGATGCTCTTGAGAAGAGATTTGGTCACCGAAATCAAGCTCAGAGATTTATGACGATGTTGCTTGCCAGAAAACAAACTTCGGAAGAAAATGTGACTACGTATCATCAAGCTCTGTCTACTTTTGCTCGTCGTGCTTGGCCAACTGGAGTGAAGGATAATCCGGCTGAAGAAATGATAGTCTACCATTTCATGCAAGGACTTAGAGATAAGACTTTGCGGGAAAAAGTCATGGGAGTTTGGCCAAAAACGATGGATGATGCACTAACTGTAGCACTTCGATTTGAAACAGTTGCTCATGCGGCAGCCCAACCTCTCCCGGTACGCAGTTTAACAGAGCACGTGGTGGTGACAGACAGTGATGATACAGCATTATCAACACCGACATCTGAAGAGGTTCCTGTGAGAATTTCAACCACTAAATCAGGACAGCAATGGGTTCAAGTTCGTCCACGACGGCGAGCCACTCAACAACAAGTTATGTGCTGGAGATGCTGCACCCAAGGACATTTGGCTAAATTCTGCCCTTTCCCACCAGCAGGGGTCTTTTTACAACGTGAGACTGGCTCAAACCCACCACAAATGGTTCTCGGTAGCCCATACCCTCAGTTTCCTGGCTGGCATCCCCCTAAGCATCTTCAATCACAACATCCCCTCCGACATTCTTCTTCTTCGGGAAATGCAGGAAGGTCGGACTGATGGGGCACAAGCCGATCAAGAGTACATTGCCCCCAGAAGAAAATCTCATTTACCGGGTTTCCACGAGTGCATCTTTGGTTTTGAAGGGGAAGGTGTGTGGTACAGCCTGTGACATAGTAATTGACACAGGGGCAACAAAAACTATACTCAATGTAAACTTCATGAAGTACATAAAAGGACCAATCACTTCAGGAAGATGTCCATCATTGAGATCAGTTTCAGGAGAACTCATTCCTGTTCAAGGCTTGGTCATGGTAGACTTCCAATTCAAAAGTGGTATTAAGCGTACTCATCCTGTTTTGTTAGCTAAAATATATGAGGACTGCATTCTTGGACTTGACTTTTTGATCAAACACAATTGTTTAATCAATCCAGCTGGACAATCCATCATTCTTGATGGGAATTGTCTGGAGACTGATGCTGGATCCATTTATACTACTGTGATGGATGACATTGCCACAGATGGAATGCAGAAACTGGTTCCTTTAGATGAGTCTGTAATTTCACGGTGCGAAGATCAGGGAGCTGTTATGCAACTTCAGAAGATGGTTGATGAGGGTATTGCAGATCTTAACGACCAACAGAAAGAAGAGGCAAAACATCTGTTTCAGAAGTTCTCAAGTATTTTTGCTAAAGGAGGAAAAGATTTGGGTACTATATCTGGTTATACCCATTCTATTGATGTTGGGAAAAACCTACCTGTACGACAAGCTCCTCGACGGATTGCACCTTATCGCTTAGAAGAAGTGGATAAGCTTATCCAAGACATGGAGGAAACTGGTGTAATTGAACCTTCTAATAGTCCCTGGGCCAGCCCTATCGTACTTGTGCCAAAAAAAGATGGATCTACCAGGTTTTGTATCGATTTTCGTCGCCTGAATGACATTACACGGAAAGACTCGCATCCCTTACCAAAAATAGAAGAGCTAACAGGGGCCCTGGCTGGAAGTCAATGGTTCTCCACCCTCGATCTTCAGTCAGGGTATTGGCAGATTCCCATGGCTGCTGAAGATAAAGAGAAGACAGCATTCTGCACCCCTCGAGGACTCTGGCACTTCAAAACCATGCCTTTCGGACTTTGTAATGCGCCAGCCACATTTCAGAGGGCTATGCATGGAATCTTACGAGATGAAATTCGTTTAGGACGAGTGAAAGTGTATTTGGATGACGTATTGGTGGATAACTCTAACTTTGATGAACATTTACAATGGTTGAGAAGGGTTTTTGGTGTGCTCCAGAAAAAGGGGGTTAAGCTTAATCCAAAAAAGTATCAGTTCTTTAGGCGAAAAGTGACCTATCTTGGCTTTGTTATCTCAGGACAAGGAATAGAAGCGGACCCATTAAAAACTGTTAAGGTTCGAGAGTGGCCAGCGCCCACAAATAGCAAGGATGTAAGGACATTTGTTGGTATGTGCTCATACTACAGATGTTTTATTAAGAACTTTGCAGAGCGAATGGCCCCTTTGTATGCCCTGCAAGATAGAACTGCAACATTCAAGTGGACACCTGCCTGTGACGAAGCATTTGAAAGCATCAAAGCAGCACTCACTGAACCCCCAATTTTGGCCCATCCAATTCCAGGAGCTGAATTTATATTGGATACCGACGCGAGTGATCGTGCAGTTGGTGCTGTCTTGTCCCAAGTACAACGAGGATCTGAACGAGTCCTGTCATACTTCAGAAAATGCCTTTCACAACCAGAATGTAAGTACTGCATCACACGAAAAGAGCTACTTAGTGTTGTGAAAGCTCTGAAACATTTTCATTCTTATGGACTGGATTGGGAGAAGGCATTTTTGTAATACGAACGGACCATGCATCACTTCAATGGCTTCGCGATTTCAAGGAACCGGATGGACAATTAGCCAGGTGGCTGCAGCTGTTATCACCATACAATTTTCAAATTGTCTATAGACCAGGGAGATTCCATCAAAATGCAGATGCCATGTCCCGCCGGCCTTGCTTGGATGATGGCTGCAAGCACTGTCTACGTCAAGAACAAAAGTCCGCAGAGGAACAGGCAGCTCGTGTTAGACTCTCTACAGACATGGATCAGTGGGTAGTGGATCAGGAAGCCGACCCAGAACTGCGATGTGTGAGATCATGGGTGGTTTCAAATAGGCGTCCAACTTGGCAGGAAGTTGCCGCTGCAAGTTCATCCTTAAAGAAAATGTGGTCCCTGTTCCCTAGTCTCAGCATAGTGGCACGCAGAAAGTGACCCAAATTATTGTACCAGTAATGAGAAGGAAGGAAATTATGGACTACGCACACAACTTGGGACACTGGCCGTCGGCGGACCCTGGGGGTAATTAGAACAAAATACTACTGGCCGGGTTTACAGGGTGATGTGAAACTTCATGGAATGAGCTGTCAGGTTTGTGGTCGGAGGGGAGACAAACGAAAGATGAGTAAGGCACCACTGCAGAGTTTGGTTTCAGGAGTCCCCTTTGAAAGAGTGGCTATGGATATTGTTGGTCCTCTTCCTGTCACTGAACGGGGTAACAAATATATAATTGTTGTGGTTGACCACTTCACAAAGTGGCCTGAGGCCTTTCCAGTCCCTGACATTCAATCAGAAACAGTCGCACAGGGCTTGGTAGAGACAGTGATTTCAAGATTCGGTGTTCCCAGAGAAATGCATACTGACCAAGGAACTAGTTTTGAAGCCCAGGTGTTCCAGGAGGTAATGGCTCTACTGCAGATAGAGAAGACGCGAACAACTCCACTACGGCCACAAAGCAATGGACTTGTAGAACGGTTCAATCGTACTCTCTGGAACATGCTCTCCAAAGTCGTAAACAAGAACCAAAGGGATTGGGATCGGTGGCTCCCTTGTGTACTTTTGGCTTACAGAGCCACAGAGCACTCATCCACTGGATTCTCACCATCTGAACTGAACTTAGGGCGACATCTCACTCTTCCAGTCCACTTGCTCACTGGCTCAACTGTTCCTGGAGTAGAGTCCACTACTGTTTATGCCAAACAGCTTCAAGAGCAGTTGCTAACAGTCCATGAGTTGGCTCGTAAGAAACTACGAGCGGCAGCAGAGGATGTCAAGAAGCGTTACGATGTGAAGGCAACAGAACCCAGGTTTGCAGTTGGGGACGAGGTCTGGTATTTCTGGCCACGCCGACAGTTGGGAAGGTGTCCTAAACTACAGTCGCCATGGGTGGGTCCATGTAAAGTTTTGAAGACCATTTCAAATGTTGTGTTCCGAATTCGTCTACCACGAGGCCGAACACGTGTTGTTCATGGTGACAAACTTTCGTTATATAGTAATGCATATCAAAGCAAACAGAAGAAGGGGGATAATGTGGGAGATTCTACATTATTATAAATTATTTGGTTACCAACCAGATGCAGTTTGTTAGTTTACATTAGATTCAATAAATGTTCAGTTCGTGTTTGTAATTCAATCTGGTTGGTTCTTATTTACTAATATTAATCAATCTTGCTACCTATTATCTGTTGGTAACACTATTATCAATTTATTGAATTTACTACCAATTTTATTGAAATCATTTCTATGATTAGGAAGCCTTGTTCATGAGCAGAAACTTCCTTCTTCCGGCATTATAAGCTACCTACTTACATAACCTATTGTTTTTGGTGAATAAAACTCTAGGTTAGTAAAAATTCTGTCCTTTTAAAATCGTATTAATTCTGTACCTGTCAAAAATTAAGAAGTCTCTTTACGTGTATAACAAGTGTCTTGATTGTATTGATTTTCAATCAAGTCACAGCGTCCAGAATATCTAAGAAAGTCCGAATTAATTTTACTAGTATAATGGTACAGCTGGCACTAGATACAAAAACATACGAACTAAATCTGCACCTGCTTACAAATTGGCTAAAAAACTTAATATTTTATTTAGAAACAAAATCAACTTTCGGCCTCAACATACTGTACTAAATTCTTATGATTTGGTCTCCAACATTAAGGACATTCAGATGCCTACAAATGCTATACTAGCATCTTTTGACGTGGTTAGTCTGTTCACCAATACCGATGTAGCTAGCTGCAAAGATGTTGTATGCAGGCTGATTCACGGCTCTAAACTTAATATTTTCGAAAAAGATGAATTTTCTAATTTAATGTCTGTCTGTATTGATCAGAATTACTTTTTATTCGACGGGCAATGTTATACACAGCCAGGGGTGGCTATGGGTTCTCCGTTATCTCCTGTGCTTGCAGATATATACATGGATTATCTTGAGCAACAAATAAGACAACGTTTTTTAACTAACTTCCGTTTTGACAAAATTATACTTTATACAGTTGATGGTGATAATATTGATGTTAGAACATAAATTATTGGAATTTGTCCATTGTGCGGTGCGGACTAAGTACATTCGCTAGGTACTTCCATGATACATACGTCTAGGTTTTTGTCGTCAACTAGAGTATAGAAAACGCTGAGGTGGTGTCATTCGAGGAAAGTGCGGGCTCAATGGTGGCAAAGAGCTGTTGAAAAGGGAGTGATTAAGGGGATTGTGACGGTCGCGTCAGATACAGAAGCTGTTCAGACGAAGAATACGTCTGCTAGACGTGAACTTTCTACGTAAAGTTCGAGACCTTGTTGATAAAATGGTTTACGAAACGCCATAAACTGGTCGCTTGATTATGTGGGAAACATAGATTTAAACCGTTATTCCGTAAGTCTAAATAAGAGTAAGTCTACATAGTTACAATGTTGATTTGACAGATAGATAGTTTTTAGAATTTCTTCATGATTGTCCATATGGGAGGAATGTTGAATGTACTTGAAAAATTCGAAATTATCAAAAGTGACAGATCTGGTAAATGTTTAAATGAGGATATACATTCCACCACTGATAAGTCTATTTCTATAAAGCTTGGAATTATCTCTTCACACTGTTGAAACCATATTGAGCAACTTCCCCCTTTTCCCTTCATCTGATTAGCTATAATCTCACACTTTGTTTGCACTTAATTGGTTGTACCTCCTTCCCCCTTTCCTTTCACTTGACCAATGGAATTCAATCTCCCTTCACCTGTGACTATAAAAGCTGTGTCCTTTCTAAAGTTTCTTCAGGTATTGTTTGTTACTGATGATGGCTTAAACGTCGAAATCGATTCAACATTGTAACTCCTTATTTTTCGTGGAAATAGACAACTTTTTTTTTTTTTTTTTTCACTAAATTCCGTTTTGAAATGATTTTCCACAACTTTGTCGCGAGTAATTTTGTTCGGGTTAATCCGTTATTTAGAAATATATTCCGAAAGGTGATCTTTCAGACTTTGTGATTGGTTTAGCATTCAAATTCTCATTTAATTGTCACCTATTTGCAGTTTGTTTAGTTCAGTCAATTACGCATATTTCATGTACGTTTCATATTTTATTTGAATATACTCTAAACCTATTTGAGGTTGAATTAATTCGATTTTCGGCTCAATTTTACAATGACTGAACTTGATAGTCTGAAGACAATTATTCAGAAATAAACTGATTTAAAATTAATATTTTTGCTCGCCTCCCAAATAACTGTATATCACTAAAAACATGGGTCGAGCACGAGTGCCCCCATGCGGTTCAAGTTGTTACAAAGAAGGACGCTGTCTACGGAAGGTTCAATTATTGGATATTAATCAGCAACAGCAGATATAGATTTTTTAACCATACATCAAAGAAATTCGAGCACATGGGCGAAATAATATGCTTACATTTCTAAATATTCAAAACTTATATCGATCAATAAATCATGTATAATCTGCCACCATGTACTCTCCTCCTTCGTATGTGTTTTGCTCTGCCAACTGCTTCCAAGCGTATAGGTGTATTTCAACTCCCTCGGCTTAATTAATTCTACACAAACGATAACGTATATTTGAAACAGATTTTATGTTTTTCACATGTAGGTAATTTATTGTTTTACGTTAATGCTTGCACCATCGCAACACCTTTCATTTGTGCAGATTGCAATCGCTGTGAATATTTTTGGATTTTTGTTTGTGATTATACTTGGAAATTCCACTTTCATACGTATGACATGTGTATTTTGACGCTTTACAACTAGTATAATGTGCTGTTTGCTTTTTCACGCTTTTCACAAAAAGAAGCTGGATGCATCGAAGTAAGCGTAAATTACTGTTCATCACGCTTTTTATGAATTGTGTATTTACCTATTTTAAGGTTGTGTACTGTATACTCTAATACCATGTATTTATGTTGAATAGGGGATGGGGCTCTTTCTTCTCGAATCCTATCCAAACACTTATTGAATCACTTGGAATAATGAATGATAATATTTCACTGTTACCAGACGCTTAACCACACTCGGATCAGCTTTTCAACACTTCTCTCAAGACCGTAACAACCGAGAATCAGGTCTCCAGCTTATATCTCGAAATGTAACATCTGATATGTTTCAACTTAAAAGACTAAATATGGTGAGCCACTAGTATTGGCTTCATGGAATTCCCATTAAGCAAAGATGATAAACAGCGCTCCTAGTGGATCGAAATGTAAGCTAGAGACCAGATATTCGGTTGTTATGGTCTTGAAGGACGTGCTGAAAAGTTGATTCGAGTCTGTTAAAGCGTCTTGATTGAAGTACTATCAGTCATTATCCCAAGTGATTAAACTCGTCAATAAGTGTTTGGATAGTATTCGAGAAGAAAGAACCCATGCCATGCCGTATTCAATATATATATACATGGTGTTAGAGTATATGTATGCACACATTAATAAATAATATATGTGAATATCTGTTGTATTAAGCATTAAATGTGGCTATTATTGATTACAATGATATTCTCAGTTTCCCATGTCCTGTCCCTATTTTGTGAGTTTTTCGTCGTAGACCCCGATTTTCGTGGCGCTCCCACGGCTGAGGAGTTGATCACTGTCTTCTTCAATTTCATTCAGGGTTGACTGTCTCTCAAAAGTTTCATAATTATTCAAGAAAAATGAATAAATTTCACATTCTTCATTATTTTCGGAAATAGTACTTAATAGTTAAAACTTTTATTGGCAAACAGATTCGTATCCAGCACTCCAAAACAAACTATATATATATATATATATATATATATATATATATATATATATATATATATATATATATATATATATATATATAATACTATATATAACTATATATATATATATATATATATATATAGTTTGTTTTGGAGTGCTGGATACGAATCTGCATTCCAGACGATTACTCTCCTTAGAAATTAAATAAAGTTCCGTTCATGCGCCATAAAATCAATCGTTACAAACGAAAGGATGAGTTCGTTGGCCAACACATTTTGAGTACATTAAATTGGTTTTGACCAATCAAAAAATGTGCAGAAGAAATCACTAAAAAATGGCTAGCTAAAAATCGTTAAATTTATATTTTTTGCAGAATATAAATGCTCAAATAAAGTAAAATTAGAGTAATAGAAAAGTAAAAGAAAATTTAAAATTTTATGTACAGAACAATACTGAAAAATATTCTTAAATTTCATTAAAATTTGCTAAAAAATCGATAAAAACTACAAAAAAGCTAAAAATCCGGAACCCGATTTTGAATAGCAAGCAGATTATTATTTAGAATACGTTTTTTGCATAAAATTAATAGTTAACATTTCCTTGAGCTCAAAAAGCTCAAATTTCAAAACTATGTTACAAGATACGATAATTTACGAAAAGTTGCTCATACGATAATGCTGCATGACTAGAATTTTTTTGGGTCTGGCCCTCTGGTATTAACCGACTTGAACAAATCGCTACCTGGAACCAACGAATGTGTAAAAGCCGGGTTTCATCTTTTTAGCGAATTTTTGAAGAAAATTAAGCTATTGCTCTCGCCTCAAAATTTGTAGAATGTGAATTTTTGAAAAAATTTTATGCAGAAATCCGTTTCAGGCTATTCTGAATCATATTCTGAAGTTTAACGCATTTTTTTATGTATGTATGTATGTATATATGTATATATGTATATATGTATATATGTATGTATATATGTATGTATGTGTCATTCCAGACGATAACTGTCCGTAGAATTGTGCTAGAAACTTCAAACAAATTTTAAAATGTTAAGGACACAAAACGAAAGTTCAAGTTCGTTGGCCAGCATGATCGGATTACATCTTTGGGTTAAAATTTTCAAAAATGTAGTCAAAAATTTCGAAATAGCCTGTTTTTTGCGATTTGTTGTGCGAAATAATTTTTTCAGCATACTAACATGTGGTATATTCGGAATCAGCGTAAAATTTCCTATAAGAATATGTATCAAGTTTTCAAAAATTTCAAAGTTGAAAAATCAGTCAAAAATCGAAATAATGCCGTTCGCTAGTTGTAAAAATCGGTAATATTTGCATGAAACATTGTCCAAATTCAGATTGAACTACTCTTATGGAAGTATCCCTGTATAACCAATCCTAGAACCATGCTGTTTAAAACGTGGGTAGTAGGTGCTTAAAAAAAAAAAAAAAAAAAAAAAAATGTAATCACAACTGATGAGTTTACTCTGTGCATGTGTTAATAATTTGATTCCATGTTTGTCTATCAAAATCATAAACTAAAATTTATTTCTCAACACGATCAATAGCGACTGAAATGTCGAAGATTTCTTCAAAAATTCGCTCATGGGGTCATGCTGCATGACTGGACTTTTTTGTTTCGTTTCGCAGGATATTTTCCTCTTTTCAACGCCGAAGCTGGTGGGCGGAAAGAACAAAGGTGTTGCCGAACAACAGAAACTCGGAAATACGTTCGGGCACGGCCTGTATCACTTTGAACCCCCCCCCCTCCCTTTAAATGTACGATTCGTATGGAAATGATGTTCACCGACTCTTCCAAATATTTCTCTTACGAATCTTCGTGAAAAAAAAACCAATAGGTTATTTTTCCCAAAAGCAATAGCGTTTTATACCTAGCTAATTCAAAAAGCAGCTTCAAAAACGACCATATTGAGGGTCATTGATCGCTGAACTGTAACACTTTTAGCGAATTTTTGAAGAAAATCAAGCTATTGCTCTCGCCTCAAAATTTGTAGAATGTGAATTTTTGAAAAAATTGTATGCAGAAATCCGTTTTAGGCTATTCTGAATCATATTCTGAAGTTTCTCGCATTTAATGTATGTTTGTATGTATGTACGAGTATGTATGTATGTATGTATGTATGTATATATATGTATGTATGTGTCATTCCAGATGATAACTGTCCGTAGAATTGTGCTAGAAACTTCAAACAAATTTTAAAATGTTAAGGACACAAAACGAAAGTTCAAGTTCGTTGGCCAGCATGATCGGATTATATCTTCAGGTTGAAATTTTCAAAAATGTAGTCAAAAATTTCAAAATGGTCTGTTTTTTGCGATTTGTTGTGCGAAATAATTTTTTCAGCATACTAACATGTGGTATATTCGGAATCAGCGTAAAATTTCCTATAAGAATATGTATCAAGTTTTCAAACATTTCAAAGTTGAAAAATCAGTCAAAAATCGAAATAATGCCGTTCGCTAGTTGTAAAAATTGGTAATATTTGCATGAAACATTGTCCAAATTCAGATTGAACTACTCTTATCTAAGTAGCCCTGTATAACCAATCCTAGAACCATGCTGTAATTTGATTCCATGTTTGTCTATCAAAATCATAAACTAAAATTTCTCTACCCGATCAATAGCTACTGAAATGTCGAAGATTTCTTCAAAAATTCGCTCATGGGGTTATGCTGCATAACTGGACTTTTTTCAACTGTCTTTGTCAGTGGTTTCCGAATTATGGGTTGCGACCCAGTAATAGGTCCTGTAGTGGTTACAACTGGGTCGCAATTTCCTTGAGAAGAAAAAAGTCAAATGAAAATATAAATACAAGATGCTATGATAAGGAAATACTTATCGTGCTGTTAATTGCATCAGAAACTTTATACTATTACTCTGATATCGAGAAGTAATGAGAAAATGCATCGCGGAGCAACTCGCTGATTGTTTAGTGACACCGTCGGCAGATCGGGTGAGCTGCCACGATGTCACAAGGCTAAAGAGTGATGATCGTAGAATATGTTTTTCACCTCCATTTCTAATTTTAGCTTCATATTATTCAATTCATCGGTGTATTCTAGTGGTGGAATTCAATGGTTGGTTCAATTCATAGGTTGAATAGCTAGAAAATTAGTAGGTAGCTCCGGAGATCAAGACAACGCCAAAGATGGACAAAAATTAGTTGCAGCTAACAGCTATGAGCTAAAGCTAATTTAGCTGAGATTTGACCTAACAGCTAAAACTATTAGCTACTACTTGACAGATACAGCTATTAGCTTTTAGTTACTCCTGACAGCTAATTTTCCGCAGCTTAAATGTTTTGCTGTTGCTTTCAACTAAAAGCTAACTGATTGCCATGGATAATGGCAGGTAATAGACCCCCTATTTTATTACCTGCCATTATCCATGGCAATCAGTTGGAGAGCTGCTGCAGCAGCTTAGGATTGTACCATCAGTTGCAGCGGCGGAAGGCTCAGCTGAGTTGTCATACCTTCTGTAGGTGCTGCTCCAGTAATCAAGAGACACACCAATCTCTGTAGTCTATTTAAATGAGATAATATCAGTTTTATAATCTATATATACAAAAATGAGTGTATATTTCTTGTCTTTTACGCGCGGGCGTACCGTTCGTCCGATTAAGATTAAACTTTTTGACATTTTATGTCTTTGCTCTGGCACATAACTCGAAAACCGTTACCAAATTTGTTACCAAATATTCTGATGATTTCCGCTTACAACCGAGTCGTTGCTAGGGATATGATACTTCGTCGTTTTTCATCCCACAAAATTAGTTGACCATTCGTTCGAAAGCTCTCGATTTATCCAACCATATTATGTTAACTACTGCGAAGTGCAAATCCAACAAGCAGAGTTATGAGCATGGTTATATGAATAATTGTTTACATACAGGTGATCGTTTTCAATAATTGATATTGTGAACATGATTGCAACCGCTTGTTAATTTCTGATGATTTCATTGAGCTGGTGTTTCGATTATGTGATTCATAGCAGGTGATCCGAATATTGCGAGAACGGTTTAATTTGTGAAGCGGTGGTTAAATAATTTTAATTGGTAATTTCTATACTTTACACTACAGGAAGCTGTAGTCTATAGTAGTATGTAGCCTCTTTAGGACATTTACTTGATCATGTCCAAGGTCCGGATCAGATGAGTGGCACTTGAAGCTAATTTATATACTTTACACTCTAGGAAGCTGTAATTTCGTATGTAGCCTCTTTAGGACATTTACTTGACGATGCCCGGGGTCCGGATCAGATGAGTGGCTCTTAAAGCTAATTTCTATACTTTATACTCTAGGAAGCTGTAATTTCGTATGTAGCCTCTTTAGGACATTTACTTGACGATGCCCGGGGTCCGGATCAGATGAGTGGCTCTTAAAGCTAATTTCTATACTTTATACTCTAGGAAGCTGTAATTTCGTATGTAGCCTCTTTGGGACATTTACTTGACGATTCCCAGGGTCCGGATCAGCTGAGTGGCTCTTAGAGCTAATTTCTATGCTTTACACTCTAGGAAGCTGTAATTTCGTATGTAGCCTCTTTAGGATATTTACTTAACGATTCCCTGGGTCCGGATCAGATGAGTGGCTCTTAAAGCTAATTTCTATGCTTTACACTCTAGGAAACTGTAATTTCGTATGTAGCCTCTTTAGGACATTTACTTGACGATGCCCGGGGTCCGGATCAGCTGAGTGGCTCTTAGAGCTTGCATACGAGTCTGCAACTAAAGACATAAAATGTCCCAATGTGTTGCAGACTCGTATGCAAGCGTTTCTTTATACACTAAATAAGCAGTTTCAGAATGTCCTTTCCCTACATTTTTCGACTAATTCCTTGCACTTCCGATGATACGCTATCGGAATCTTCCCCAAAACTACTCCTTATCGTCAAAGTTGCCACCCTTTACAACGGGTGAATGAATGAGAAATTAATTCCATGAAAATAACAAACATCATCCATATATAATTTGAAAACATGAAATACACCCCTGAGCCATAGGGCAAGTCATGTGCGCCTAGGGTGAGTTGCATATTCTAATAATAAGCCATTTTGACACCCCTTTTTGATTGGCGCTAATGACGCTTCTGGTTGAGACGCGGCTTAAATCCTTAAATCCTTTTAAAAATCAATACATACTTTATTTATTTATTTACAAAACGGGCGATGCCCAATTACAATATTATTAACAAAATAAATTATTCTCATGATGAGGAAACAAAATCAGTGTTTCAGAAGAAAAGAAAAAAATAATATAGGTATATGTGTGTGTATACGTCGCAGGCACATTGCGAAACGGGGCACTTCACGAAGTGCCTAGGCAGATAGCGAAGTTAAAAAATAAATGAAGTGTATAGTTTGGTGGTTTGGATGCTCGCAAGCTCGCATCTCAAAAATAAAAAAATATCCTAAATCAATCATTTTAGTAAAATACAGATTAGTTGCTCAAATAAATCGGAATGATATGTATATCATCAATGAGAAAATGTAAGGACTTCGCTATTTGCCTAGACACTTCGTGAAGAGCCTCGTTCCACAACGGCCTGCGACGTATATATTACTAGCGGATTTCCCGTAGGGTCGGCAGCCAAGGGGAGAGAACACGGCTTCAAGAATTATAAGTACTTTCATGAATTGAGCCACCTGCACCTAACGAGGACCGTATTGATGGCTGATGGCAATAAATGTGAGGACCATTCATCCGTTCGCCAAATTAACAATAGAGAGTTCCTAGAGATCCGTCGGTCTCAATACGGTGTGCGGTAACGAGAAACAAGTCATTAGAGAGTTTTTGGCGACTTCAACTTAACGTCACCCATTACCGTGGTCTTGAGGGAGCAAACGAAGGTAACCCAAATGGAACTGGGAGAACGGTTGCCTTAATTTTGATGTCACGTTAACGGTGGTTGGGCAACGCGATATTTTCCCCCCAGCTGTCTTGTTGTCTACTTGTTGACTAATCAATTTCTTCATTTCGATATGAAACGCCGATTTTCAATCCTGAATTCGAATTTCATGTTAGTTTCAATACAAATACGGGCTAATTTCTCATTTTTAGTTTTCAGTTCGTAACCTGGGCATGGATTTAACGCAAAGATAGTAAGCCTTAAGTGTGGAACACCGCGGTTTAGTTGCACTTATCGGTCATTAGTCGTTACGAACTTCATGATTTTGGGTTTTCCGTTGGGTATGAACAACAAGTATGAAAAAGTATTTATCTCTATGACAATGAACCAGTATTTTACCTGATGATCAGAAGTGGAGGCAGCACCTCGCAATGTTCACGAGAAAATAGCTGAGAGATCAGGCAAACTAAGAACAATACTGCGAAGAAGTAGTCTGAAGAAACTCAGTTAACTCATTTAAAATATGTGAAATAATAATAGAAACAAGGCTGTAATCGACCAAGTAGAGCCTGTGCGCAAAAGAACGGATTTTTTCGATCGAATTGAAGGCTAGTAAAGCTAGACAGCGTAGGCGGACTTCTATCTTTATCTTTGCGCAGAGGCAATATCGTAACCAATGAAGTTCTACTGAGGTGCGATTATTGCTTGTTGAAAACTATAACCAATACCCCGACATGGGCTTGTGAAATACCAAGCCCACTGTCAATTTTTGACAACCCCTACGGGGGTTAATAGTAAAAATCCTGCGTCGTCACATACACTTATAAACTGAAATGTGAAGAGCCACCGTTATTCTATGAAGGACAAATAATACCGAAGGCAAACGGACATAAATATCTTGGCGTATTTTTAGACAAGCTCTGACGTTCAATGATCACGTCACTCAATTAATAAAAAGAATACGGAGCAGAGTAGCTAGCCTGAAACCACTACTGGATAGTCGAAATGTCTCAATCCAAAATAAAATCGTAATTTACAAAATCCTCATTGTACCGCTGTGGACGTACGCTATATCTATATGGGGAACGTGCTCTTTCACAATTCAGGAGAGTTGAACAACAACAAAACGGCATCTTACAGAAGAGGATCATTCACACTCCAGAATTCGTTAGGAACGAGACCATTTACAACGATTTTCGGTTGAATACGCCCAGCGAAATACGACATCAATATATGATACGATTCGTTCATCAGAACCAAGAACATTGCAACCCTCGCGTCAATGAAGGATTTACTCGACCGGAAGTGCGGCGTCTGACACGACCGCGTCACATCATGGAAATGACTGATCAACTTGACACCACGACTAACGATATATTGATATAATTGATTTTAAGTGACTCTTATCAACTAATTGTAACTGTAGTATTTCTTCCATGAAAGAAATACTGAAATGTAAACAATGACCGTATTTAGCAACTTATGTCAATGAGATAATATGTTATTGTAAACGGACTCAAAAAAAAAAAAAAAAAAAAAAAAAAAAAACGGACTTCAGGTGGCACATTCGGCACTTGAAACGTAAAATAACCAAGTTTGAAGGGTGTTCAAAAACCTTTCCTCTACATCAACATAATTAGTTGGTAATGATGCATTCGAAAAGAAAAACTATTATTATTTACTTCACCAGTATTTCAGTAATTTTGAGGTGAGCAGTAGGGTTACAGGAAGGTTAGGCTGGTGTCGTGTGCCTTTAGGTCCCCAAACGGGTGACGTTAAATGAGCCATTCTAACGTACGACGTTGCTAACGTCCTCTCAAGGTCACGTACTCTTGGGTACGTTAGGGTGACGTTAAGGGTACGTTAGTAGTCACCAAAAACTCTCTATTGTTAAATTGAGACTATTGTTAAATTAAATTGAGACTATTGTTAAATTAAACGGTTGAATGGTCCTCACATTCAGTGCCATCAGCCATCAATACGGTCCTCGTTAGGTGCAGGTGGCTCAGTTCATGAAAGTACTTATAATTCTTAAAGCCGTGTTCTCTCCCCCAGGCTGCCGACCCGAAGTCCTATCTCGGGCCCTAGCCAGTATAATATTCCCTCTCGCGTAGTCGTTCTCTCGCCCCCTCGATCCTTTATGTCGGGGGCAACAGGGCAGATTACGGCCCTTATCACCGAGGGGTCGGAGGATATGAAACAATAGACGGACGTCGTGGAAGCCGTTCCTGTGCTCTTAGATACGCTCACGACCCAGATGGTGCATGTAGGGCAGAGCGGCTTTATAGGATCGCTTTAATACCAGCCGGTATATTGTCAGACTAAACTACCAAATCAACTAGTCATTGAATATGTTAGTAGTTTAGTCGGCCGTAACTACTTGTGTCATTGGAATTAGTCGGGATGCGGCCCGGGGAAAAAAAATTAATTAATTTCATGTTGTTTATTAAGCAACGTTTCGTCCTCCTACTGAGGACATGTTCAGGGTTCTACGCGGACAAACAGGCATTGTTATATTAAACAGAATAAAACAAAAAAATAATAGATAAAAACTAATTTAACCAAAAACTTACTGGTGTGTCCAGGAAAACTATAATCATCCGAATATAACGGACTTGTCTAATAACAATAACAGTGGTTCACCAAAGGAAAAAACAAACCAAACAAGCTATTAAAAAATTTTTTTGTTGAAACAGCAAAAGTAAACAGTAAAAATATAGATAAAATGTTAAAATTTTATTAATGGATAACAATAATAAGGTATAAAACATTTATCAGAAACTAACAAAGTAAAAACAACAACAAAAAGTTTGGTATAAAAGGGTGAACTTGCTGGGAAGTAAGTACTCACCCAGTCAAATAAGTCAAAGACTCATTTTCTTGAGGATATCAATGTCACCAGAAAAATATACAGAATGGAAAGGAAGAAAACGAAAAGGATGTATAGAAAAAAACAGATTGAAAATCACTTCCGTCCATCCATTAGTCAACAAACTAAAAAGTAAACCGTAGTCATTGAATATTATTATTATCATCGAGCTGCAGCTTAGAACCAGATAAAGAAAGATAAAGAACCAGATAACTAATTTTAGGACAGATAGACTTTTTTTGGTTGAATTTATGATTCATAACTCCTTTTTTTGTGAGCTAATAATTGCACATAGTCCAAAGATTCCCAACTCAAATTCCACCTGTCTCTTATGCGTTGTCAACTGATCCGATGACAACCAAAAACTTAGATAAACGAAGGGCCTGGGGTACAAGTGAAGGTGTAAGCTGAAATATAGCCAAACGACGTTTACTTCTGAGGCCTATTTCATAAAACAACAAGTTACTAGTGTACAAGTTAACAATTACAGGTACCTACTTGAAATGCACGGTAAACTAGAACTCAAGCGTTTCACCAAAACAAGGAGTACAGAAAAGTTACGCTTGTTGAAACTAAGTTTACTAGTGTTGCAGGAAAGAAAAATGGCGTGTGAGGACAATCGAAATGAACGTCAAGCGGGATGCTGAAATTGAAGTTTTGTCTACGAATCATAATGTAAAAACGGTGCTAAGTACACGATAGGATGTTGGATGTTCATTACATGACTAGGTGTAATGATTGAAAAACAGTAAATTATAAACTGAAAAGAGGAGAAAGTGTGTATTTGATTTCAACCCAGTTGTAATTTTTAAGGCTCACAACCCATGAGTTTTTATTTTTCAATGTGAAAGTTGGTAAGTATAATGTATTTTATGTGTTTTTGAATGCATATGCATTCGAAATATGAGTCACTAAAAAAGCACGATTTATTCTGATAACCTGGGGGAAAAAAGACTGCCAAGTTGAGTGAGTAGTATAACTTCCTCACATACTGTAACATGGATGTATAGACCAAGTTAGGGACGTTACAAGAAGTTAACGTCTGAGCATGCGCACAGACTACTATTAACCCAACGGCGATGAAATTTATTGAAATTTATATGGGAACGTCTGAGCTAAACCGTACAATCCTTGAAAAGTTTTGTGTGTGAAAGGAGTTTTGTCTGTGTCGTTTAATTTCAATTTTGCGCATGCGCTATAGTCACTTCTCCACGAATCGCGATATAAGTCATAGGGAATTTTCCTGGAATATGTACCCATCTACTCTCCGAGTTTGAACGAAATTGGACCAATAGATGATAAAAAATTGACGTTATAACAAATTAAAGTTTGCGCATGCGCACAGACTACTACTTATGTGACGACAATGAAAGTTGTAGGGAACCGTGTAAAAGCTATCTCGCACAATCCTACAGAATTTCATTAAAACCGTTCCATTAGACTCGGAGTTTGCCTGTGACAATAGTTATTAGTTTCGCCCATGCGCAATGGTTATTACTCAAACAATCGCAAAATAATTCATAGGCATAGGCATTTTTGAAGAACATATACCCAATAACCTACCGAGTTTGAACGAAAACGGACCACCAGATGATGAAAAATCGACGTTATGAGAAATTCTAAAGAAAGAAATTTTATGGAAAAAACTCGTACTAAATAATATTTGACAATTCAAAAAACATTTTGGATTTTTCAGCTTTTTTGCAGTTTTATCAATTATACGGCAAGTTTTAATAAAATTTAAGTACATTTTTCGGCATACATTATGCATATGTTTGCCATTTTATGCATACCTTATCCAGTTAATCGCGCATAAACTTCATAAGACTAAAATTCTGCTAGGCAAATCGATTTTTAAGCGTTTTTAGCCTTTTTAGCGAATTTCTTTAGAAAATGAAGCTATTGCGATGGCTCCAAAATTTGAAAAATGACTTCATTGAAATCTATTTTGAAAACATTCTGAAACGAATCCTGGAAACTGTTCTGTATATATATATATATATATATATATATATATATATATATATATATATAGTATATACAGTATATATGTATATTAATTGCTATGCAATTCTTAGGCTGACCCCCAATAATTTTTATTGTAACGTCCCAAACAAAATTAAAGATGATTTTCACGTACAACCGAGTAGTTGAGTAGTTGCTATAGATTGTGTCACAATTTCAGTGTTTTTCACGTACAACCCAGCCGTTGTTAGGGGAATGAAACTTCCGCAGTTTTCATCGCACAAAAATCGTTCGCCACTCGTTGGAAAGCGCTTGATTTATGTGATAAATGTTCACATTTCAAGCTACCAATTTCCCTCTCCTTACGTACCTGGCTACATTCCAAAACTAAGTTGATTCAGGCTAAGAATTGCATAGCAAATTATCCTCGTTTTCTACGCAGTAGAAAAGAGAAAAGATCCGGCGAGGCGCGAAGCGCCGAGTACAGATTAGGGGGGTCCAGGGGGGCTATATATATATATACTCATAGGTTTGGTATGAGCACATAGATACGTACACACCCATTCATTCATCGGTATATTTATTCACGGATTCAGGAAGACGTATAGGGAATTTATTATTATCCTTATTTTCCTCGACTGAAAACAGTCTGACACCAAAACAGTTCGATAGTACTGATAAACGCTGTTCACTGATAAACCGTATGCCATTCCATCACGTTAGGTCAGCTGACTAGGCGAAGATAACAGACAGTTCGTGAGTTCTAGTTTCTTTGTTGTCGTTTAGTTGGTGATAGGCGCTTTCCCAGGACGTTAGTTACTCCATCACAAACAGGTAAATTACAATAATTTCTGTACTAATTTAATTTGTACACAGCGTTAGCGTATTGATATTGTGATTGCTTTCATGACATAACTTTTCAAAACGAACTTCATAACTTCAAAATGTCCTGTCCCATTTTCCGTTTTAGAGTGGGTTTTTTTCTTTCTTTTTTCCATTGGTCTGCAAATCGTTGGAGCTTGGAGAAGAAGATGAAGAAGAAATGTTTATTAATGCGAACGCAGTATAACACAGAAAACAAATCAATCAAACATTATTTCGACAATGGCATCATGCCGTCTGTCTATTTGACCAATTATCGCAGCAACAATACATCGTGTATAAATCTTGAAGCATATATAGGTATAAACGTACACAGGCTGTATAAATATGTACAATAAATCGAAATTATGAAAAGAAAGGTTCTGGCAATCCATACGAGCATATTACCAATATGATATTCACAAATATCGGAGGGCATATAGCCGAACATCCAAACAACCAATTTTTACAAATAGCTGGGAAACAGCACCCCAAATAACTGTAGAAATCAAATCCATTCAAATTACCTACAAACATAAAAAAAAGTCCTTATTTGTTAACCTTATAATTTAAGTTCTATACGGGCAACAAATCCATATCCCAACGGCTGTTGTGAGAATGGGGCCCCTCACTTAAAAATAATTATACTCTCTTAACAACTCTTTCCTGTAGCGTTGCGAAGCATGTAAATTGCATGTAAAGATGCAATTTTGTCAGGTATTACCATTTAGCGTCATAATCAATTCCTTATCTGTCAACACACTTTTCTTCAATTAACAAAATCGAAACTCCGCCCTAATTGGGCATCTTGCCAGGTAGTGGTCATTATCCTCCGGAACTCTCATATTAAACAAGGCGCAGTTATACTCTCGATCCGTCTTATTTGGCATTGTATTCAAATTAGATAACTCACCCCTAGCCTTTAAAATATTGCCAACCATCCAGCTATTACTGATTTTTGTGTACCCGTACTATCATAGTTCAACCTAGCATAAAAACAGTGATGCTCTGAATTTCTACATTGTTCCTTCACTCCGTTCACAAAATCCATTCTTAATTCATTTAATAGTTGTTTGTTGACCCTATTAAATTCTTGGACATCCTCAAAGATCCCATTCGAATCCTCCGCATATTTCCTTACTAGACTTTTCTAACCTTTTCACCAATTTAAGTGTCGCTTCTTTGAAGTAACGCTTTCGGCGGCTGTGTTCCAAAATAAAGACATGAAAATGTCAAAATACTACAAAACTGATGTTGCACTTCGTTATACAGACTTTTTACGCACATTCTCCGTCAGAGTGTCTTTTATGCTGACTTGGAACGTGTCTACTTCATTTTAATTTTCTCTAAATTTGCAGCATTTTCTCAACTCGCGCATGTCTAAATTAGTTCAGAATTAAGTGGAGAGGGTAAGGAAAGGAATAAGGTTATTTCTCTAACAGTAAACTACAAAAAAAGATCAATACAACCTTATTTCAAGAGTTATAAGTACGAGCTCAAGAAAATTGTACAAAAAAAAAATCGGTGTGCGTCGGACCACACGGTGGAAGTTATACTTCTGTGGCCATAATTTATAATTAATAAATAAATTATGAATAATAATTTATAAATTATAAATTTATAATTTATAATAATTATAAATTTATAAATTTATAATAATTTATAATAAATTTATAATTATAATATTTATAAATTTATAATAATAATCTATAAATTTATTATAATTTATTAATTATAATTTATATATTATGAATCGATAGTTCTTAAAAATTTGTTCTTAAAAATTTGTTCTTAAAAATTTGTTCTTAAAAATTATAAATTTATAATTTATAATAATTATAAATTTATAATTTATAATAATTATAAATTTATAATAATTTATAATAAATTTATAATTATAATATTTATAAATTTATAATAATAATCTATAAATTTATTATAATTTATTAATTATAATTTATATATTATGAATCGATAGTTCTTAAAAATTTGTTCTTACTTTTCTTACTTTTCAGCGTGACGCGGTTTCTCGACCAACATCCCATCCCAAAGGGTCTAACTCCTCCTCCTCCTCCTCCTCCTCCTCCTCCCTCACTCCTCCTCCTCCGCCTCCCTCCTCCTCCTCCTCCTCCTCCTCCTCCTCCTCCTCCTCCTCCTCCTCCCTCCTCCTCCTCCCTCCTCCTCCTCCTCCTCCTCGATTAATCGATAGTTCTTAAAAATTTGTTCTTAAAATCGATAGTTCTTAAAATTCAGCGTGACGCGGTTTCTCGACCAACATCCCATCCCAAAGTGTCTAACGGGCGCAAAGAAGTATAACTTCAAAAAGTCAATTAGTTTTAGAATTTTTCCTGTGTCAATCAACTCTAGTTTTGCACATGTGCAATAGTTATCACTCAGCCATTCGTGATATAATTCATAAGGCGCCTTTGTAGAACATATACCCAACTACCGGCCGAGTTTGAAACAAGTGGGACCTACAGATAATGGAAAATCGACGTGTTAAGAATTTCACATTCGCACAAGCGCACTGGGAACCCAAAAAACCCACACAATTGTTGAAAATTTCATCAAAATCAGACTAAAACTTGGTTGAGTTTCGGGCGTGACAAGGATTTACCACAGACAGACACACTGAATAACAAACAGGCACGAAACCTAAATTGATAAGCGAGCCGTGAAACATAAAAAGCAAGTGGACAATTTTGATTTTGGTAGACCTTCGGCAGTTAGGAAACAAATGTATCACCTACCTATATGAATAATATGATTTTATCTTGTGGAAATAGTTACGATTCTCGGAAATGTGTGTCTAACGTTATCAAAATGTACATAAATGTCTTAATCTTATCGTGAGAATAGTCAATATGTGGTTTCTAATTTAATTCTTCGTCTAAGACTACCCTAAGATATTTATCCATGGCTACGCGCTCTATCCACTCAGTATTTACCCTCCCACAAATGTCTGAAAGTAATTTCCCCATAATATTGGAAAAGTTCATATATGCATATATTGAACACCAACTTGGGAAAAATCCAAAAAATTGACCAGAATTTCACTCATCTTACTCATTTCCACACAGCTCAAAGCATTCTAAAATGTAGTTTTTTCGGTATTTTCCCAAGTTGTTGTTGCAAATATCAATAAATGAACATCATTGTGAGGTTCAGCGCAAAAAATACCCTAACATGAAAAATACGTGTATTACATGTGGCAATTGAATATCTTCAAAATCACCCTGTGCACATGTGCATGGCTATGCGCTCTATTGCATTGTTGCGATCGTTTGATCCGTAAATATGTAAGCTTTGAAACGCTCACAATCCACGAAGGACGCGTCAGCCTCACACGTAATACAATGCTTAGAAGAATTTACAACATTTTACCAAAAGCCACGAGCAATACAGAGTGATATACGGGAGTAGTTTCGTGTCAAAACAGCTCAAGGAATGGTGCCAAGAACATGGAATTACACAAAGCTCTTGTTTTTGGAGTGCATAGGCGATTGCCCGTATTTCCAGGACTGTTGCAGAATCTGAAGTGTTGCATGTTCTAGACAGGAATTTTATTACATGATTTTTCCCCTTGTGTTACTGATCTTAAGGTACCTTGTACAACTATTGTAATGCTTGGCAGTAGGAGTTAGGTAGAAGATCAGTAACACAAGGGGAAAAATTATGTAGTAAAATTCCTGTCCCTACCTAACAACTACTGCCAAACTTTACAATAGTTGTATAAGGTACCTTAAGATCAGTAACACAAGGGGTAAAATGATGTAGTAAAATTCATGTCTAGAACTGCAACACTTCAGACTCTGCAACAGTCCTGCAATTACGGGCAATCGCCTATGCACTCCAAAAACTAAATCTTTGTGTAATTCCATGATCTTGGCACCATTCCTTGATCTGTTTTGATGCGAAAAATACGAAAATACTCCCCTTTACATTATACAGAGTGAAAATACTTTTCACTCTGTATTGCTCGCGGCTTTTGGTAAAATGTACTAAGCATTGCATAACGTTTGAGGCTGACACTTCCTTTGTGGATTGTGTGTGTTTCGAAGCTTACAAAATACAGTGCGGGTACGAAATAAAAGTTGAATAGGGGAGAATAAAATATGAGAAAAGTAAGGAACCACTCATGAGTTATAGCATTCGTACTTTGAATTAAACCTTTCGCGCATTGAATTAAACTTTCTGTGAATTGAATTAAACCTACATACGTGAAAAGATCAATAACATTATGAACGGATCACTGATCCCTCCCTGTTGGTTGGTAGATACCAAAGTTCTCCTCACAGCACGGCTCAATATTTGTGCAAATCACGTGATGAATATGTTTCTGCTGCTCTTAAACGACCTCTCTATTAACTTTTGCTTTTAGTTGTCTTCTTACTAATGCCCATAAGTTAAATAAAATGCCAACTAGATAGATTCGTTGCGAGCACAGTTTTTTTATTAATAAATAAATCATTTATCTTCAGATTAACTTCATGAGGTGCTGGATCATGTTTAAATCTACCCTTTTTTTACTCGTTCCATCACTTGCATGATTCGTTACAATGTACACATTTTGTTGAAGTTATACATTTTGTCTTGATTAAAACAACAGATTCGCCTAAGGTCAATTTGCAGAATGTCTAACTCAATTCGCGGAAAGTTTAATTCAATTCGTGAAACGTTTTCTTCAAAGAGCGAATGCTATGTATGAGGCTATCTCGTTGGAGAAGAAAAGCCGTACATCATCTTGAGCTCTAACTGAATGTAAAATTCTTTATGGGGACCATCTCCGACACCTAAAAACTGTCGTCAACCATTCCGTTCTTTATGGAGGGTCGGTAGAAGGCACTATTTCATGACCCCTCTCGTGAAACCTGCACTAAAATGAGTTCAGCAACGATAGATGTAGGTATTATGCGAAAAGTTCTTTTAGCGAATATATATACGTATGTGTCATTCCAGACGATAACTCTCTTTAGGATTGAGATAAAAATTCCGTTCTTGCGCCAAAAAATCAAGCATTCCAAACGAAAGGATGAGTTCGTTGGCCAACACTTTTAGAGCACAATAAATTGGTCAAATGTCAAAAAATGTACTGAAAAAATCAATAAAAATGGCTGAAAACGGATAAAAATTGTAAAATTTATATTTTTTAGCAGACAACATACTAGACAGTTACCAAATTTCCACATAAAATTATCCAGAAAATTGTACTCGAATTTCATTAATATTTGCTGAAAAATCTATAAAACTCCCAAAAAGAGCTAAAATTGCCGAATGTTCTTTGAACTTCAGAATATTATTTTGAACGAGTAATGCTGCCATAAAATAAGTCTATTTCTATACACTCAATATCCTCGAATTTCAAAACAGTATAACAAAGTTCAAAACGATGTATTCTAAAGCAAAATAATTTGTCATATAATAAGACTATTTACGAAAATTCGCGCATACGATCATGCTGCATAACTGGAAATTTTTGCTTCCGACTCTACCTAAAGGTAGCGGAAGCATTGTTTTCACTTTCGGGAGAGAAAAAATTTTTGGTCTCCAAAATCAAAATTTCCACTCGAATTTTACGTTTTAGACCATTCTGAGCAACTTTGGTTCCGTGTCTGTCTCTGTCGTGTCCGCAAATACTTGTAACAAGCTTATTTTCCACAGTTTTCATTCAATTTGGATGAGATTTTCAAGGGATGTGCGATCTCTAGAGGGTAGACGATCCCTATCAGTTGACTCAATACCTCGCTCTGCGCATGTGCAAACGTAAATTCTACCAAGCATCATTTTCACATGCCCTAGTCGTCCGATGTTGCTGAAATTTGCATGATAGTTTGAGGATGACAATTTGATCATCTTATATCAACTTCAACATGGTTGTGTCTTTAATAACTACTGCGCATGCGCCAATATGAAATCCTTGTAACAAGCTTATTTTCCACTGTTTTCATCCGATTTTGATGAAATTGTCAGAGAATGCGCGGGTTAGGTTGTAGATGGTCCCCTATCAGTTTCATTGTTGCCAAATCAATACTTCATTCTGCGCATGCGCAAACGTAAATTCCATCATGTTCCATCTTTTTACTCTCTAGTCGTTCGAGTTCGCTTAAATTTGGATGATAGTTGGAAGAAGATGATTGGTAAACGAGGAAGCTATGTGCCACACCCAACTTGGCAGACCGTTTTTTCATTTTCGCTTACCATCATATAACTTGATGATGCCCTTATGCGAACATTAAAAAATCCAAATTTCGTATTTTTATCAAAAATCTCATTAATTTTTTTTTTTTTTTTTTTTTCAAATCCAATTAATTTGATTTTTTAAATTAAATTCGTGAGTTTTTTCAATCCACCTATAAACTGATGGTCAGAACACACAAGCTCGCACCTCAAATATAAACAATAGATATTGGTAAGTAATGCACAGGGACTTCTCCTTGAATGGATTTTATATAATTGTGGTGAGAGTTAAAATTAGAGTAAAAACAAAAATATCATGTCTTCTCCACCCCCCCCCCCCCACTCCCAGCTGACAGTAAATCCAAAATTCCCAAGATTTGATGCATAACTAGACTAAAATTAGAATCGAACTAAATGAGGGTCACGAAAATCGGCTTAAAATTGTAACCTGGATAGCGTCGACAAAATTTGTCGAAAAACGACTTTTTTCCGGCTTTAACCCCTCAATTCCCCCTTATTCCATCATGGAATTCAAAATTTCCGGGGTTTTTTGCTCAACTAGAGTAAAGATTGGGATCGAACAAATAAAGGATCTCGAAAATCGGTTGAGAATTGTGGTGGCCTGGTCAGTGTCGACAAAAATTTTCACACACACACACAGATATACACCTATGGTTTTTCTCGGATTCGACCTTAGAACGGTCTGAAACGGATTTGTATGCGGTTATTTTTTTCCTTATGCTTGGGTTGACCCCCCACCCCCCTGGCTCAATTCCCATAGGCGTATCTCTCGATAACGAAGCCTTGCCTATGAGACATAACTTCAGAGGGACGTCCTAAAAAACATCCTAAATCAATCATTTTGGTAAAATACAGAAAATTTGTTGGAATAAATCAGAATTACTTTCAAAAATATGTTCCGTTGGTTGAAACGATTAGTGCCGCGTTGGTTTTGAACCAGATATCCTCAGGAGTGTCTGGAGATGGGATGCCAGTGACGCCGCCAGCGCGTTCTGTCGATAGTTTTTGCAACTTCCTCTTATCTCTACCTACCACGGGGATGAAGGCAAGGCCAGAGAGCGAGGCAAGCGTTTTGAAAGTTCTTGAATGTTTTAAAATACAGGGTGTCCCACAACCTACCTCCTCCTTATCAACCGTAATAAATGAGTTAGAAGAACGATTCAAATGGTAACCCCCTTGTTTTTTCCGTAGATCTCGAGAATGTTCTTTAATACTGCCACCCAATTTCAACGTTATATTTCTCCCATTCAAAACATCACTTTCTCATTTTGAAAATATGATTTGGACTCTTCAAAACTCCCTCTTCTTTACTGTTATAATTATAACATCCCAAGTATGATTAACATGATTAATTATGGTTTTTAAAATTGAGGGTGCAGTAGTTAAGTTTTTTACTAGGCAAAAACTCCACTGCTGCTCCCCAGGTTAAAATTCTTGAAAAATTCTCTTTCTATCAATTAGAAGGATAATTACTGCTGGACCCCCCCCCCCCCCCCCCCCCTTCAATCCCATGAGAGTCTGGGGGAATTTCCACCCTCGATTCTAACCACAGGTTTGGTTCTATTTGTCCAACGTTCTTGAGTTGCGAGTTTTTGAGGATCCAAAACTTCCTATACACATGATTCAGATCAATTTTCCAAATAATCCATGTTTTACTAAAGGTCTGATTTAGGATGTATTTTAAGATATATATTGTGGTACTAAAACTGCGAAGTTCAGCTCTGAAAGTGCGAAAATTGTGAAATAATGAATTTTCGAAGATAGGTATTAAACATGAACCTAGGAGGGAAATGGACTGGGTATTGAAGAGTTGACACATCCCATGTATGATTAACACTAATTATTTGTGGTTCTATAAAATTGGGGGCAGTAGTGACGTTTGGTCTAGTGAAAAACCTTACTTATTACTCTTTCAAACAGCAGAATAATACAATAAAGATCTGTCTGATGAAGCAGATATTCGCTATCGAAAGTTAAGGGTTGAGAGTCAGAAACTTGATTAGGTACCTATGGCTGGACTCCTTCCCGTCCGATTTCAAGCGATTCTGGGAACCACCCTCCCCCCCACCCGTGATCTATTTATGCAACTAACCTATACTATTTTACCGAAACGATTGATTTAGGATATCACTCTATTTTTGATATCCAGACCACCAAAGAGTACACATAATTCAGATCAATTTATCCTAAAATATATCCTAAATCAGTCCTGATCCAAAATCTTCTTTTAATGAGCACATTATTATTTAGAATAAGTTTTCTTTGACAATGAATTGGTAGTTTGCAATTTGATTACAATCACAGTGCTAAAAATTTCTAAACAATTCAACGTAATTAAACGAAAATTCGATCATTCGATCATGCTGCATGACAGGAATTTTTTGTTATAAAATTTGTCTTATTCATTGCATTTTTTACAGGGTATCAGTGATTCAGTATAGGTACTGATATGACAGAAAATGAAAAAAAAAAAAAAAAGTAAATTAAAAACAGTGGGTATTTGAAATCAATCCTTCTATTAAAATATAGATTAGTTGGATAAAGAGATCGTAGTTAAGTTTAAAAGTATATTTCGCAGGTTGAAATTAATAAAAAAATTAGGGTTCTGATTTGGATTCGAACCCGACATCGTCTGGACTGGAGAAGGAAGCATTAGCCACTCGGCTACGGAGAACCTTCACCAATGCTAATATTTAAAGTACCGTCATTACCAGGCATTAATGGGGGGAGTTCGGCCGGACGGAGATAGCAGGTGGGTAGGAACGCTGTACGAGGTAGTTGCAAAAACTCTCGACAGAACGCGCTGGCGGCGTCACTGGCATCCCATCTCCAGACACTCCTTATATCCTCTAGTCCGTAGGTGAGTGCACTAGCCCGGTGGTGAGGGGTCCAACCAGCTTCTGACCGTCCTGTAACGAAAGCAATGTTTTGTCAATTCGCTATTCAACTTAATTACATTTCTATTCTGGGAACACTTATTGTGTCTCTTCAACACGGGTGCATTTCGTTATAGTATACAGTATTAGGTTAAGATGGTAGTGTAGTTTGGTTGTATTACAATAGAAATTAAGTGAAGCGAACCATTATGAGTGAATGTACTCGTACTAAGTACTGTTTATATGGACGAACGCTAGTGAAAATATCGTTTAGTTACATGGTGGGTTATTATATGGTATAGATATACCTCATAACACGCCATCATTCAAGGATTAACAACGTTCACGAACAACCCTAAGAAGTAATTCAGTTTGGTCGTAATTCTGATATGAATTCGGGCAACTAAATTGCGAAGCCTAACGCTAGGGGAACTCTGTATGGAGGAGAAAACCGAATTATCTATTCACAAGTTCAAGGGTGCCCTCGTTCGCAGAGACAAAACCTCCTTCCTACGGCGCGAAGTTCTCATTAACCGGCTGCTTCTCGTTGTTTATTCACAAAGACCCGCCGTGAAGGGTTAAATGAGCGCAGAGTGTTGATAGAGAAAAGGATGAGGGTGAGTGGGCCCCTCCACTCACTCATCACCCACCGTGAAAAGAGTTCATATAAAATAATGTATCTCTAGAAGTTGAGATTTTTTCCCTCTTTCATTCATTTTAACGAGTGTCTCAACACTGAAGTTGCAGGTGTTGACTCGACAAAGTTTTTAACTACTTGGTTACGGTAGATAAAATTCATACTGTGGATGATTTCAAAGTCCTCCAGGCTGTTAATTAACGAGCAGAGTTGGGAGTAATTAACTATAAATGTAGTTAAACTAAATCTCGAACTAGAAACTAATTAGTTTTTAGTTGAACTTTTAAAACTAACTTTGGAACTGAATTGGTTGTTCAGTAAATTTTCGGAGAAAATGAAGGTATTTGAAAGGCTCCATAAAAAATTTCGAAAATTTTCTTAATTGAAATTCGTTTAACACTTTTTCATAGTGGGTTATTATATATATATATATATATATATATATTTATATATATATATATATATATATATATATATATATATATATATATATATATATATAAATTTTCGTATTTAGGTTCTTGAGGGTTGGTCTGTAGAAACAACTCAACTAGGCCGACGTTTCGATTTATTTGTAAATCTTCTTCAGTTGGTTACATTTGTCAACTCATGTACCACCGATCTATCAACTGCAAGTGGAGACTCATGGAGACTAATATTTGTACAATCTTCTATACATATAAGTAGGCAGCTAATTGACACCCTTATTTGTTTCATTATGAATAACTTAAGATATTTGGACAGTTAGATGATGATTGCATTATTATTGCATGAAGGTTACATAGCATCCGTTCTTCATCAGGGTAACCTTAGCTATTGAACTTACTACCTACTAACTACTTACTAAGTAATGAATTTTTAATAGAGAGAAGTTTTCGGTTTTGGTTATAAAGTTAAACTAAAAGTTGATGGATGAGAATGATTGACTTGAAATGACATAACCATGAGATAGTGATAAGGTTGTTGTTGTCACTTTAGTACGTTGTGCATGGATGCTAAATAAGATGAATGAAACATTATCGTCTTACAGTACCTAGTACAAACATTTTTCTAAGAAACATCAAGTCGATATGTTTATTTGTTACCTCTATTGGTCTATGTACCGTGCTGGCTGATTATTAGAAGTTATTTTATAAATAAATCGAAACGTCGGCCTAGTTGAGTTGTTTAATCTACAGACCAACCCTCAAGAACCTAAATACGAAAATTTAATACTAAGTGGTCAAGAACATTAGTCATTATATATATACTATATATATTATGTGTGTGTGTGTCTGTGTGTGTGTGTCTGTGTTTGTGCGTGTGTGTTCTGCGCTATAGACCACATTTTTGAAGCTATCGACTTAAAATTTTGTAGGTAGACTCCGTAGACACCGGGAACTGGCTGTTTAGTTGTTGGTGGCACCGTGACACCAAATGGAGGCGCCTCGACCACAACTACTATTTAATCAAATCATCTGTGCTGACAACAGTTTTTGCAACTTTCTGCACGACTTACTACACCTTTAGTTTTGGATAAAACTAAAATAGCAGCGCTTCCTAACATTGGCGGATTTACGGGGGTGCTAGGAGGGTGTTATGTTCCAGCCACAATATAATATTTCACAGAAAACAAAATCTGAAAAAAAAGAAATCTGTTATGTGACAACCGATGCTCTGTGGATGAACTGAATAAATAGATTATATTAAATCCTATTTTTCTAGTAAAATTTGTATTTTTTAATAAATTAGCATAATCAGGTTTGCTATACGCACGTTTTTAGATTCCTTGCTCTTTCCTAATCAAATTCACAAAACGACTCAACGAACTTAGAAAAACTATTCAACATAATCGGCTCTGAAAGCAAAAAACAACTAATAACCTGATAATAATATTAAATATGAATGTTTTTTTTTTTTTTTTTTTTTTTTTTTCAAATGATTCTTAGATTCTCACTTTTTTCTATAGCGGTAACGTTATTAGCGTTTTATGGTTAATAATAATAAAAATGAGAAATTGAAATGTTACTTTTAACCCTGGAATGCCCCGTGGGGTTTGTCAAACCCCAATGGCGATTTAAAGTCAGTTTATCATGTTGAATCCCGCACGTGTGGCTCTTCTCGCCCCTTCTATATCACCCCCCCACTTCTTCCCTAAAGGATTCAGCCTTTTCCCAGTTTAGTGCGTTCAAGACATCTGTGTAGTGTAGTACTTTCTTGTGCCTGGGGTTTGACAAACCCCACCGGGGAGTTAAACGCTAGTGATTTTCTCTATAGCAAGTGTGATTTTTGTGGGCGTTCCCACAGTTTTGTTATTTGCTCATAGTTAGAAATGACTGAAAAACGCAAGTTTTCGGATCCTGAAGACATTAGATCCATTTTGGAACAGTTGGGGGAAGATGTATATTTTGGCGGAGAAAATTCAAACACGGGAGATAATGTCGAGTTACAAGAAGTTGCCTCCGACGAAGAAGCGTCAAAACTGACAGTGTTGGAGAACTAGTTCGATGTTCCATCTGTGAACATCATAGATCTTCAAAGTGTTGAGAATGTTGATCCTAATGCTTGGTGCCAATTTTATGTTACCTTTTCATTCTAGTTCTTGGGTTTCGTAAGTGGTATCAAACTAATCTCAGAAAATTGTTATGTAGATTTTATTTATTTATTGAAATTTTGTTACAATGACTTACCTTTCTGCTATTATTTTTTCTTCAGAGCGTGAGGTTTGCCTTACTATTGCTTTTTTCTTCATGAGCTCAGGTACCTACGTCATGTTTCTTTATACTCTTGATAACAGAATAAAAATAAAATTTGATTCAAGTGTAACTTATTTTGGAATTTTCTAACATTTTTCAAAGTTGGGGTTTGACACACCCCACCGGGGAGTCAAGTGTTGGAAATTTAGCCGGGACATTCCAGGGTTAACTATCGTAATGAGCTGGAACATAAAATTTGAAAGCGTTATTGTTTTGTGAGAGAAATAGGCTAGGTACGTTTTTAGGCTGAAAAGGACCATTTATCGCACCACCATATACGAAAAAAACTGAACCCGCCCATGCTTCCCAAATCCCTGTTTTCACTGTTTTTGTGGGGAAAAAGAAATGGAACTGATAATAAATTCGTCTTCTCCCGAAATCTTGTGAACGACCTCGTCTCCAAGAAGTGAATTCTCCCCCACTGATATATATTTTATGAGCCGTTTCGTTTCCCGATCACGTTCGGTAATCTCAAAATGAATAGGGCGAGCTTCGCTCCCGGGAATGCAAAGTGGATTAAGATTAAAAGGGATTAATCTCGAACATAACAGGGGGCTTTTGTGCTGCATTTCATGGTTCGGACGGGACTTGAAATGCTAAAGAGGGGGCCGAGCGCAGGGAAGGGAAGGTTGCGGTTATCACCTGTTGTGACGGTTGAAATTCTCTTCGCCCACCCTTGGGAGAGTTAGGCTCCCGATTTCTTCAGTAATAATGGATTTAGAGCAGCATCCAAGGAAGTTAAAGATTCAGAATACTTCTTCTGAAAACCACTTTTGGTTTATTATTTTCAATAATAAGCCTATGTGATCGTGTAGCAAAAAATTTCTTTAACCCCCCTCAAACTTTGTAACTTTACGTTTCAAGGTGCGTAGAATCCAAATTTGAAATGTCCGTCCGCCGTCCGGGCCATAAAAGGCCTAAGAATTGACTTGAAAACCCCGTTCTTTCGCACATAGACTCCATTTGGGGTCGAGTTGGTCGTAACGTTTAACCATCCCGCTCGCTTTACTCGCATAGATGCTATGGGCCAAAAACGGGCGAAAAAGTGTCTTTTTCGAGGTTTTGAGTGTTAGACTTCGGCACGCCTGCACAACTGGCACGCTTGGCAGAGAGTCACGGTTGGTGGTGAGGGGAGGGGGGGTGTGGAGTGAGAGGAGGCGCCGTGGCACCTTGTGGTGTCTGGGGTGACCAGGGGCGTAGCAGAGGGGTGTAGGAGAATGGATATTTATTACTTTTACGTGTTATACCCCTATAATATACACCACCATGATGTGGGTACGGCGTTCCTTCTAGGCATGAATATATGTTTTTTTCTAGGTCATATTTGTGTGTTAATACCAATGCTTTTCCTACGCATATTCAATAACATATCCTCTCTACTTTTCGTACGTACTTAGATAAAGATATTATTAAGGCAATAACTATTTGAATAGATAGGAGCTCAAATCGAGAAATATAAACATGCGTATATAATTATAGAAGTATATGTTGTGGCAACTCGAAATATGACATGCCGAGGAGTCTGGACGGGCCTCATGACGTACGCAAGCCAACTAAAACTACGATCATACTCAATTGAAAAAATAATAAACCTTTGTGAAATAATTTGCAGCGTTGTTTTATTTTATTGTTCCCTCATTTTCTCATTTGCCGAAGGTGTGCGTTCATCCACGAAGTCGAAAAAAATGGTGTCCTCCAAACCACTTGCTTATTGCATTTCAGTGATCTGATCAATTTCATTTCCTGGTCTGTCTGTTTGATAACAAAATTATGGTACCTACTCTAATATGTACATGGAATATTATAAAATATTAAGTGATAAAAAGATCAGTAGAAAAGAAATGTCTCGGAGATAAACTTGCAACACCGCGGATGCATTTTCTTGTCTTTTTGCACGACGCTGTACGAAATCCATCAGATGTCCCAAATTATAATCAAATTTCAGGGAAGAATTTAGCTCACCCAGCTTATAAGGATGGTTCCCATGCACGCGTCGTTTGTTGTCCTGGAAAGCCTTCCTATGAAAATTCAACGTCCTAGGATGAACAGGAGAGAATCCCTGTGTGCCGAAGCAAAAACATGAAATGTCAAAATATCAATTGAAATCAGGGGAAATTAAAACTTTTTTAGATTAAAAATTATTAGGTGCTATGATTTTGCTTTCAAGTCTATACCTATAGATAACGGATGCATTGTATTCACTTTCGAGAGGAGACAAATTGATTGTCTCTAAAATCGAAATTTCCACTTTCATTTTAGACCATTTTGAATCACTTGTCCCTGAAATTTTAAATTTTCAGGGAGTGTGCGGGCTAGATTGTAGGAGGTTCTCTGAAAGTTTAATTGTTACACAAATCTATACTTCCATCAAGCAAATGTAAAGTCTTATTTTGTCTCGCTCATGTCGTCAGACCTCGCTCCGATGCGGAGGGTAGATGGAAAATAACGATTTAATCATTCCAAATCTATTTCAAAATTATTAGCACCTGCTACTCATGCGGGAATGAACTAGCTTATTTTCCCAGTTTTCATCCGATTTCGATGATACATTCACGGAGCGTGCGCGTTAGGCTGTATATCGTCCTGTTAATGTTTCTTTCTTCTCAAATCAATATGTCACTGTTCGCGTTCGCAAACGTAAATTATATCAAGCATATTTTTTTCGTTTTCTAATTGACCGATTTCGGCATTCTACAGGACGTCTTGATTTACTTTTTCTCCCAATCAAAAACCTGCTATGGAATCTCTAAGCACTATTTAAAACATTTCAGTCATCTATACATTCATGTTACGGACATGCGAAACTATGCGTTCCACGTAAAATAAAGGTCCTAATATAGCTTCATTTTAGCAAATTTTTTAAGAAAATTAAGCTATTGCTCTCGCCTCAAAATTTGTAGAATGTGAATTTTTGAAAAATTTTTATGCAGAAATCCGTTTTAGGCTATTTTGAATCATATTCTGAAGTTTAACGCATTTTTTGATGTATGTATGTATATATGTATCTATGTATGTATGTATGTATGTATGTATATATGTATCTATGTATGTATGTATGTATGTATGTGTCATTCCAGGCGATAACTGTCCGTAGAATTGTGCGAGAAACTTCAAACAATTTTTAAAATGTTAAGGACACAAAACGAAAGTTCAAGTTCGTTGGCCAGCATGATCGGATTACATCTTCGGGTTGAAATTTTCAAAAATGTAGTCGAAAATTTCAAAATAGCCTGTTTTTGCGATTTGTTGTGCGAAATAATTTTTTCAGCATACTAACATGTGGTATATTCGGAATCAGCGTAAAATTTCCTATAAGAATATGTATCAAGTTTTCAAAAATTTCAAAGTTGAAAAATCAGTCAAAAATCGAAATAATGCTTTTCGCTAGTTGTAAAAACAATTACCTACATTTGTCTTTAAATCTACAAAATTAGTTCAATAATAGTAAAGTATGAGTACCTCCTAATTATTTTTAATAATTTGATTCCATGTTTGTCTATCAAAATCATAAACTAAAATTTCTCTACACGATCAATAGCGACTGAAATGTCGAAGATTTCTTCAAAAATTCGCTCATGGGGTCATGCTGCATGACTGGACTTTTTTAATTGAGATGTAATGTGATATTTGCTTCTCGTCTTTACAAGCCTTATAAACCCTACACCAGAGGAAATTAAGAAGAAAATAGAGTAGCCTTGCGGCAATGTACTTGTCTTCATTTCTCGGAGTCGGACTCAATTTTCACAAGAGTCTTCCAACTCTGAAAACCTGTTGTCCCCCTCGGGGTATTCTTCTAACTACGTTGATAGAAAAGACAATGAAAATAACAGAAAAGGAAAAAGCTAAGAGCATCGCACTGTAGCTTAATTGCTCTCAGTTAAATTTTTGTGGAGTTCGCACCATAAGTTTCCCTTATTGAATCTCAGTTATCTCATTATGTACTTACATTTTTATTATACGTAATGTACATAATAGAGCGAGAAGCTAGTTATAAATGTCCTAACCAACTTACCCTTTGAAAATGCGCGTTTGAGGCCGGTTTCTACGCATTTTTTCACGCTGAATCGAATGGTAACACTTGCAAATCTTCCCAACTCTTAAACGAGTTTTACACTTCAACTAACTAGTTTTACCCTAAAAAACACATGAAATTATGTATAAAAAATAAACTAAAAATTCGTGAGTTAATAACGGAGTTGGGAAGATTTTCAAGTGTTACCATTCGATTCAGGGTGAAAAAATACGTAGAATACTCGCATTTTCATGGAGAGTCATTTTTCACTAAAACCCTCGATTTCGTAGAAAAAAACCATGTTTTTCAACATACGGACATACTTTTCTCCCCTAATTAGCAAAGTGAAAGTAAAATTGACTACACCGTTCAACAGCTAACAGTTTGAGGAAGTTTTTTCGAAGAGTGAACGCCAAAAAATCCCGAAACCGGTAGCAGAAAAACGGGACAAAAAACGTTTATCATAAATATTTTTTCTAATTTTGTACTTTGGCCTTTTTTACCTTTTAAAATTAGCTAAAATAACTTGATATCAGGGATATAGGAAATTTAATGGTCTTTCGAAAGGTGTTCTTGGTTTTGAGTTTACTTTGATTCTAGCCGGGAGTTATAGCCGTTTTAATGTCATAAGGTACAAATCACGAAGAAAATCTTAAATAGGCTTATTATTGGAAATAATAAACCAAAATTGAATAGCTTGAAAACAAAGTGTTTATAAATAAATTTCTAGGAGCAACTTTTGATCAGAATTGAGCACTATAATCAATTCCTTGAGTTTGACCCATAATTTCTGTAGACACCCTGTATTATTACAGGGTAATTTGCAACAAAAAGTGCCTCTTAGACTTTTTTATTTTTAGAAGCTTCGTTTTCGAGTTATTTCTTTTTTAAGATTTTTTTTCGTGTTTTCGACCTTACGTCACAAAAACGGCACTAACTCCCCAATTTTTGGAGTTTTCTCAAATCTAAGGATACCGTTGGAAAGAGCGTTAAATTTCCTATCTTTCTAATGTAAATTCCAATTTTTTCTATTATTTCTAGTTACACGACAGCATTTTCATTACCAACCCAACCCGTATTATTAGGTACCTACTCAAATGAAGACAAGGACTTATCCGAGGAATAATTTTAAAGCACAATTGACTGAGGTAGCCGATCGTATTATCGTATTTTTCCGCCTGCCCCTCCGATAATTATCTCATTTCGCTCAAGTAGATGAGGCAGGTGGAACATGAGTTAGGTTGAGACATTACTATTTTTTTGGGTAATTATCATCGAACGCATCTGTGCATAATGAAATATATATATTTTTTTTTTAAATATGAGAGGTCGATTTTGACCGACAAAATCACGTATTGTGTCATTCAAACGCTCACAAAATGCAACGCTCCGGCACTTCAGATTATTATTAACTCGAAAAGTAAAGGCTAGGTAGAAATCAATGATGTACTACCGCAATGAAGCCTTCCTCCGCCTTCCTCAACAACCGACTTAGACTTCTGTTTTAGCATGGAACGAAAGTAGCGCGGGACTTTTTACTTTCCCAACATCCCAACAGAGTGGAAAGTAATGTCCACTTTTACTTTCCCGTATCCCAACAGAGTGGAAAGTAATGTCCATTTTTACGTTCCCAACATCCCAACAGAGTGGAAAGTAATATCCATTTTTACTTTCCCAACACCCCAACAGAGTGGAAAGTAGGTAATGTGCATTTTTACGTTCCCAACATCCTTACAGAGTGGAAAGTAATGTCCACTTTTAGTTTCCCAACACCCCAACAGAGTGGAAAGTAATGTCCATTTTTACTTTCCCAACATCCCAACAGAGTGGAAAGTTATGTCCATTTCTACGTTCCTAACATCCCAACAGAGTGGAAAGTAATGTCCATTTTTACTTTCCCAACACCCCAACAGAGTGGAAAGTAGGTAATGTGCATTTTTACGTTCCCAACATCCTTACAGAGTGGAAAGTAATGTCCACTTTTAGTTTCCCAACATCCCAGCAGAGTGGAAAGTAATGTCCATTTTCACTTTCCCAACATCCCAAAGAGTGTAAAGTAATGTGTACAACTTTGACATATCCATGATCTATAGTTTTTCCCCCTCAAGGGGGAAATTTATATATGGATCATTCTCACAGAAAAGGGCAGTTGCAATTATAAAATTTCTAAATTTGTCACACGACCAAGTAATGCCTAGAGCTTTTCTCCTAAACTTCCTCATAATTTTTTTTTAGTAGATCGTTGGAAAGCTGACAGTTTTAGGAAGTTTTTACCGAAGAGCGCCCGCCGAAAACTTCCATAACTTCCATACTGAAAGCAGAAAAATGAAGAAAAATCGACCATTTTTACATTTTTTTCTTCAAATTTTGAACTTTGGCCTTTTTTTCCCACTAACGAGAACTAATCAAAAAAATTGGAATTTATATTCCAATAATTTAACGCTCTTTCCAGTGGTGTCCTCAGATTTCAGAAAACTCCGAAAATTCGGGAGTTAGAGCCGTTTTTGTGACGTTAGGTCTTAATAATGAAATAACTCGGAAACGAAGCATCTAAAAAAAACAGTCTAGGAGGCACTTTCTGTTGTTAATTACTTGTAGAATCGACCCCTGAATTTCTGACCTGCTGAAGTGTAGGCAACTTGCACATTTGTTTCAGAATGTCTCAAAACGGATTTCAATGAAGAATTTTTCTCCAAAAATTCGCGTTTCGGAATATCGATTTCAAATTTTCATATTGCCTGAATGTATGATAGGAACTACATAGCTGAACGGATTTAGTACTGCGGACTACCGATTTTTTTTCTCTTCTTTATCTTTATATTTTACAAGATATGAAATGAAAACTAAACCCCCCCCCCCTCCCCTCAAAAAGATGCAGAAAATCCGAGAATTTAATTAAAAACGATGAAGTACCATTTCTATAGCAACGACTCGGTTGTAAGCAGAAATCATCAGAAATCTAACTTTTAACACAACCAGCAACAATGATTGACCTATCCGAAAACGCTTGCATACGAGTCGGCAAAACATTGGGACATTTTATGTCTTTATTTGCAGACTCGTATGCAAGCTCTAAGAGCCACTCAGCTGATCCGGACCCTGGGCATCGTCAAGTAAATGTCCCAAAGAGGTTACACACGAAATTACAGCTTCCGAGAGTGTGAAATTACCAATTGAAATAATTTAACCACCTCTTCACAAATCAAACCGTTCTCGCAATATTCGGATCACCTACTACGAATCAAATCATCGAAACACCAGCTCAATGAAATCATCAGAAATTCACAAGCGGTTGCAATCGTGTTCGCAGTATCAATTATTGAGAATGATCACCTGTGTGTAAACAATTAGTCATATAAACATGCTCATAACTCAACTTGTTGGCCACGCACTTCGCAATAGTTAACATAATATGGTTGGATAAATCGAGAGCTTTCGAGCGAATGGTCAACGAATTTCGTGGGATGAAAAACTACGAAGTACCATTTCCCTAGCAACTAATCGGTTGTAAGCGAAAATCATCAGAATATCCTTCGGAGTAATGATTGAATGCTAATGAATAGAATGAGAGTTTCATCTTGCACATATGCTTATTGGCAAATTTAAAGATAAATTTCTAGCTCCAACCATAAGGAGGTGTTTGTGGTAAGGAAAAAAAATCATAAGAAAGACAAAGCAGCTTGAAATGCTTGCATACGAGTCTGCAACACATTGGGACATTTTCATGTGTGTTTTCTTATTGTATTTATTACTAGGCAGATCTCACCCGTGCATCGCACGGCGGGGCGTACAAATCAATTAAATGGACCATAAGAGAAACCGCCCACCCGTGGGTACTTAATTGAATTCGCGATCGTGTTGACTCATTGTTCCGACACCCGTGGGTACTTCATTGAATTCGAGCCAGGCTACATCACCTACCCCCCTGCAGACTCGTATGCAAGCTCTAAGAGCCACTCAGCTGATCCGGACCCTGGGCATCTTCACGTAAATGTGCTAAAGAGACTACATACGAAATTACAGCTTCCTAGAGTGTAAAACATAGAAATTAGCTTCAAAAGCCACTCATCTGATCCGGACCCTGGGCATCGTCAAGTCAATGTCCTAAAGAGGCTACATAAGAAATTACAGCTTCCTAGAGTGTAAAGCATAGAAATTACCTATTAAAATGATTTAACCACCGCTTCACAAATCAAACCGTTCTCGCAATATTTGGATCACCTGCTATGAATCAAATCATCGAAACACCAGCTCAATGAAATCATCAGAAATTAACAAGCGGTGGCAATCATGTTCACAATATCAATTATTGAGAATGATCACCTGAGTGTACACAATAATTCAAATAACCTTGCTCATAACTCAGCTTGTTGGCCACGCACTTCGCAGTAGTTAACATAATATGGTTGGATAAATCGAGAGCTTTCGAACGAATGGTCAACGAATTTTGTGGGATGAAAAACGACGAAGTACCATTTCCCTAGCAACGACTCGGTTGTAAGCGGAAATCGTCAAAATATTTACGTTACGCTACGTGACAGTTTTTTGTGCTATGTGCCAGGGCAAAGACATGAAAATGTCAAAACCAACCGTAACGCTTTTTTAACGCATTTTAACACAGAATGTGTTTTTGCGATAACCTACCGAAAAAAAATCGTCACAAAAAACCGACAGAAAAAACCGTTATGCGCCTTTTATAATGATTTTCACGTACAACCAAGCCGTTGGTAGGGAAATGGAACTTCCGCAATTTTAATCGCACAGAAATCGTTCACCATTCGTTGGAAAGCTCCTGATTTATCCAACCATATTATGTTAACTACTGCGAAGTGCGTAGCCATCAACCTGAGTTATGAGCATGGTTATTTGAATCAATTGTTTACACACAGATGATCATTCTCAATAATTGATATTGTCAACATGATTGCAACCGCTTGTAAATTTTCTTATGATTTTCACGTACAACCGAGCCGTTGGTAGGGAAATGGAACTTCCGCAATTTTAATCGCACAGAAATCGTTCACCATTCGTTGGAAAGCTCTCAATTTATATAGTATTTTTCTTGTAGTTAGGGATGCAAAATCGGTAGCCAACAATCGATTTTGACAATCGATTTTCAATCGAGAGCTCACGATCGATTGTACCAATTAATCGGGCTAAAAAATCGATTTTTAATAAAAATCGATTTTTAACACAAAAAATTATCTTTTATATAAAAACAGCATGATGGCTACCTTCTGCTTCAGTGTAGTTAAAGAGTAATTATAATTTGAAATAATTGAAGATAATAAAATTCAAGTTAAAATATCATAGGGTGATGAATTACTATTTACTTACTTATACTTCTAATTTCAAAGACATTAAAAATATACATTTCAAAAAGTAAAGATACATTAAAGCAGGAAAACAGAACTAAACAGGTTAAACTCCCCCAAGGAAATATAGAAAAGTTCCGGAAATCATTCACGTTTATAGCCCCACGCCTGTACAATTTACTACTGTGCAAAACAAAAAGAGAAATCAACTTGAAAAATTATTAAAAAAATAATAAATGACTGGATATGCGACATCGATGAGAATAGTGGAGAAATATCAACATTATTATAACAACCTTTTATAACTAATTTATCATTACTAATTGATTATTATAATCCTTTTATAACTAATTGATTATTATTAAGTAATTTCTGAATTTAAATTGTAACATATCACCCTATGATACCAGTATGACATTTTAACTTTTTTTTTATTACTAATTGATTATTATTAGGTAATTTCTGAATTTAAATTGTAACTGATCACCCTATGATATCAGTATGACATTTTAACTTTAATTTTATTATCCTCAATTATTTCAAATTAGAATTATAGTCTTTATTCTTTGATTATACAGAAGAAGAAAAGTCATCAAGCCATCTCAAATAGTGTTACACATACTGATTTCGTCAGAGCAAAAGCTGAATAATAGCTAAACTGACGAAAATTTTTATTTTCTTTTAAAATGTTTGAAAAGCATATTGAATTTATTTTTATTATACCTACTTTATTTACGGAAATTGTAAAATGTGCATATATCTATTTATTTGTATCATGTTAAAAGAAAATGAAAACTTTTGAAATTGAAAAATTGAATGAAAATCGATTTCACAAAAATAATCGATTTTAGTATAAAAATCGGTACGATCAATCGATTGCAAAAAAATCGGAAATCGGAGGTAAAAAATCGATTTTTCGATTTAATCGAAAATCGATTAGCATCCCTACTTGTAGTTACATATTTATTTATATAATATTTATAGGGTTTTAGACCAAATTAAATGTCTAACAATTATTTATTTTATTATTGCCAAATATTGTTATTATTCACGTGCAACCAAGCCGTTGGTAAGGAAATAGAATCATCGCAAAAACACATTCTGTGTTCCTATGATTTCATACAGAGTATGGAAAAATAAATAAACCGGGGGGTGCAGGGGGGCGGAGCCCCCCGCCGAGGCGCAAAGCGCCGAGTTTTTAAAGCTTTTTTTAAACGCTTTTTTCGTTTATGTGCCAAAGTAAAGACATAAAATGTCAAAAAATTTTATGGAGAGTTGAATTTAGTTTTCTTGGGCACTGACAAGAGTTTATTATAAGAAATAACAAACCGAAGAAAAAGGGTATGAGCCGTTCAGCCAAGGGCAGCAGCTCTAACAGAAGGTGACGGTTTTCAAAACAATTAGCGATTTCCTCTCGGAGCCCGGCAACGCAATTTCCTCCAGGGGAATCTCTTGTCGGAGCCTATTTGACCCCAACGTAACGAAGAGAGCGGGAAAGGAGATACAGAAGAAAAAGACAGGAAACAAACGAAAAGAGAAAGAAAGGGAATAGGAAACCCTCCGTGATCGATCTTGTTCTATCTCAGTGACCATTAAGCCAATTATGTTGACTTTCAGCAGATTGCGCTTGTGCCGATTGGTAAAGTAAGTGTAAGAGATAAGATTCCTCTTACACAATAAGTTCCCACTTGTAATGTTCTTATTTCCAGCGTAGAACCACTTGACTCTAAGAAACTACTGCATAACATGCTTGTGAGACTATTAAAACAGGAAGTTGATTCATTACAGGCACTATATTATATTATTTAATTTATATATTTATTTATTTGTCAAAAACATAATATGTGTGACAATCAAACATGATTATAATATACATATCCATTGATCAAACATAAAGTTCCTCCTGCAGCCAACAAGCGATAGAATGAGTTTGAGGGCCAGCAGACTCAAACACCCGCCCATAGGCCGAGCCCGGACCCGACCCACCATGGCGGCCTCCCGTGGGTGCCCACCCATTGCTAGGTGAGCACCCCTAGATACGACTAAGTAATAGAATCATGAGAAAACCCCAGGCGAGACCGCCCCCAGGCCAACCGGGACCCCCAGGCCGAAATTAATTGAATAAAGTATGTCAGCCAGTCAATCTATAAATTGCACGCACACAAAACATTCATCCATACAATTAACAACAAATTGTTTTTCATGTGAATAAATCATTTCATAGGTTCGATTTTTTTCTGTTAATTTGGACTAAAGTAGAAGTAATTCAGGAACGCAGTAAAAATCCACTTACGATTCTAGTGGCTCTTTTGGGAACTTTTTTAGGCAGCATCATTTAAGCGGTTACTGAACAAGCAGAAATATAAGCATAAATTCAAGGTATCAAAACACTAATGGCTGTGTTTCGAAAATTCCTTCATCCAAGTACTGTATACCTATATATATTGCATAAAGAATGCCTCAAATATCGCTACCGGCTAGCCATCCGGATTTACCCAAGAAGTTAACACAACCCTGGGTATGCAGGATTTAACGCCAGACTTAGCAGGCTTCTATAGCATTACTAACCATCTCATCCAAGAGGTAAACCAACAAGCAAAAACACAAGCAAAGCCTCAAAAGCTAGCAAAATACAACATAGCTATCGATACCGGGTCGATAAGGTCGATATCGATATATTTTAAAATATATAGGGTGTATTCCCTGACGATAACTCCCTTGAAATATGCCGTCAAAATTCGTTCCAACGCAGGAAAATCTGTCCTGGCAAAAGACAGGCCGAGTTCGTTGGCCGACATAAGTAAAGAAAATCAGTTTTTTGGGTGAAAAATGCCCATAATTGACTAACCTTTGACAATAGGGCATGCGGTATGTCACAGTCTAAGTACTTTTTTAGCACTAAGTCGATTGTGTCTACTCCCAGATCTCTAAGATTAATAAATAAGTAAGAAAATCTATTTTTATGAGAAAAATGTCCATAGTTTACCACATTTTCGAGTTCGGCTGCGTGTCCTAAATGTTTCTTTGCGATCATGTCACACGGCTGTCCCCTCAGTTTTATTAACAACTTTTTCTTTAAAAATTCGCTCTATTAGCCATGCTGTATAACAGTACTTTTTTTTGTCTTTCCTCGGCTAGCTTTCTCTTATTGATATCTGATGAAATGAGACATAAATGGAGACGCTCGGAAATTAGAAACGCGTTCAAATTCTGAAAGTCCTTCATTTCAAGTCGCCGAAAATTGAATCATCGCGGCTATGGTGGGTTGAATAGTGATGTTCTGACCGATCGCGATGCAATGTGCAATGTGCGGAGCTATACAACCCTCAACGCATCGTAATGGAATGCGAATTGATCGGCTATCAATTACAAATCAGCAGCCAGCGCGTAATGTGATATTCGACCTCTAATACTCGCAGTTTAGTGAAGATGACCGTTCATCCATTTAATCCTATAGAAATCGACCATCAATGGGTTCCGAATCTCTATACATAATTAGTATTTGATTAAATTAATTATTTTAATGACTTTTGATTGCGCTTAATGCTTCTTGTTCATGCAATAAGTGTTCGTGCGAAAACAAATGATTTCCTCCTAAATTCGAATTTCTACTTGCATTAGATATTTCAGAACTTGCTGATCTTTTTTGGTTTCGTGTCTCTTTATCTATCTGTCTGTGTGTCTGTGCCAATTCCTTGTCATGCTCATAACTAGGTATACTAAATTTCAATCAGATATTGATGAGATTTTGAGGGATTTTGCGGGATACCTCTTAGATGAGCATCACTAGGCTACTATCAGGCACCTACAGTCTATTTATTTATTTATTTATTTATTTATTTATTTATTTATTTCACGGGACGAGCCCAATTACATTCTATATGATCAGTATGTAAATGATGAAGGTAAGGTACAGTGGAAGTAACAGAGTGAAAATAAGGAATATCTCAAGAACAATTTAAAAAAAAGGAAAACTGTCTCTAAGTATAAATGATAGGGGACGAGGAGAGTTTTGATTTTAACAAGGCTAGGGAGGAGTAAAAAAAATCGAAATCGGGGTTTACAGTCAGGAAGAGGTTCGCACTGCGAGGAATTCTGCGTAGAGGTTGGCTTCTCTGGTAGTTGGTAGGAGAAAAAGGGACGTAAAACAGCACTTGCGAGCGGGTAGAGGTTTGCTGTGCAACAAGGTTTATCCTAGACAGAAGCGTAGGGCAGTCGATTTGGTTATTCAATAGCTTGAAAAGCAACGTGAGATCGGCCGAGCCACGACGCTTCTCCAGGGACTCCAGGCAGCACCGCTCACGAATAAAGTCGTAATCGACATCGGCTGAGGGGATACCCAACTTGAATGCAACAAATCTTAAGAATTTGTTCTGGACTCGCTCAAGCCGGTACTTGTGCATAGCGTACGACGGGCACCAGACAGAAGATGCATACTCCAGTATTGGAAGAACCAGTGATTATTTTAGGGAGAAAAACAAGACATAAATTGCCATCATGTTTACCGAGCATTATTAGTTAGTAACTTAGCGGTATGAATCAGTATTCCTTGACGCTACAGAGGCTTGGAGATTTTGGGGAGCAACATGAGATGTGATAAAATGAGAGCATTCCAAAAAGTGGCGAACGATAACTAAGAGAGTTACAATTCCCTAGCAACGGAATGGTTGTACTTGGAAATCAATAGAAAACTCGGCGCTACTTTCGTGTCATATTTACTCAACTCTTTTGGTTTATTATTTTGAATAATGAACCTTCGTAATCGATCAACAAAAAAAATTCAACACCCCCTGAAAATGTTTTAGTTTACGTTTTTGGTTACGTGCGTAGAATCCAAAAATCAAATTTAAAAAAAATTCGTTCGTCCGCCGTCCGCGGCTTTTCTCCGAAAATACTAGATCAAACTATATGAAACTTGTGTTAAAAATGACGTTTGGGGTCTAGATGGTCATAGAAGCTCGGCATCAATTTTTATCAACCCTAAAGGGTTGTATTAAAGGGCTAAACATTAAAAAAGTCGAGATCTCGAAAACTTTCTGAGTAACAGTTATAAATTTTTGCTTGTCATTGATAAATTTAATACCAAAGAGTCTATTAAAACCACCCGCAACGCTGTACGTTGAATAGTTCGCTTTCCCTAAGGGCTTGAACATAAAAAAAAGAAACCTTCAAATTTCTAAGCGCGAGAAGGAAGAGAATTCACGCGCTGCTAGCGGATCTATTGAATAGACAATCAAGCTCGAAATTCCATCAAAAATTGCCTTGTAAATATCAGCTGATATAATGCCAATATTGGAATTTTCAGGTTATATAGTTCCAATGGCATTTATTATAACGTTACGAAATCTAGTTTATTAACTATTGACCGTGCGATGCACCTACTATTGAAGTATTATGCTAAATTTCATCTCTTAAATTGCTCCCAAGTCTACCTATAGGTAGCGGAAGCATTGTTTTCACTTTCGTGATATTTAAAAGTTGTGGTCTCCATTAAAATCAAACGACTATTGTTTTTTTACTGTGGTAAAATTAACGTTCGCATTTTAAGTTTTAGACTATTCTGAACCACTTTCGTTCCGTGTCTTTCTCTCTCTATCTCTGTGTGTGTATCTGTGTGTGTACGTCCGCGAATCCCCAAGCATAATTTCCACAATATTCAACCGGCTCTTATGAAATTTTAATGGTATGTGCGGGTTATGGTGAAAGTGGTCCCCTATGAGTTCCGTTGTTCCCAAATCAATACTTCACTCGGCGCATGCGCAAACGTAAATTCCATCAACCATTATTTTCTCACGCCCCCGTTGTCTGATCTCACTCAAATTTGAAGGGTAAGTGGAAGAAGTTAATTTGAGCATTCCCTAACCATTTCAACATAATCCTATAATTAGTATCTATTGCGCATGCGTAAATATGTATTCCTTTTTAAGCGACCCTAATTTCAGCAGTTTTCTTCTGATCTTGATGAAATTTTCTAGGAGTGTGCGGGTTAGGCTGTAAATGGCCCACTATTAATTTCATTTTTCTCAAATCATTGCTCCATTTAGCGCATACGAAAACGTAAATTCCTTCAAGCGTCATTTTTGTTACGCCCTAGTCGTCCAGTCCCGCTCAAATTTGGTTCATGGTTTGGGAGACAATGGTTTAATTATTCCATGTTAATTTCAACATGATTGCATCATTATATTAGCTCCTGCGCATGCGCGAAAGTGTACTCCGAGAACAAGGTCTAGTTTTCATCAGATTTTGATTACATTTTCTGGGAATTTGTGGGTTAGGGTTCAGATTGTACCCTACCAATTTTATTTTTCTCAAATCATTGCTCCATTCTGCGCATGCGCTAACGTAAATTACTTCAAGCATCATTTTCCCGTGTTTTTTTTTTTTTTTTTTTTTTTTTTTTTTTTTTTTTTTTTTTACATTTTTACTGTAAAATTGCGGGGTCATGGAACTGTAAAAGTGTGATGAACCCTTCTCGGAAGCACGTTGCGCCATGTTGAATTGAATGAATCTTTATTGTCCATATTTATAGTTACATATTTACAACAAATAAACTAAAATTAAAATAAAATAAAATAGTATCTTCTTTTTTCTTTTTTACATTGTAATGGACCGTGCTAGAAAGCATACAAAATGCTGAGCTCTAGCACGGAGTTGTTTATTTGCCGTGTTCACGGTTAATTAGTACAAAGTTAAAGTTGCGCCGTCGTATAGGTAGACAAGATCACAGTAGGTATATAAGTATAGAAAAATCAGTATATAAGTATAGATAAGAGCACATTATATATTTTCAGTTGATAAAATAATCAAATTTCCTACTGTTAATGAAGTTATTTACTTCACTTTTGTATAGATTTATATTGTTTATTTTTAGCATATAATTTATTATTTGAAAGTCTTTATTTATAATTTGGATGCCTTTAAACCTTGTTGTGTTTTGCGCGTAGCAGTTCTTGACCTTTGGTGATTTAATTCTATAATTTGTTTTTCTACTTTCTCTTACATTCTCAAAAAATAATTTTTCTTCTTTTTTTATAAATGCTAACATTTTTCTTCCATACATTTGTTGTACTGTATGAAGTCGGAGTTCTTTGAAAAATAATTCAGATGAGTGTCTCATATATATATTTATATATATATATATGTTTTTTTTTTTTTTTTTTTTTTTTTTTTTTTTTTTTTTTTTTTTTTAAATAATATTTCAAGTGTATGTTTTGATCATATATTACATACGGGGTTTATTAATTATAGACCAATGATCTGCATAGAAGGGCTATCTATCACAGAAATAATAAACCATTGTGTAACAATTTGCACCGTTTTCCATTCGTTTTTGGAACGGGGACCCATGGCTGAAGCATGGGCATGCTAAAACGTGACGCAAATTTCGGTTGCCCCCTCGTAAAAGACAAATCCACGTCAAAATCCTTCATGACTCGTGTACGTTGCTGCTACGTTCATAAAGCAAAATATTTCAGTCTTCTTCGAAGTCTTTTTTTTCTGTTTTTTTTTTTTTTTTTTTTTTTTAAACCACTCGTTGTGTTAAAACGCATAGCTACAACCGAGTATACATAACTCAAGCTACGTAGTCTGCACTTGAAGATGATCCATTCCCATCGATCCCACTCCTCGGCCAAGCCCAATTTCTCAGTTCTTTTCAACACCCTCCATTTGACTTGACAAATCTCGAAATGGAGGCGTTAGCTGGGGAAATATGAGCAACCCCGAAAAATATGGTTTGCCAGTTTCCCCGGCCGCCTTTCTCAACGCTAATGATGGCTATTACCCAAGGAACGGAAGCGAAAAAACTGAAGGAACTCGAAGAAGCCGTGGAAACGAGATGTTTTTTTCGTCCGTTCGCACCTCGATTTTCTTTGCTTATTCTACCGAAGTGAGTGGGGGAGCTTGACGCCGCTTGGCACAAAACTGTTTCAATGGACAAAACGGATTTCCATTTTATTCTTTCCAAACTTCTCACCATTCCAAGTCTCCGCTGCGAACGCTTGTGAGAAAATCTGTCAATTAGTGTACGGTTTTTTCTAGAACAATACCTTGTGCTTTAATGAGCAGAATGAAGGAAAAAATTAAGTTAGTTATAACGTAGTTTATTTTCACGGCATAAAAGTTTACAATTTTAGATAATCAAAACTTGTTGATACCATATAGGATATGATTCTTATGAAAAAGTCTCAGTCATGCAGCATGATCGTATGAGTGAATTTTCGTAAATTATCGTATTATATTTTATGATGAGCTGTTTCGAAATTTGAGCTTTTTTGTTTTTGCATAGAAACCGTTTACTACAATCTTTAAAAACACTTTTGTATATATAATATATTTACCTCCATTGCTATTCAAACATTTCGCACCGTCCTAGAATAAGGGTTAGTTGGTTGTGGTTCTGAGAAGTAGAAGGTGGAGATATGTGTAGGGCACTCTAATTCCGCTTGAGAGTGCGTGTGTCTTTCTTCTAAGGAGGGAGTAATTCACGTCCTTGGAAGAAAGACACAACTCAATTGAGTTCACGCAGTCTGTGTCTCGTTTTGAGTTGTTTCCTTTTTGTGTGGACAATTTTAACTTGTGTCTTTCTTTTCTGAACATTTTGGATCCTGACTGGTGAGATTTCAGTGTTTGAGTTAGAGCAACTCAAAAATTCTTAAAAAATCAACAAACCGTTCCCGCCACTCCCTTCCCACTGGCAAAAA